>CM071689.1:36915000-37492500 GCA_036553675.1 Solanum okadae
GTTCACATGAATCATATGTTCAAGCAAAAAGCGAGTTGTACTCTCTTCTCTAAGCCTTGTTTTAGCTGAGATCCTTATGATGAGGTATGTTTAGAGCTTGGGTAGTATTTTCATCCCAAAAAGGTAGCATGAGTTACGAAATTATAAGCAGTAGTAGTGAAAGTGCCTAGAGTTAGAGGAAATTATGTAGAGGTTGAGTAATCTATGAAAGGGAGATAGTGATGGGGGTAGATTATGTTACTGCAATCATGCACCCAGTCAATTATAAGTGATGAGTTCCTTTATGAGTGAAATAAGGAATAATAATGTTGTAGAGAGTTCTTGATAGAAGAAAGAGGAATAATTAATAGTCATGATGATATAGAGTATTTTTTTAACTAAAATAGAGTTGATGTCTATGTGCCATCGTGTTAGAGGAGACTAAATATATGTGTTGAATAAAAGAACTGAATATTCATGAAGTGATAGATCTAAGCTAGGCTTATTATTTGTTTGAGAGGGTCATAATGTTCCAAAGGTTATAGAACCGATTAAGTAATGAGGTATAATAAGTGAGCAAATAGTACTTAAGTTGTGAAAAGGGGATGTAGACCATTTTAGAGATGATGGAATAGGTTCGTAGCTTCCAAGTGTCAGCTTTAGACCTAAGGGGGAGATGATAAAATGAGAAATCAAGTCCAGTGTTGAGAATAAGATAGTAATGAGTTTAAAACAGTATGGGAGATATCTTTTAAGAGATATTTTAGTAGTGGAGCGATGTCAGAAGAAGAAGGTGAATGTTCTTATCGTGATAATGATGGTGTGATAATTCCATCCATTGTTATAAATAATAAGGAAGAGGTAATGAGGTTTTACTATGAGAAATAGTTAAATAAGAGCCCTTAGTTGGTCTCGAGTAGTAATACGGGAAATTCTAGTTGGTATGGCAGAGATGATAAAGGAATGAGAACTTCTTAAGAAGCTGGTTAGTGGGAGTCCGTGGAGTTGTTAGAGTACTAAGCTTGAATGTGGTATTGTTAAACATGAGGTAGTTCTTGATATGAGCCCAATGTTGATTAAATGTGGTGGTAAAGAGTAATATTCTTGGGATGAGATTCCTTATAGAGAGGTATAGAACCCGAACCTTAGGATTTGGGTTCAGCTTGAATACAGCAAGAGCGTGCCATTAGACTCAGACCTTGGCAAGAGAAGTCATGTGCCCTTGTGGGAGCTATGAGTTGCAGCCAATGAGGCATGATATTCCTATTCTTACTACATGCCTAGATTTCCTTTGTCCTAGATAAGGTAACTTTAGAGAGAGTGTAACTATGTTCACAACATCATCTTTCTTGACTTAGGTGCTATATGAGGTCCAAACTCTTGGTATGAATCAGTCCAGCCTGTGTTAGTAGGCAAGTTTATGAGTCAAAAGAGATAGTGAGAGTAACCCCATTCCATTCCCATTCCAGCTATCATTCTAGGACGAATGATCCCAAGGGAGAGATAATGTATTACCCCAAAAAAATTTTGAGCTAAGACTTGAACCGTTCTCGTTGTGAGTAAGATTTTATCGAGGAATTTAGAATTTTCTTAATTATTAAGGTCGCTAGATGAAGCACCTTCAGTTCCAAAAAGAACTACAAATAATTCCTTCAAGTCATTCCTAGGTTCTTTTAAGTTTTGGGTCACCTTCAAACGACCATAAAGTTTAGCACAGGATGAGTTAGGAGACCCATAAGATATCAAAAGAAAGATCTATGAGTCCTCTTTCCAAAGCCACGAGTTTGCTAATTTTTAAGCTTATATGAGGGAGATATGTCCGTTTGAAGTTGGGCTGTCCAATTAAGGAAAGTTACCTAGAAATATGAGGGGTTTTTGGTCTTTTCCTTACCAAATCAGCTTAAAATGAATTTTAGTAATATTTTGGGGACAAATCTGATTTGGGTCAGTTTTCATAAATCCAAATACGCTTAGGATTTTAGAAGAGGGTTCATTCAAGTCATTCCTAAGTTCTTTTAAGTTTTGGTTCAACTTTAAACGACCCTAACTTTTACCACAGGATGAGTTAGGAGACCCAAAAACTATCAAATGAAATATCTCTGAGTCCTCTTTCCAACGCGATCGAGTTTGCTAATTTTCAAGCTCGTATGAGGGAGATATGCTCTTTTTAAGTCAGACTATCCATTTAAGGAAAGTTACCCAAAAATATGAGGGGTATTTTAGTCTTTTCCTTACCCCCACTTATTCTAAACGTGAATTACACCCAATTAAGGGTCTAAAATGGTTTGAATCAGTTTCATTCATCCCCAAAAGCATTTAGGGTTATAAAGAGAAGATTCAAGAGGAGAAAAAGTTCAAAGTTTCAAGCGTTCGTTCAAGAAATTCAAGATTTCGCCAAGAACCTAGTTCTTTGAGGTATGTAAGCTTCCATAATGTTGGGTTTGTTCACCCACAGACCAATCATGAGTTTCTTTTGCGAATCTATCCATAAACATTGAGCAAATTAAGTTCTTGATAAGTGTTCTTAAAGTTTCATTCTAAAACTTGTTTTGTTGAGGTTTTGAGGAATTCTGAGATGAAAGTTAGTGATTTTTACTATCCAACCTACATCCAATCATCAAGAAATCCTATATATCAAGTCATGATCCTTGAATTCATAATTAAAATTCAAGTAAGAGTTAAGAGTAGAGTTAAGAGTCAAGTCTTGAGAGTTCTTTCGAGTCTTTTGAGAAAGTCCGTTTGAGTCTTTTGAGGAGGCTTCTACAATTTCTAATAACTTGTTTCAAGACTCAAGTAAGTGAGAATGAGAGTGAAGAGAATGTATTCATGAGTCTACACTATCATCGAGATCCTTCATATCATGAATCATAACTCCTAAATTCATCATTCAAATTCAAGAAACAATTAAGAGTAGAGTTCAAGAAGTCTTCAAGTTCAATTGTGAATCCCTTGAGATCAATTATCGATTTGAGCTTAGTTTTGAGGAAGTAAGTATGAGAATGAGAAGAGTTGTATACATGAGTTCCATATTGTTATGTAGACCCTTGAGTCGAGTCATTCATTCCCATAAATTCCGCATGAACTCCATAAATTAAGTATCTTTGAGAAGAGTAGTATCTATCGTCAAGTTCTTAGTCTTAAGTATTGAATCCTTTTGAGATTATATTCCTAGTCATGGGACTACTACATGTTACCTATAAAGGTCCTTGAGTTGAGTTGTTCATGCCCATAATTTTGCATGAACCCTATTTTGAGAAGTGTTTTGCAAACCTTTTTAAAACTTGTTTTATGACTTGAACATATGAGTTTCAGGAAGAGTAGATCTGAGTTCATTTTCTTTATAATGTTAAATGGGAACTAAGTATTCCCAAGAGTAAATGTTTTTACATTTAAGAAAAGAGGAAACATCATTTTTCGAAAGAGTTTTCATGAGAAGTTCTGAGTACCATCTCTTTTAAGAGAAAGATTTTTGAGTAATAATCTCAAAACACAGAAAGAATTATGTTTTTAAAAACATATGAGCTAGTATATTTTGGGAGTAGTATTGAGAACCGATATGAGGGAGAGTTGATACAACTCAAGTCCTCATAAACCATGTAGCCAACCTGGGTAGAAAGGGTCATACTTTTTAGATGATTCGTTATTGCTTTTTAGCATAGACTAGTGGATCCACTTAGTAGCAGGTTCTATACGTGTAACGACCTGAACTATCGTTATTTAGAAAAAGCAAAAAATTAGGAAATTATTGGGCCACTGTCCCGCCAGGACGGACCAGGTGCCGCTAGGGCAGCGACGTCACATCGAGGTAAGCTGGCGGCAGAGTGGGATAGGTGAGATAGAATGTACATAACACAAAATCTTAATTCCTCCTTCCTAAAATACTTATCTTAGACATAAAACACCCTACAAACCCCCAAAAAGCTGCTCTAAGCTTGGGAAGAAAGGAGAAGGGGATTTCTAAAGTGAGGAGTGTGGTGGATAGCGGACTTTTGGTCAAGATCACCATCACAAAATCTGGTAACAGGAATTGAAGTCAAAACTCTGTGCAGCTATTTGGCACTCAGGTAGGCTAGGTTTTATTAATTGAGTAGTTTTAAATCTGTGCCCACTACATTGTATAATGATAATCAATGGTAGAATTTATGCGTAGCCCTTCGTGCACCGAATAAAGGATGATTAAATTCTAGGAAGAAGCCTTAGATGATGAACTAGGGCTAAGTATGGTCGAGTTATCGTTAAATAACATATGTCGATGAATACTTAGGTAGATGATTGTAAATTGATGTTGTGTGATGTACATTGTTATTGCTTCATTATAATACGTGTATGTATGCGAATGTTGCATTGTTGATTACACTAGTTGAATGCCATGAAATCATGACTTGATTGTATGATTGTGAGAATGCACATTGTGATTGTGATTGTGACTTGTTGAATGGATCGGGTGTTGCATTCCGACACACTAACTTAGATCGGTTGCCACGTTCCGGCATAAATATAGGATCATTTTCCATGTTTCGGCATAAAAATTGGATCGGGTACCACGTTCCGATATGCTAACTGTCTGGGTTTGGGTTCCATGAGAGGACCAATGAGTTGACTTTATTGTGTATCTTGAGAATTTTGAATTGTACGCCGTTCGTAAGTAATAATTGATGTTGTTTTCCCTCAAGTTGTTAAATGATTATGATTACCTATTTCTGATTGTTCTACTATGTTGAGTAAATTGATTAAGTATCTTGTTGATTAAATGAATCGAAAGGGACAAGCCCAAACCGGGATGTGATACGGTATGTGGGAAGTCAAGGGTTCAAGAGTTGCTAATGTCCGAGTAAGGAGTTGTCCATGTGTCGCGAGGGTGGGAAGTGGAGGTGGTGTACGGGATGTAAATACTTAGGTAGAATCACCTTGGAGAAAGGGATTTGGGAGTGGTTAGTCAGAATGCTGGTAGTTGTAATGGTGGACTCTTATATGCGTTAAGAATGGTTAGGCTATGATCAAGAACCTAGTAGTAGGTTGACTGAGAAGGAGGCTAGTAGTAAGGGTACTACAGTAATTCTGAGGTATTTGAGAGAGGGTAAAGGTGGAGAAGCGAGTGGTTTTAATGCATGATCTTGCTAGTTGATTTCTTATGTTATGCGATGGGCGTCGGGTTGACCGATGATGCCTACCAGTACGTGTGGTTTTGTACTGATACTACTCTTGCTATGCCTTTTTCGCATAGACTGGATGCAGGTTGGTGATGTTTCATTAGATGAAGACGAAGAAATTTTCCAGCAGCTTCTACTCTTCCTTCCGCATGGTAGGAGTTGTGTCTTTTATTTATCATGTCCTGTTTGCACTCTTAGTAGCTCTTGTACCTGTTTAGACTAGATCCTTGGGGGTGATAACTACTTAACAAGTCTTAACCCAAAATTGTTTTAAAAAGTTCTTATTTATGAAACTTGGTTATTACATTTATCTCCATTTTCTTTAAATTTCCGCATGTTTTAACATTGGGATATGAGGGTTCTCCTACTTACGTGTTAGGGTAGGTGCCCGCACGGCTCGGTGGGTTGGGTCGTGACAATACCCCAGCAAAGTATAGGACAGTTTTGGAAGTGTGGGCTAGACGATGTATCATCACATAGCTCATAGTGATGGTTGTCGGTTAAAGAATCTCCCACAGAATTATATTGTACTTTATATAAACAAGTCAAGTTATTATTGTATTCTTCAATACATTGAGTTGTTATGTGCTGTTTTAAAAGTTTTCAAATATTGCACCTTTTTTTGTTACTTTATCTTCAGTTGAGTATCTAGAGTTCAGTAACTTGAGTTAAGTATCTTATTATTGAGTTGAGCCCTATTTTCTCTGAGTTGAGTTGAACTATGTTTCATTGAGTTGAGTTGAGTTGAGTGAGTTGAAAAGAGGTAGTATGTTTCTTTTCCATTAGTTTAAGCTTATGTTATGCTTTAGAATTCCCCTTATATGCTCGTACATTCCATGAATTGAGCCATTTGGCCTGCATCGTTTTATGATGCAGATATAGGTATTCAGGATCATCAACAGGCATTTCATTGAGGTCGTGTGATATTCCAATCAGCTTTAGTAAGCCTTCTTATATTTTGGACGACTTCACTTTTACCTTACAATTAGTAGGTTTGGAGATGTCGTGGGTCTTGTTACGATATCCTTTTGTAATAGTAGAGGCTTCATAGATGTACAAGGTTGAGTAATTTGCAGTATGTATCTCTTTGAGTTGTTTTTATAAACTATGGGTTTATCTATTGAGTATTTTTTTCAGATCATTGTAAAATTGAGTATTTGAGTAATTGAATTTATTTCAGTTTTAAGCTTTTCTATGCTTGAGTTAGTCTTACGCCTGTAGCCAGCCAGGATGAGGGTTCTCTTGGGGACCAGCAATGGTTCTCGAGTGTTGGCCGGGTCCAGGGTGTAGGCTCGGGTCATGAAACTCTCCCCAGAAAATCCAATGAATTTTGTTTTCTCGTTTTCTGACCCTAATTTGGCTAGAATCTAATGGTTTCTTTCAAACCCTCTTAGATTCGTTTACTCAACTTATTTACATGAAAATCTACTCAAAAACCCTCAAGAATAGTGGTCATTAAAAAGAGCCTCGCCTCAAGAACTCAATCAAACATCAAAATTCAAGAACGAAGAATAGCACTTCAAGAACACTCATCAAGAACTTAAACTTCCCAATCTTTATGGATGAATTTAAATATGTAAATCATGATTGGCGTGTGGGTGAACGAACCCAACACTATGACAACTTACATACCTTAATTTGGCGAAACAAATCCTCGATTCGCAAAAACCTTTGTCGTTCTTCCTTTTCTCCTCTTTTCCTCTTCTTGAACTCCTCTCAAAACCCTAGACGTATTTTAGAATTGTAAAACCGACCTATATCAGATTTGACCCCATAAATATCTATATCTATATTACCTTAAAAGCATGAACTCCTAACTTGAATGTTATATTACCTTAAAAGCATGAACTCCTAACTTGAATGTTACATTAATATAATATCCCTAACGTAGGTTGTGACTTTTTCGATGAGTTGTGACTTTTTTCGAAGGGTTATGATTTTTCGATGATTTGTGAATTTTCCAAAGAGTTTTTACTTTTTCAATAAGTTGTGATTTTTCCAAAGGGTTGTGACTTTTCGGAAAGGTCATGACTTTTCAGATAAGACACCAGAAACACTTGTTCATACTACCCTTTGTTGACTATAAATATAGGGGATTCCTCTCCTTTTTCAACCACAATATTTTTTAATCTTCTACTCTTCTTCTTGCATTTTAAAAAATTTCGTGTGATTTATTGTCGTTGAGTGAGTTCGAAGTTAAGCGGAATATGAGGTACCAAGTAAATTGTTCTATCCTAAGAGGGTACATTCCATAACCTCGAGTACTTGAGAAAAATAATTTTGGTGATATAATAAATATATTTTTGCTTAATATATACATTAGTATGTAATGTTCCAATATATGAAGTTAACATGATGTAGTCTAAATTTATTTATTTTTTTAACAATTTCTCTTGTGATGTAAATATATGCTTCTAAATATCTCTTCCCAAAATTATTTAACTTCTCAAGAGTTACACTACAACAAATTTGGTTATCAATGATGAAACATTTTGTCACTTAAAACACATATTTCGTCTCAAAAAATCTTTCGTGATGAAGTAGAAATCGTCACTTGTTCGTCCCTAAATCATGGGTCACTAAAGATATATAGTAACAATTGAGTGTTTCGTCACCAAATAATGTTGTATTAACTACAATTTGTTTTTTTCACCGAATGCATAGTATTTATGACGAACTCATTCGTCAAAAAAGTATAAAACTTTGTAGTTAATAGTGTGTTTTTGTCACTGAAAAGGTTATTAATATCGACAAAAGTAACTTGTCACTAATTCATTACTTTAGTTAGTGACGCCAACAATTGTCTCTAAAGTTATATATGTTTCGTAGTCAAACAAAATTAGTTTCTACACTAAAGATGTTCTTTTATAAACGAAAAGATATTTTGTCCCCAAATGTATAAAATAGTGACGATTTTGTGACTTATAATTTTGTAGTTAAGACCTATCATGTTGTCACCAAAACAAATAATTTACCGACACAATAAAATTGTCACTAAAAATTATCATAATTAGTAAAATTACAGATATGATAAAATACAAATATAATTTGTGGTTAGAAATAGATTTTATTGTTAATCAAAAGACAATTCTAATACAAATGTTCTGTCACAAATGTAGTCAATTTATTACAAAGAGGTGAGTATGTTGAACAATACAATACAATGTAATTTAACCACTATGTCTTTCTCCTATCTTATGAGCTTCACTTGTTTTGAGCGAATCAAAACTTTGAGATGTTATTCCCAACTTTATAGATTTGTTGATGAAACTGCATTTACACACCTCCCTTTACCAATTGCTTGTCTCATATCATTTTTTCCATAGACTACTTCATTTCTCAAGACCTTTATTTCTTTCCATGAACTCTCTTGGTTTCAATAGAATCTGCATGTTTGTAAAGAAAAAAAAACAATTCAGAATACAATCATAAATGCGAAAAATGGTTAATACACAAATCTTTTTTTCTTGAAGTGTATTCAATTATATCCCATATATGTTTGTGCCTCAACGTTAATTAATTTATGAAAATATTTTCTTTTCAGTAAAGAAAAAAGAACATATAAATTACTTAGGCTAACTAGATCCTGCACTCCAAGTTCTACAATATTGACCTGGAGTTTGCTCAATGTTTTTTCAAGAACATCAAATATCACCTAGCAACAACAGCATAACTCGTGAAACCCACTGAGTGAGGTCTATGGAAGGTAGAGTGTACACAAACTTTACCAATACCTCGTGGAGGTAGAGACTGTTTTCGAAAGACCCTCAGCTCAAGTGCATCAAATCCAAGTAAAAATAAAAGAAGAAAAATGAAGCAAGCATAACACTTAATAATAAAAAATAGTGTATATTCAATAAAGCATCAACTCATATATAAAAAAACATTGTGCCGAATATTTGCATAGTTAGTAGATATAGCTATTTACTGTGTAAACTGCAAGTTATGATATCAATCAACTATTTCTTAGTCACAAATTAGTTGAGGTTATCATACAAATTCCCCAACTCTACAATAATACCCAAATGCAATAAACAAAACTAACAACAATATCATTAAAGGGAAGCACAATGAGCCAAACTCAAATTTTAGTTGGGGAAAATACTTCCCTAGTAAATAAAATTAATTTGGTTGTCAAGAGTTCCAAAACAACACTGACTTAATTAATTAATGGTGAAAGGTGAGATGGAATAGACATTAGAAGAAGAAAAGTGAGATGGAATAGAATGTGAATAATGTCTACATGCCCCAAGAGGGTTTTCCCAAATTATTCTCTCATAGTCATATGTTCTGACAGGGACTAGAACAACCTAAATAATTTTAGAACCTTTGGAGGCACACTGGATAGAACATTCACTGTCAACAAGTATAAGATCAATTTGGAAAAAACAAATATCATGCACTAGTAGAGCACTTTTCCATTCTCCATATTCTAAACAACATGTTTATGGAGGTAACATTTCCAGCCATTATTAAATCCAAAGTTCAGAATTTGGAAAACGCACTCTTTCCTTCCAAGGTTGCACTACAACAACTTTTTGTTATGAGTAAATTATTTATTACTCTCTCTGTCCCAAAATACTTGTCACATTTTGCTTCTTTAGAGTCAAACTTTATGAACTTTGACCAACATTTTAATGTGAACTCTTTCACCATATCAATATGAAAACAATTACAACTTGTAGTACTTCCTATATACTTTTTCAATATCTAAATTTTTATTTTAGAAAAATGAATTAATCCAATTTAATACTATTTTGGGACAGAGAGATTATTTAACAACTGATGATATTAAAATTTCTGAAGAGAATTTCTTTAGGAGGGTCTTTCAATGCTCTATCCTTTTTCTCTGGTAAAAAAACCATATAACATATACTTTCTTGAAATAAAAAAAGAGGAGCACTAAGTGGGACTAAATCTATGATATAGAAGCTAACCTTCCATGCCAGCAGCCAAGAGAATACCATCTTGAATCTTGAGTACCCTAGAATAGGTTATCATTCTAGTAATGTGTATTGACAATAAACCACTTATAAGACATAAAAAATGTGTTATTAATTGCAGCACAATGAGCAAAGTCCTAATCAACATTCTTAATAAGAATTGTGATAGTCCAAAAATCAGGATGACAATAAGCTTGAATAAAAACCTCCAAGTTCCTTGCTGACATTAGATTCTTAATATGTATTTGAGGTCAAACATACCATTCTAAAGAGATCCCTTCACCTTCCCTCATAAGGTAGCAAGAATAATAATACCAAAAGACTACTGTTGTTTGAGAAAATAGAGTAGATGTCAAACACAACACAATGCTCCACACAAACTACAAAACATTGAAATCACACACACATATATAAAGATAAGTAAAAAGTAAATCAGATAGTCCAAAAATTCCCACCTCATTGTAACGACCTGAACCGTCGTTATTTAGGAGAAACAAAAATCTGGAAAAATTTAGGACCACTATCTCGATAAATCGGGCCAGATGCCGATAGGGTGGCGGCGCCAGAGTGGGATAGGCGTGACATAATGTAAATAACGCGAAATCTTATTTCCTCCTTCTTCCTAAAATACCTAAATTAGTCGTAAAACACCCTAGAAACCCCCCAAAAAGCTGCTCCAAGCTTGGGAAAGAGAGAGGGAGAGATTTCTAGTGTGAAGATATCGATGGATTGCAGATTTCTGGTCAAGATCACCGTCACAAATCCCAAAAACAAAAATCAAAGACCAAAACTCCGTGCAGCTACTTGGCGCCCAGGGAGGCTAGGTTTAATGAATTGAGTAGTTATAAATCTGTGTTCACTGCATAATATATGTAACTCAACTGTAGGATTTATGCGTAGGCCTTCGTGCACTGAACGAAATATGGTTAAATCCTAGGAAGAAGCCTTAGATGATGAACTAAGGCTAGGTATGGTTTAATTAATGCTTACATAATATACGTTGATGAGTAGTTCATTGGGTTGGTTGTGATTCTATGATTGGGTGTGGTATATTATTCTTGCTTCATTGTAATATGTACATGTATGTGAACGAAGCTGGTTAATCACACTTAAGGCGAATAAGTACGAACGAAGAACTATATGTTGTGAATCACTCTTATTGCATGATTGCATTGATATACATTATGATTGTGATTGTGGATCAGGTACCACATTTTGATATGCTAACAGTTTAGGTTTATGTTCCCTAAGTGGACCAATGATTTGACATAATTGTATGCCCTGAGGATTGTGAAACTATACCTTGTCGTAATGATAACTGATGTTGTATTTACCAGAGTTGTTTATGGTTGTGAGGAATTATGTTTGATTGTACTTCTATGTTGAGTAAACTTGATATGTACCTTGATGTTGAGTGAACCAGAAGGGGCATACCCAACCGGGATACGATACGGTAGGTGAGGAGTCAATGTTTCAAGAATTGTTAATGTTCGAGTAAAAGGCATCATTTGTTGTAATGGCGAGGAGTGGGGGTAGTGTACGTGATGTAAGTGCTTAGGTGGATCTCACTTTGGAGAAAGGGATTTGTGGTTAGTAGAAAGCTTGACGTAATGTACTATGTGGCCATGACTGGGTAATATGAAGAGGAAGTAAGGGTATGCCGTGATGCGGTTAGTTGGAATGTGTGTAGTTGTATTTGGGGAACTTTCTATGTGCTAGAATGGTTAGGCTATGATCAAGAACATAGTACTAGGTTGACCGAGAAGGTGGTTAGTAGTTAGAGTACTAGCGTGATTCGAATGTATTTCTAGAGGGGGTAGAGGTAGAGAAGAGAGGAGTTTTGTCACATGCTCCTACTAGTTGTTTTCTTATGTTATATGGTGGGCGTCGGGTTGACCGATGATGCCTACCAGTACGTGTGGTTTGTACTGATACTACTCTTGCTGTGTCTTTGACATAGTCTGGATGCAAGTTGGTGATGTTTCATTAGATGAAGATGAAGAATCCTCCATCAGCTTCTACTTTCCCTTCCGCATGGTGGGAGCTGTGTCTTTGATTAATTATGTCCAGTTTGTACTCTTAGTAGCTCTTGTACCATTTTAGACTAGATTCTTGGGTGTGTTAGTTACTTTACAAGTTTTAACTCTAAAGGTTTCATTTTTAAAAGTGTTGGTTTATAATAAGGTAAAAGGCCGGAGTGTTTATGATGGCTGTTAGTGTTGTGAGTATGATTCACTAGCTATGCTCTAGTGTGTTTTCACTTTTGTGGGTGGATCTCTAGTGGTGGATCAGGGGTACCAAATCCTGTGATGTTCTCTTGTTTGAGTGGGAAGATTAGGAAGATTTGGTTATTTTGAATGACATAATTGGTGTTGTCTTGGAGTTGTTAAAGTATTTTAGTGGTTCTACATGTACCACC
This sequence comes from Solanum okadae, assembly GCA_036553675.1. NCBI lineage: Eukaryota > Viridiplantae > Streptophyta > Magnoliopsida > Solanales > Solanaceae > Solanum > Solanum okadae. The sequence continues at coordinate 36,927,492 of CM071689.1, forward strand.
TTGCTTATGAGAATTTATAGAAGAGCTACCATGCGTATTTGTGGTTGTCCGGCAATCTTAGTATTCCTCTAGTTGTCGAGGTCATGTATCGATTATGTGTAGTTGAATGTGGGGATAATTGGGTCCAATTCTACTGTTCTTAAGAGGTAATCTACAATTACTAAATCTAGCATTTCGATAGTGTTGTTGGAGGGGTTGTATGCTTGGACATATCCCTCGATGAGTATCTGATTTCAAAAGATCAAATTTGTTATAACTTAAGCTCATGGGAATTTATGTTGTGGGATGGAGATATTGTTAAGAACTATGATTGTTTGGGTATTATGAGTGTGTGTTGGATTCAGGCTCACTTCTATTTGTAGCGAGTATTGACTTGGAATTTTATCATGCTTAAGTTCTAAAGGATTCGTCTGGATGATTGTGTCAAGGTCCTTGATAACGTGTTGTAGATTTGTGTACGATCAACTTTGGTGGTTGTTGGGAATCACTTTTGTTGTAGTTAAGTTTACATATAACAATATTTATCACTCGAGTATTGATATGACTTCATTGAGGCATTGTATGGGAGGATGTGTAGGTGTTCAATTGGTTGGTTTGAGGTTGATGATGTGAAACCTTTGAGGGTTGAATTGGTGAAAGATGTTCAGGGTAAGGTGAGAAGTATCCAATCTAAGCTTGTAGCAGCCCAGAGTCAACATAAAAAGCATGTGGGACAAGTATCCCTAGTTATTTGATGATTTAGATAATACTCTATTCTTGCTTTAGCCCTTTTCTCCTAGTTTGTCACTCGAGGACAAGTGATGGGTAAATTGGTATCTATTGTAACGACCTATTCGCGTCGTTATAGAAAAGCCAATGGGGAAAGAATTGGGGCCAGAAAACTTTTGAGTAGTAACTTTGGATTTCCTAGCTTAGTCCAGATTTGGACGAAATCAGAGTTAGTGAGGTCTAGGGAAATCTTACCAGTGAGAGATCTAATTATGATTTTGATCACATGACTAGATAGCAAAGACGTTAAGGAGCCCGTACGACTTTACATAATTGATTTCAGGTGAGTAGAACTTTCAGAACTGATCTTAGCGTGAAATGGTATTTTCTGAGTGTATGGGATGAAGGCGTGTTGTGAAATGGAGGTTTGGAATTCTTAATTTTGCTCACTTGTTTTGTGCAAGCCGCTAGGGCGGGATTTATCCCGCTAATGTGGTTCGGGTCCCGCTATGGCGGGACCCTCGCGACTTAAGTCGAAAATAAACCTCAAAAATGCTTTATTCTGCACTTTTTGACTTTGAAAGCTAAGGAACAACCCCAAGGGTTTTCTTGACTGTTTTCCACCATTTTTGAGGCTTAAGGTAAGGTTTTCACTCCCCGAATCCATTTTTCGATCTGTAGAATGTAAATTCGTGGGTAATTATTGTTGGGGAAGGGTTTTGATCTGAAGCTAATGGTGGAAAAAGCCTTAAATTGGGTATTAGGATCTTGGGTTGGTGTAGGGTTATTGGGTTTGTTATAATTCGGATAATTAGACCTTTGATTGTTGATCCTTGTGTTAATTGTATATTTTTAGACCACGAACAAGCGGGAAGAATTCGGAAAGGAAGATTCAAGTGTCTTAGGGGATTCAAGCTTAGATTCGAGGTAGGTGATGGTTGCGATTTCATGTTGGTGTGATATATGTTTGTAATTGCTCATTATAATGCATGTATGTATGCGAATGTTGCATTATTGATCACCCTAATCGTAAATGAGGATAATTGAACAAATGTATGCCATGAATCACCTCTTGTGGTATGATTGTGAGAATATACATTGTAATTGTGATTGTGGTTTGTTGAATGTGTGAGACCCCGTGGTTCTTTCGCATAAAATGTGTATCATTGAATGAGTGTATGAGGCTTATATGACTTGGTGTATAATTTCAGGAGAATAAGGTTGCAAAGGGTAGGTAAAATAAAAAACCAAAGAATTAAACTAACGTTATGGGTCAAGGATGCCCTTAAACAAGTTCGAGTTAAAGAATGTCTATTCTAACACCCCACCCGTTCAAAACGCTTAAGTTAATCGGTACCTTTGGGGATAAGACAAAGAGTGTCTTATATGCTAATAAGGATGTTTTTATAAGGTGATATATTCCCAATGATCGTAAGTTAAGTTTTGAAGTCAAGCAAGTTGAGAAATAAAAAGTTGGCAAAACTTAGAGTAAGTTTCTTTGATAAACCTTCTGAAATTTGGGTTAAATGTCTCGGAGCTTTTCTCCCAATTTATAAAACTTTAGAAGAACCCCAATATATGAAATCGAAGGTCTACGAGTCTACTTTCCAATGCACTAATCATTTGACCATACGACTTCAGAATTGAGAGATATTCAGATTTTAGTAAGACTGCACAAGCAGGCACGTGAAGGTGGGCCCCTAGCCCATATGTCGGTTTAGCTTTATAAGATCAGATTTCCCTTCGTTTTATCTCACTATTTTTGACCAAAATAAAAATAAAACAGTCCTAAATTATCTCTAAAGGTTCCCCTAACATCCAAGCAAATATTTACAAGATTTCAACGTGGTTTCACCCTCGGAACGTTCATAGAGATTGTGTTATTTCTTTCCTCTTCGTTGGTTGTGATTTGAAGGATTCTTCATAGTGAAAGAGTCTCGTTTTATGTGGTGTTGCTGTTGTTTGGAGGTAATAATTCTCACCCTTCATTTTATTGAGTGAGTCCAAGTTATAGCTATGCTATATAAGCAAGACGAATAGACGGCTCGAAAAATCGTATTTGGATAGTTACGTAATGTTGGGCTGTTTTGAAGGATTTTCTTATATTGTTGTTGTTGGAATATTTTTGGAAATGCTTTGTATGTGTGTGGTTCTTATTGATATGAGTCTGGAAGAGAAGAAGAAGTATAAATGGATATTTAATTGTTACATAAATTAGTGTAACGTTGGTTCTATTATTGCATTGCAATTTTCAAATTGTTTCTTCTTGGTTCAACGTCTTGCGTTTAAGGAGATTGTTTGTTATCGACAAGACATGTTACTGTACTGCAAGCTCCATCACGTTTAAGTTTAGGTTTTGTTCTTTTAAGCTCTTATTGCATATGAAGAGAAAGACATGATTCTAAATGTAATTATTGGACGAACATATAGGATGATGATTGGAAGCGGCGAGTTCAAGTTATTATGATTATATTGAACAATTATAAGACTATATTATACATATTTTTTTTATGGTTTTAATGGTTTGAAGACTCGTGGTTAGGATTTGGTTATGGTTATATTGGGTTGGAAAAGAGGGGTGTGGCGATACGCTTAGTTTTAATTGTTGTGCAGGCATACTCTATTTGGTTGTTGTTGAATATTGTGTAGGCCTCCACTTGTTAATAGATTCTGCAAAAATGTATGTTATGTTATTAATTTGAGGTTGTAATTTGGAGAAGAGAAGGTAATGAAGCATACATTTAAAAATGGTTTGGCGAGCTAATCACTCTGCTAGTGAGCTCTATATTGCTACTTTGACCCTGGCGTGTTAATATTGTGCCTATAATAGTTGTGTGACATGATTTTCTGTAGACTACATACTGTAAGGAAGGGGGTGCAATCCATATTGATACAACAAGACCCAAAATCGAGGTATGTTAGGGCTAAGCACTATACTTCCTTTGAGAACGAATTTTTGAATCCTAAATTGTCAAATATTGTTTTACTACTCTATTTCTAGAAAGAACTTTTGTGAAAGGCATTGAGATTGTAGCTGGCGTATTTTTGTGACTCCATTATGTTGCTAATCTACTCGTTCGGTTAGATAGGGTATTTGATTCTCTTGACTATAGGTCCACGTGTATTTTTGTGACTCCATTATTGTTGATTCTCTTGACTATAGGTCCACGTGTACAAATTCTTCTTCTTCTTTAGGTGTAGTAGCTTAAGAAGATTAGGGATGAACAGTATCAATATGAAATCAATCCTCCTTCCTCGCTAATTTATATTTTTTTGAAAACATTAAAATAAAATATCAATCTCCAAAACTGTTAAACGTAAATCATATGTTTAAACTACTAAAGTGCGAGTTTTTCTGAAATACCTTCTTTTACAAACTACTAAGGAAACATATATAGATACTAAGTGAAGAATTTTTAGCTCTTTATTAACATCCTCAAGTTTAAGTTGCCTTTCTAAATCCAAGTTAAGTGTTCCAGTTTAATCTACAAGTATATGAGGTTCTATGAGATATTTAGATGTGATACGAAAGTGATTACAAGATTATGAGGACAAGAGTACCAACGAGCCAAGATTGGCAACATGATTCAGGTAACAAATGCATTACGAATCCATGGCATTGCATGCTATGCATTCTACTTCCGAGCTATAATCGGAAGGTATGGGGCCTATTGCCTATATTTATACGTATGAGACACAAATGGCCACAAGTTGGCGAATATGATACCGGTTCGCTACCAGAAGACACCACCATTGCTAGCACTTGGTTAGGTATGACATGCATTTACATCTACATATATGTATTCACGACATACGATTATGCGAGCATACCATGCATGTTTAATTTATATAAGGTAGGATGTCAGCCATGGAGGCTATCATAGTTATCTTTATTACCATATGACAACACCTATTTATTATTCTATTTTCTGCCTTACATACCAGTACATTTTTATTCGTACTGATGTCCCGTTGCCTGGGGACGCATTTTTGTTTCTTGCGTGCAGGTCCAGGTAGGGATTCTGATTGACCCCTTTGCTAGGATTCGGGGTTCAGTTGTGAGTTGGTAACCTCCACTTCTTCCTGGAGCTTTCATAGGGTGTTACTTTTATTGTACAATTTGGGTATAATCGGGGCCTTGTCCCGACCAGTGCTTATGTCACTCATAGAGGCTATTGTGGACACAATATTCTGGGTTTCTTTCTACGGCTTCTAGTTTCCAGCCACATAGGCTTGGCATGTATAAATATGTATGTGTGTGTGTATTTTCATTTGCAGCCTTGTCGGCTAGCTAGTACCTTAGTATCTTTGGCTTGTCTACCTTCATCTATATGACTTACCGATATTCAAGTTATGATATTAAGGGTCCAGTCGTAGTGTTTTAGATGTTATGCTCCTTGACCTTCTAGGCCTTTAGTTGAGTCAATTGGTATGTTTCAGTGGCTAACTCGATTGCATAAGGTGTCGAGTGCCAGTCACACCTTCTCTAGTTTAGGGCATGATAGAATGGATCAGGTGTTTTGTTCCGACACACTAATTTGGATAGGTTGCCACGTTTCGGCATAAACATTGTATCGGTTGCCACGTTTCAGCATAAACATAGGATCGGTTGCCACGTTCCGGCATAAACAGTGGATTGGGTACGACGTTCTGGTATGCTAATAAGTTGTGTGTGGGTTCTATGAGAGGACCATTGAATTAGGTTCCATGAAAGGACGATTGAATTGTGTTGTGTATCTACTTGTGATGATTACGTTCATATCTAATCATGATTGATATTGAAAGACTGTATGTTGCTCTTAATTGATAACCAATGTGTATTAATGAGAACGTGGGATGCTACATTAATCCGGAAAAGATGACTTATATTGTATATTCGGTATATGCCTGTTTTATAATGTTGTGGTTACTTGCATGTGTTTCACCTATTGGGATAGCCGTGTGATCGTACCAGTACACTGTGGTTATGTACTGATACTGCACTTGCTTGTTCTTTGTTAAGTATAGGGCATCTTTAGGCAGCTATTGATAGACCTCAGCTAAGTGACTATTGATCGTGACCGAATTTAAGGGTGACCCGGTTCTTTCAGGCTACCATTGTTCTCTCTTTTTGAAGTACACTCTTTTCGGACTCAGACTATTTATTTAAGCTGTTTGTTTAGTTTTGGGGTTGTACACCTTTTTCTTAGATGTAGTTAGTAGAGTTTTGGTACAATGACTTTCAGGTTCTAGGGGTTGTTCTTCCGCAATAGTTTGGTTAGTTGTTTGTTAAAACCTTGGAGTTTATGGGGACTCCATTTTTATAGTCATTGAAACCTGCTTCCGTATCTTTAAATGCCTTAGTTTTCATAAAATTTGTTTGTTTGGGTTGTAGTAATGGTTCTCCCACTAGAGGGTTTGTGTGGGTGCCAATCACGAATGGTCTGGGTGGTGACAACATTCACAAAAGAATTTGCAATATTCTTTTGTGCAAAGCTTATTATTAAAATTATTGCTTAAATAAGAAATACTATTTACTATAACATACATTTTCTGAATTGGTAATCACGTGCAACACACGTGTCAAAAAACTAGTTACTAAAAACGTTTAAAGCTGATGGGGTAAGGAAAAGACCAAAATACCCCTCACTAATTTAGGTAAATTTCCTTAACTAGACAGGATGACTTCAAACGGGCATATCTCCCTCATCCAAACTCAAAATTTAGCAAACTTGGTGGCGTTGGAAAAAAGATTCCAAGACCTTTCATTTGATATCTTATGGGCCACCTAACTCATCATGTACTGAAAGTTATGGTCGTTTGAAGTTGACCCAAAACTCACAACTTAAGCTTAACTTGAACAAATTTCAAATTAGCTCTTTACAAATTAGTTCTTTCTAAATTTAGCTATTCCTAAGGCGGGATGTTACAATAGTCCAGGGGGTACTTGTGCCTTAACCATATAATAATTAACAAAAAACTCAAGACATAATTAAAACATTGAAGGGACTAACTAACTAACTAACTAACTAACTATATATATATATATATATATATATATATATATATACACACATATGTATATATGTATATATGTATATATAGTTAGTAAGAGTAGAAATCTTAAGTTGTTTAGGATTCGTTATTTATGGTATTTACTCATTTATGTTTTGATTAGAATTTGTTAGTTAGAGTAGTTCCTAGTCCTAGTTTAATTTTATTTTTACCTTTATAAATAGGAATGTTATTAAAGATAGAAATATACAGAAATACAAGGAACTAGATAGAACTTGAAGTAAGATTCAAGAACCTTTGACTTTATAAATAAATATTTTCCTTCAAATTGGTATCGGCGCTTCTACGATTACCCACTAGATTAAATTCTACGGATCGAAATATGGAATCGGGGAGTTAAAACCTTACCTTTAGCCTTAAGAATGGTGGAAAACTGTCAAGGAAGCACCTGGGGTCGTCTCCTACCTCTCAAAGTCGAAACTTGCAGAATAAAACAATTTTGGGGTTTATTTCTGACTTAAGTCGCAATTGTCCCGCCACAACGGTCCTCAGCCCGCCACATCAGCCCCGCCCTGGAAGGATTAATCCCACCACATCAGCTTTCACGGAACTAGTGAGTCGATTTAATAATTCCAAACTCCGATTTCACAACACACCTTCATCTCATGACACTCAGAAAATATCCGTTCATACTAAGATCAATTTCAGGAGTTCTACTCACCCAAATTCAATTCCGTAAAGTCATACGGGTTCTTTAACGCCTTAGATATCTACTCATGTGATCAAAATCATAATTTAATCACCCAATATGTATGAAATCAAGAATCTTACTGAATTATAGAAACCTAATAGGTGAAAGGAATCCAATAGTGAAATTTCATATACCAGGTGATGAATTTCATGGAGAAATCTTTCGATTTTGGGGCTGGAACTGAAGAAAAATTGTTGCGTTCTTGGAGGGGTTGGGTCACCTCTTGTCTTTTCTTTTGCTCAAATTTTGATGAATTCTAGTGAATGAATCTCTTAGGATAAGTTCTGACTAAGTCACTATGCTAAAAATGAACAAAACAACGTAGTTTAGGGATTAAATGACGTAGTTTAGGTGTCCAACGCGTAGGGAATCAAGAATCTGACTGAATTCGAGGGACCTAATGGGTGAAAGGAACCCACTAGTGAAATCCCACCTACCTGGTGATGAATTTCACGGAGAAATCTTTCGATTTCAGGGCTGGAACTAAAGAAAACTTGTTGCATTCTTGGAGGGGTTGGGTCGCCTCTTTTATCCTCCTTTGCTCTAAGTTTGATAAAGTCTAGTGAATGAATCGCTTAGGGTAAGTTCTGACCAAGTCACTAGGCTAAAACTGACCAAAATAACGTAGTTTAGGTGTCCAATACGTAGGGAAAAAGACCAAAATGACCTTAACTTAAAAGTTGTTGGGGCCAACAACAAGCCTGACCGACGGACCGTGGATGGACCTATGGTCCGTCTAGTCATCTCGTCGTTTGGAAATCAGAAAGGGGTGTTGCAGGCCACGATCCACGGACCGTGGTTTCAGCTACGGTCTGTAGGTCTGGTCGTTGGTCAAGGGTTTTCTGGGTGACCAGCCATAGACCCTTCCTACAGTCCGTGGTTTAGACTATGGGTGGGTAGGTCTCGTCGGTGGCACCTGCAAGTCCTGAAGTTCTGCACTTTTGGTCGTTTCTGAATACGGGGTGTTACAGTAATGGAAGTTTTGAAAATTATTAATCTACTTGCTTGATTAAGGATACTATTTGTTTTGTTTTTTCTTCCGTTGTAAATTTTGATATTATTTTGATAGAAGGTTCCTATTTCACTTTATTACTCTGTTGGATGTTGGAGATATTTCCCACTGACCTTATACATTCATGTTTGTGTTGACAAAAATTAAAAGAGGCCGAGAAGCAGATTACATGAAACACTTGTCATCTTTGTCAACATTAAAATGGTTTTCCTATATATATATATATATATATATATATATATATATATATATATATATACACACACACTCCGTCTGTCTTTAATTACTTGTCTCTAATTACTTGTTCACTTTTGAATTGATACATTTATTAAGAAAACTATGGTTGCCATAGCGAGTTTACTATTTTATCCCTGTTAATTATGAAGTGTGATGAAATAACAATGTATTGTTATTATACTGCCGTTGATATAAAAATGTATCACTTATCTCTATTCATCTGAGTAAATATTTACTTCCAATTTGTAATACTCAACAGCTAGTCTGCATTTCTTCAATATTTTCTTCCATCTGAGTAAAATATTCACATTGCACAAACCAAGTCAAATAAAATGTAGCACCAATTTTGACAGTGTTGGGCCTGTGCTGGCATAGGCCATATTCCCCCAGTATTATATAATAGACAAATTAAAGAACACAAATTGCTTGCAAAATTGTTGTGATAAAATTATTATGTTATGTATTGTATTGTTATCTTCTATTTAAATTATTATGTTATGTATTGTATTTTTAATTATTTTTAATTTAATTTTTGTTTTTTCAAATTTAGGTTTTCATCTTATCATTTTGATTTTTGTGCATTTTTCAAAGTGAAAATTAATAATAATAGCAAATTATATTAAAGTGACGAAAATTAAAAAAGTTGAAATATTATTAATTCAGGATGAAAATAGTGTATATTTAATAACACTTAAAAAGAATTGTGTATATTAAAGATTTAATAAATGGAATTATATAAAAAATAATATGTTTATTATAAAATAGTAGAAATAATAATAAAATAATCAAAAAGTAAAATAGAGATGTGAATAATAGTTCTCAAAATTCGGAGAACGACTATTCACCTCTCTATAAATGGAGAATAAAGAGTGAATTAGAGTGTGGTTGGAGAGTCCATTCTCTATTTTACTCTCCAAATATAGAAAATTGAGAGTAAAATAGAGTGGGTGGGAGATGGTCTTAGCATTTGTGTTGAAGGATGTTTTGGTAATTATTTAATAATATTAATTCTATTAGTTATCAGGCATTTCAAAGTAGCCTCAATAAAAAAATTCAAGTGTCTTTGACAAGTTTTTCCTCTACTTACATCATTTGTCCGAGCCTTTTAACTGTTCTCTCATAATCACATCATTTCACTACACAAGCACATGAATCCCTTTCCTTCTACTCTTTATAATTTCTCTTGTATTTATGCATTTGGATATATTGCTTACCAACTTCTTATTCCTTTTTATAATTGGTATTACCATAATAAATTAATAATAAGAATATGTGAATTAATTTTACTTTACTGAAGTATTATCTATTTTTTAAAACTTTTTCCCTTTTAATCGTTTCTAAATTTGTTGAATATTAAAAAATTACGTAAAAAATATTATAAATCCCAATAACTAACAATTTAAAATGTTTAAAAGAGATTTATAAAATTCGATTGATTCAAGAAATATTATTGGTGTAAAATAAATTAGAATATGAGAATTCATATATTATTTGAAATGACTTAACATGTAACACCTTGATTTTTGAAAGAACTAGAATTAGAAATAGTAAAATTGGAAATTTTGGCAAGTTATGCTAAGTATGAGTTTTGGATCAACTTCAAACAATCATAACTTTCAATTCAGAATGATTTAGGTGGCCCATAAGATATCAAATGAAAGCACTTGGAATCCTCCTTCTAACGCCACTGAGTTTGCTAATTTTTGAGCTTGTATAAGGGAGATATGCCCGTTTGAAGTTGGGCTGTCTAGTTAAGAAAAGCTACTCAGAATTAGGAGGAGTATTTTGGTCATTTATTTACCCAATTAACTTAAAACGAAATTTGGAAATATTTGTTTAAACTGACATGGTTCAGTTGCACAAATCCAAATATACGCTACGGTTTTGAGAGAAGTTCAAGAAGCGGAGAAAAAGGAGAAAAGTCAAGCGTTTTTCAAGTTCTTGAGGATTTGGTTGTGGATTTCGCCAAGGGTTTGAACCCTAAGAGGTATGTGAGTTCACATAGCATTGGGTTCGTTCACCCACGTGCCAATCATGATTAATTCAGCGTAATTTTATTCTTGAAAGAAAAGAATTTGAGTTCTTGATGAGTTTTGTTGAAGTTTCTTTCGAAATCTTGATTGTTGAAGTTTAAATGAGTTTTTGAGATAATCGTATGAGTTTTGAGGTTATTTTGAGTAGAATCTTGTACACTAATGTTGGGTATTCAAATCAAAGTGAATTGGGAAGAAACCATTTGATTCTAGGTGAACCGGGGTTAGAAAATGAGTAAGAAAATTTGTCAAAATTTCTAGGGAAAGGGGTGGGGTGCCGTGCCACTCAGTGCACCCCAAGACATAGTCTGTAGGTTTGGCACTTGGGCACCGCGCCACTCAGTGCTCCCCAACCCAGAGTATGCAATTCAATGTATGGCGCCCTGTGCCACTCAGTATGCTAGGGTCGCCACATCCTCTACCCTTTCCCACTTATTTCCGTTTGTGTTCCCTCAAATCGTACCTATGTTTTCTAGTTGATTTGTACACTCTAAGGTACGTCTTTACATCATGAGATCATCCATAAGATGAGATCATAACCCTTGAATCCATAATTCAAATTCAAGGTAAAGCTAAGAGTCAAATCTAGAGAGTTTCTTGGAGACTTTTCAAAAGTCTTTTACAACTATTTTAAACTTGTTTTAAGACTTAAGTATTGAGTTTGAGGAACAATAGAGTCGAGTTCATTCTCTTTAAAATGATATATGGGAACTAAGTATTCCCAAGAATAAATGTTTTCACATTTAAGATGAGAGGAAACACCGATTTCCGAAAGAGTTTTTCATGAGCTATTCTGAGAACCATCTCTTTTAAGAGATAGATTTTGATTAATAATCTCAAACCACAGATAAAGTCATGTTTTAAAAATATGAGCTAGTTACATTTTGGGAGTAGTATTGAGCACCGATATGGGGACAAGTTCAGATAACTTAAAGTCTCCATAAACCATAGCCAACGTAGGTAGAAAGGGTCATACTTTTTAGACGATTCCTTAATGCTTTTTAGCATAGACTAGTGGATCCACTTAGTTGAGGAGTTCTATACCGCGGTGAAGAATAGGAAAGTTCTGGCAGTGTGGGCAAGACAATGTATCATCACATAGCAAATAGTGATTGTTGCCGGTTAGAGAATCTCCCACAAAGTTACTTGTATTTTCATATACCAAACTAAGTTATTATTGTGTCTTTCAATACATTGAGTTGTTATCTATATGTTTTAATGCTTTTCTAGATATTGCATCTTTAATTACTACTTTATATTGAGATGAGTTGAGTTTAGACAAGGTATGTGTTTTCTTTCAGTTCCAGTTCAAGCTCATATCTTGTTTAGATTTCCCCTCACATGCTCGTACATTCTATGTACTGACGTCATTTGGCCAGCATCATTTTATGATATAGATACAGGTAACCATGATCAACATCCAGCTCTTTATTGATCCAGTTCAGCTTCAGAGTTGTTGGTGAGCCTTCTTGCTTTCCGAAGGATCACTTGTTTACTTTATTCATTCTAGTTTTATTAGGACATCGTGGGTCTTGTTCTAACGTTCATATCAGTTATTAGAGGGTTCATAGATAGATAGTTATAGTTCATTCGTCTTGTTCATTTCGGTTATTGATGTCTGAGACTTGAGTTGCCACTTTGGCTAGTGAATGTTTTCCTTAAATATTCTGAGTAGTTATCTGAGTTAAAGTTTTCATTTGAGATATTCAATGTTGAGTAAGTCTTCCGCTAAGTGCTAATCCAGGCCAAGGGTTCTCTTGGGGCCAAAAATGGTTCTCGGATGCCAGTCTCGTCCGGGGTGTGACAAACTTGGTATCAGAGCACAAAGTTTAAGAGTCCTAGGGTATCTATGAAGTTGTGTCGATAGAGTCCTAGTTATCAGTGTGTAGCGTGTCACATCTATAATTAGGAGGCTGCAACATTTAGGAATTTTCTCGCTTCTTTCATACTCATTTCGTGTGATAGAGTTCATCTCTATAAATTCTCCTTCTAACTTGTGCTTGCGCGTATCTTTCAAATCATGCCTCCACGAAGAGCGGTCAGAGATCATCCTTCTAGGAGGAATGTTGAGGATCAAGGGGTACCTAATGCACCAGAAGTGAAAACCCAAGGAAAGGTCACTAATGCTGAGTTCCGTGAAGCTATCCTGATGTTAAGCCAAGTTGTGACCAACCAATCTAGGCAACAAAAAGGGAATCGAGAGGATGTGGCTGATACTTCTAGGATCCGTGAGTTCTTAAGGATGAATCCTCCAAGCTTCACTAGTTCAAGTGTCACTGAGGATCCGGAAATCTTTGTAGAGGAATTGAAAAATGTGTTTGAGGTTATGCATGTTGCTGATGTTGAGTAAGTGGAACTAGTTGCATACCAACTGAAGGGTGTTGCTAGAATCTAGTTTGACCAATGGAAGAAGTGTAGAGCTGAGGGTGCACCGATTGTGAGTTCGGCTGTGTTTGAGAGTGTTGTCATGGGGCGATTCTTTCCCCGTGAGCTATGAGAGGCAAAGGTAAGAGAATTCCTCACCCTTAAGCATGAATCTATGAGTGTGCATGAGTATAACCTTAAGTTCACCCAACTTTCCCGTTATGCTCTAGAAATGGTTGCTAATATGAGGAGTAGGATGAGTCTGTTTGTTGCTGGGTTATCTTATCTGTTAAGTAAGGAATGCAAGGCAGCTATGCTAACAAGTGATATGGACATAGCAAGGTTGATGATCCATGTTTAACAGGTTGAGGAAGATAAGTTGAGGGATAGAGAAGAGTTTCAGAACAAGAAAGCTAAGACAGGGAATGAGTCCGGATAGTTGAAGAGTAATGCAAACTGGTCATCTATCAAACATAAGCAAAAGGGACCTGCTCCATCATCTTCTAGTGCACCTGCACCAAGAAACATATGTGAGTTCAATAACCAGAATTCACAAAATTTCAGAGCTAGACTTGCACAGTCTCAAGGTAATATGGCACAAGGAGGTAATTAGACTCCTACATGTGCTAAGTGTGGTAGGAACCACCTAGGAACATGTCGCGATGGTTCCACTGGTTGTTTCAAGTGTGGTCCAAAATGGTCACTTTATGAAAGAGTGCCCCAAGAACAGGCAAGGTAATGGGAATGGGGGCAATTAAGCCCAATCTTTTTCAGTTTCCCCACCAGAGCTGCACCTAGAAGAGCTACTTCAGGGACCGGCGGAGGGGCAAACCGTCTATAAGCTATCACTAGTCGCCAAGAGCAAGAGAATTCTCCAGATGTTATCACTGGTATGATCAAAGTATTTACTTTTGATGTTTATGCTTTGGTAGATCCAGAAGCGGGTCTATCTTTTGTGATTCCTTATGTTGCTATGAATTTTGATATCCTTCCTAAGCAACTTCTTGAGCCCTTCAGTGTTTCTACACTTGTTGGTGAGTCTATTCTAGCTGATAGAGTTTATCGTGGTTGTATCATTTTTTTTCAATCACAAGGACACCATGGCTGACTTAGTTGAGTAAGATATGGTAGACTTTGATGTCATTCTAGGTATGGACTAGCTTCATGCATGTTATGCCTCAATCGATTGTAGAACTCGAGTTGTTAAGTTTCAGTTTCCTAATAAGCCAATTATTGAGTGGATGAGTAGTTCAACAGTTCCTAAGGGTCGTTTCATTTCGTACCTTAAGGCCAGAAAATTAGCTTCCAAGGAGTGCATCTATCACTTAGTCCGAGTTAATGACTCTAGTGTTGAGACACCATATTTGAAGTTAGTTCCAGTTGTTAGTGAGTTTCCAGAAGTCTTTCCAAATGATATTCGCGGAGTCTCTCCTAAGAGAGAAATAAATTTCGGTCTAGATATTCTTCTTGATACTCATCCTATCTCTATTCCGCCATATAGAATGGCTCCAGCAGAGTTGTGATCATTGGCCAGACGATATATATAGGTCATAGCCGCCCGCCAGCAGCAGAAACTCTTTGATCTTCTACAAGTCCCACTATGGTCATTATGAGTTCCTAGTTATGTCCTTTGGTTTGACCAATGCTCTTGCAGCATTCATGGACCTTATGAACATTGTATTGAAGTCTTATCTAGATATGTTTGTTATCGTATTCATTGATGACATTCTAAATTATTCGTGGAATGAGGAAGATCATGCTAGTCATCTCAGAATAGTTCTCCAAACTCTGAAGGATAAGGAGTTATATGGTAAATTTTCTAAGTGTAAATTTTGGTTTGAATCTGTAGGATTATTAGGCCATATTGTTTCTGGTGATGGAATTCGAGTTGACACTCAAAAGATAGAGGTAATGCAAAATTGGCCTAGACCCATATCTCCAACCGATATTAGGAGTTTCTTGGGATTGGCTTGTTATTATAGAAGGTTGGTCGAGGGGTTTTCCTCGATTTCATCCCCATTGACCAAATTGACTCAGAAAATAGTTAAGTTTCAATGGTCTGGAGCCTCTGAGAAAAGCTTTTTGGAATTGAAAAAATGGTTGACTACTGCCCTAGTATTGACCTTACCAAGGGGTACGCAAGGTTTTATGGTATATTTTGATGTGTCCAGAGTTGGACTGGGTTGTGTTTTAATGTAGAATGACAAAGTTATAGATTATGCCTCCAGAAAACTTAAGATTCACGAGAACAATTACCCAACCCATGATCTAGAGTTGGCTGATGTAGTATTCACTTTGAAAATATGGTGTCACTATCTTTATGGTGTTCATGTGGATGTGTTCACCGATCACAAGAGTCTTCAGTATGTGTTTAGTCAGAAAGAACTTAATTTCAGACAAAGGAGGTAGTTGGAATTACTCAAGGATTATAACATAAGTATTCTCTATCATCAAGGTAAACCTAATGTCGTTGCTGATGCTTTAAGCAGGTTGTCTATAAGTAGTACTTCCCATGTTAAGGGGGACAAGAAAAAGTTAGCAAACGATGTGCATAGACTTGCACGATTAGAAGTTTGACTAATGGAATTCTAATGAAGGAGGAGTAGTGATGAATGGTGCCGAATCATCATTAGTGTCCGAAGTGAACCGAGATCCTATTTTTCTTGAATTAAAGGGAAATGTTCATAAACAAAAAGTGATGGCTTTTGAACAATGGGGATATGGTGTATTGAGGTACCAAGGTAGACTGTGTGTACTAAGGGTGGATGAACTCCAAGAGAGAATCTTGGAGAAAGCTCATAGCTCCAAATATTCTATCCATCCGGGTTTCACAAAGATGTACTGCGACTTGAGAGAAGTCTATTGGTGGAGTAGTATGAAAAAGGGCATTGCAGAGTTCGTTGCTAAGTGTCCAAATTGCCAACAAGTCAAAGTAGAGTACCAGAGGCTCAGTGGTATGGCTTAAAATATAGACCTTTCGGAATGGAAACGGGAGATGATCAATATGGATTTCCTTACAGGTTTACCACGGTCTCGCAGGCAGCGTGATTCGATTTGAGTGATTGTAGATTGAATGACTAAATCAACCCATTTCTTACCAGTAAAGACTACACATTCAACAGAAGATTATGCCAAGTTATACTCTCAAGAGGTAGTTATACTTCTTGGAGTCCCTATGTCGATTATTTCAGATAGAGGTGCACTATTTACTACACAACTTTAGAAGTCAATCCAGAAAGGTTTGGGTTCGAAGGTAAATTTGAGTATACTGATTTTCATCTATAAATAGATGGTCAAGCAAAGTGCACAATTCAGACTTTAGAGGATATGTTGAGGACGTGTGTGATCGATTTCAAAGCGAATTGGGATGATCACTTACCTCTCATAGAATTTTCTTACAACAACAATTATCACTCTAGCATACGAATGGCTCCTTATGAGGCTCTTTATGGGAGAAAATGCATATCTCCCATTAGATGGTTTGTTGTTGGTGAAGTTGGGTTGATATGACCAGACTTAGTTCATCAAGCTATGGAGAAACTGAAGGTTATTCAAGAGATATTGAAAACAACGCAGAGTTGTCAAAAATCCTATGCACATGTTAGGAGAAGAAATTTAGAGTTTGAAGTAGATGATTGGGTTTACTTGAAAGTTTTATCCATGAAAGGTGTTATGAGATTTGGTAAGAAACGGAAGCTTAGTCCACGATATATTGGTCCTTATAAAATATCCAAGAAAATCGGCAATGTAGCTTATGAGTTAGAGCTACCATAAGAGTTAGCAGCGGTGCATCCGGTATTTCACATTTCCATGTTGAAGAAGTGTATGGGAGATCCCTCACTTATCATAACTACTGAAGATACTGGTATTAAGATAGCTTATCTTATAGGGAGATTCCTGTTTACATTTTAGACCGCCAGGTTCGCAAGTTGAGAACCAAGGAGGTAGCATCAGTCAAGGTCTTATGGAGGAATCAATTTATTGAGGAAACTACTTGGAAAGCGGAGGAGGACATGAAGAAGAGATACCCACATCTCTTTGAGTTCGGAGAAATTCCAAATTAAGGTAATAATCCTTTTCTTGCAATTTATTTTAAGTTGACATATTGTGTTATATATTGCTTGTTCGTTGTTTGAGTTGAATGTTAGATTTTACACCTTTAGTCTACTTAGAGTAATCTCATTCAAGGACGAATGTTCCCAAGGGAGAGATTGTAAAACCCCGTATCCGAAAACAGACCAAAATGTAGATTTTGAAAAGTTGCAGGTGCAATCCACGGTTGTCATCCACGGACCGTAGGTTAGATCACGGCCCGTGCTGGTGGTCCGTGGTTCACCACTGCAACCCCTCCCAGACCCAGCTCAGAAATTTGGCTAAGTCGCACTCACGGACAGACCCACGGTTCGTAGATCAGACCCCGGTCTATGGTCTGTGTCCATGGATTGAGACCTTACCCAGCCTCTGACAAGAACTATGGTCAATCAGCATGGACCGTCATTCGATCCACGGTCTGTAGGTCTGACCGTAGATGAGGGTCAGCAGTCAGTTAGCTGAAAATTCTGATGGGAACTTCAGATGGTCATAAATTTTAGAAAAAAAGTAATTAGGTGCCCCATGACCTATGATATGATAGATAATTGAATTATCTTTCCAACGCCACCGAGTTTACTAAAATCCAACCTCCGAGTAAAAAGTTATGCTCGTTTTAGTGAAGCCCTGTCAGGCAGACTCGATTGAGGGACCCAATCTACGGACCGTCGATTGAATGACGGCCCGTCAGTCCAATCCGTCGATCACTCCGATAGCAGTTAAGTCAGGGGTCTTTTGGTCTGTTCCTATTTCGTTTAACCCCTAAGATACATCGTTTAAACCCTAAATCATGAGGTTTTAGTCAGTTTAAGCCTAGAAACATAACTAGAACTTACCTTAGTAAAAATCATTAATCAAAACTTAGAAAATTAGAAGCAAGAGAGGAGAAAAAGGTCAAGAACCCTAGTTCAAGAACGAAGCAAGGTTCCATCAGTTCAAACCCCGAAATCAAAAGATTTCCTCGTGGAATTCGTCACCAGATATGTGCGATTTCACTAGTGGGTTCCTTTCGCCCATTAGGTCCCTAGAATTCAGTCAGATTCTTGATTCCATGATTATGAACAGATCTAGGGTTTTTAGAACTACAGCAGATCATCATGAATTAGTTATTTAAATGTTCCAAATCAGGTTATCATGTTATTGCATGAATTTCAGAACCCTAGCTATGTATTTCTTCAGTTCTTGAATTACACATGCTAGGTCAGATATTTCAGTATTCAGTTTTACATGCCTCAGTTTATGAATGCATCATTATCAGATTAATTGTTGCATTCTCAGTTTGTATGTTCAGTTTCGAGCTATCTAGTATTTACAGAAATTCAGTCATAACCAGTTAACCACTTAATTCATTGGGAGTATCATAATACCGAGTTGGACTAGGGTTCAGTGTACCCATATAGTCCTAGAACTACGAGCCACGTAGGTGTAAGTCCCCTCTGTGGGCAACATCAGTTTAGTGATCACGCCAGCATGCCTTTATACCTCTGGCAGGGTATATTGGGTCTTCTCGATGAGGCGTATACATCGGACTCCACATTTAGCTCATGTGGTTTTATGTCGGTTATTAGTAGCTCCCACAGTTCAGTCAGACTCTATTGCATTGACCATATTTCAGTACAGTCATTATTTAGTCTCAGCATGTTATAAATTTGGTCATTGCATCAGTTAGATCAGTATTCAGTATTTTCAGTAGCTATCTCATGTTCAAATTATTTCATTGCTTTATTGCTTGTTCAGTTATATGTTATTTCATCTTTACTCTATCCTGCATGCTCAGTACCTTTGAAGTACTGATGCATACGTGTGCTACATCTTCTCGTGATGTAGGTTCAGGTTCTCAGCATCCAGATCACGCTTAGATTGGTTCCCGATCTTCAGTTCAACAACATCAGTGGTGAGTCCTTATTCTTCGATGACTAGTGACATGTTTACCTTTATTGCTTTTAGTTTTTAGTTTCAGTTTTGCTAGATCTAGTTGGGGCATGTCCCAACATTTCTAGTTAGTTTAGAGGCTTATTTCAGACATAGTTAGATTCAGCTTAGTATTGCATTAGTAACTTCTTTGTATTAAACTCATCAGTTTTCATGTATCTCAGTTATAGTATATGGGTATTCCCCATCTCTTCAGTTTATTTATGATTTAGCTTCCGCATCAGTTTATTATCTTTAGTATGCTCATGATCATGCCAACAGGGTTAGCTTGGGATCACTTATTGTCCTAGGTCCCGTGTCCACGTCTCGGGGGTAGCTCGGGGTGTGACAAACTTGGTATCAGAGCATTAGGTTTAAGGGTCCTAGGATGTCTGAAAAGACGCACTAAGTAGAGTTCTTTTCATGGGTGTGAAGTGCACCACATCTAATGAGAGGGAGGCTATGAAGTGTTTTAAGAAAACTTCACTTTCTTGATATTCTTATCATGCGTTGGTATGATTCATTTCTAATCAATCGTTATGCGCTTAAGATCATGCCTCCTCGTAGAGCTTATGCCAGGAACGCAAATGTAGCTCCTCCAGTACCTGATCAAGAAGTGTTGAATGTAGAGTTCAGGAACGCCATTCAGATGTTGGCTCAGAGTATGACCACCCAGAACAATCAGTAGGTCCCAATTCCTACTAATAGAAATGGTGGATCAGTGGCAGCTAGAGTTTGAGATTTTTATAAGGATGAATCTGCCTGAGTTTTAGGGTCACAAGTTGGTAAGGACCCACAGAACTTCATTGATAATGTTAAGAAAATCTTTGGAGTAATGCAAGTGGCTGGTAATGGTAGGGTTGAGTTGGCATCCTACCAGCTTAAGGATGTGGCTCACATATGGTTCACTCAATGGAAAGACAACATGGGCTACTTTATCTTTTATGACTCCATTTATAGCAGTAATCTTAGGTGTCAGTTCAGAAACTCTATCAGAACCCTTCTCAGTCTCTACTCCAGTCGGTGACCCAGTTATAGCTAGACGGGTATACAGAAATTGCCCTGTCATAGTCTCTCAGAAATTCACCTCAGCAGATCTTGTAGAGATAGAAATGGTGGACTTTGATGTCATTCTAGGCATGGATTGGTTACATTCATGTTATGCCTCAGTAGATTGTAAAATAAGGATTGTTCATGTTTAGTTTCCATACGAACCAATCCTAGAATGGAAGGGTAGTAGCTTAGCGCCTATGGGTCGATTCATTTCTTACCTTAAGGCCAGAAAGATGATCTCTAAGGGTTATCTCTATCATCTAGTTTGGGTTAAGGATTCAAGCTCTGAAACCCCAACTCTTGAGTCAGTTCCAGTGGTTAATGAGTTTCCAGAAGTGTTTCCAGAAGATCTTCTCAGAGTTCCTCCTGAAAGGGAAATCGACTTTGGAATTGATCTCCTTCCAGATACCCAGCCTATTTCTATTCCTCCTTACAGAATGGCTCCAGCTGAGCTTAAGGAATTGAAACAACAGTTGAAATACCTTCTAGATAAGGGCTTCATTAGACCTAGTATTTCGCCATGGGGTGCACCCGTGTTGTTTGTAAAGAAAAAAGATGGTTCTCTCAGAATGTGCATTGACTATAGGCAGTTGAACAAGGTCACAATCAAGAATAAGTGTTCCATCCCCAGAATTGATGACTTGTTTGACCAACTTCAAGGTGCTAGTCATTTCTCAAAGATAGACCTCAGATCCGGTTATCATCAGCTTAAAGTCAGAGATAGTGACATTCCGAAGACAGCCTTCAGAACTCGGTATGGTCATTATGAATTTGTAGTCATGTCATTTGGACTAACCAATGCTCCTATAGCTTTCATGGATTTGATTAACAGAGTGTTCAAGCAGTACTTGGACTTGTTCGTTATCATCTTTATTGATGATATCCTTATTTACTCTAGGAATGAGGAAGAACATGCTAGTCATTTGAGAGTTGTTCTTCAAACTCTCAAAGATCGCCAGTTATTTGCAAAATTTAACAAGTGCGAGTTTTGGTTACAATCAGTTGCCTTTCTTAGGCATATTGTGTCTAGTGAAGGAATTCGAGTAGATTCCCAGAAGATAGAAGCAGTGAAACAATGGCCCAGACCTACCTCTACTACAGATATCAGAAGTTTCTTAGGTCTAGCAGGTTATTACAGAAGGTTTGTGGAAGGATTTCATCCATAGCCTCACCATTGGCTAGGTTGACTCAGAAAAAGGTTAAGTTCCAGTGGTCAGATGATTATGAGAAAAGTTTTGCAGAATTGAAAACTAGGTTGACTACAACTCCTGTCTTGACTCTACAAAAGGGTTCAGATGGTTATGTGATCTATTGTGATGCATCCAGAGTCGGCCTAGGTTGTGTGTTGATGCAGCGAGGTAAGGTTATAGCTTATGCTTCTAGACAACTTAAGGTGCATGAGAAGAACTACCCAACTCATGACCTTGAGCTAGCAGCAGTGGTCTTTGCACTTAAGATTTGGAGACATTACTTGTATGGTGTTCATGTAGATGTGTTCACAGACCATAAGAGCCTTCAGTATGTGTTCACCCAGAAAGAGTTGAATCTTCGCCAGAGAAGATGGCTAGAGTTCCTCAAAGATTATGATATGAGCGTGCATTACCATCCAGGTAAGGCGAATGTAGTAGCAGATGCTCTTAGCAGATTATCCATGGTAGTGTAGCACATGTTGAGGAAGAAAGCAAGGAGATAGCAAGGGATGTTCACAGACTTGCTCACCCAGGAATTCTTCTTATGAGCATATCAGATGGTGGTGTAACGGTTCCAAATGGGGCATAATCTTCTTTGGTAGTGGAAGTTAAGGAAAAGCAAGACAACGATCGAATATTACTTGAACTCAAGGGTGCAGTCCACCGATAGAGAGTTGAGGTTTCCTCCCAAGGGGGAGATGGTGTGCTTCACTATCAGGGTCGATTATGTGTTCCTTAGGTGGATGAGTAGGTGAAGCAGCCTTGATTTGGCCAGATTTGGTTTATGAAACTATGGGAAAAAGTTCAGCTCGTCAGAAGTAGACTTAAGACAGAAGTCCTATACAGATGTAATGAGAAGGAAATTAAAGTTTGAGATAGATGATTGAGTTTTCTTGAAAGTGTCACCTATGAAAGGGGTGATGAGATTTGGAAAGAAAGAGAAACTCAGTCCTAGATATGTAGGCCCTTCCAAGATTCTTAAAAGGATTGGTAAAGTGGCTTATGAGTTAGAGTTATTTACAGATTTAGCAGTAGTGCATCCAGTCTTTCACATTTCTCTTTTGAAGAAGTGTGTGGGTGATCCAGCATCCGTAGTGCCATTAGAGACTATGGTTGTAAAAGATAGCCTTTCTTATGAGGATGTACCAGTTGAGATTCTCGATTCTCAGGTTAGAAGGTTGAGAAACAAAGAAGTCGCTTCAGTCAAGGTTTTGTGGCTGAGTCAGTCCGTATAGGGAGCTACTTAGGAAGCAGAAGCAGCCATGAAATCCAAGTATCCTCACCTCTTTCCTTTCGATTCCATTCCAGCATGAGGTAATAGTTCCTCTTCAGTTTTTCAGTCGTTCATGCATAAATTCAGTCTTAGAATCATGCTCCTTCA
Source organism: Solanum okadae (assembly GCA_036553675.1). NCBI lineage: Eukaryota > Viridiplantae > Streptophyta > Magnoliopsida > Solanales > Solanaceae > Solanum > Solanum okadae. Next base: position 36,950,215 of record CM071689.1, read on the forward strand.
GTTTGTACTTGCATTTTCAGCATATTTGCATATTCTTGGAACTCAGTTCAGTCAGAAATTCAGTTCTCAGTGTTTAGTCATAGGGATTGCAGCCCTCTCCCTCTATTTCAGCTAGTTTAGTCTTCATTCGAGGATGAATGGTCCCAAGGGGGAGATAATGTAACACCCCGTATTCGAAAACAGACCAAATTACAGATTTTGAAAAGTTGCAGGTGCAACCCACGGTTGTCATCCACGGACCATAGGTCAGAACACAGCCCGTGCTGGTGGTCCGTGGTTCACCACTGCAACCCCTCCAAGACCCAGCTCAGAAATTTGGCTAAGTCGCGACTCACGAACAGACCCACGGTCCGTAGATCAAACCACGGTCTGTGGTCTGTGTCCGTGGATTGAGACCTCCTTTACCCAGCCTCTGACACGAACTATGGTCGACCAGCACAGACCGTCATTCGATCCACGGTCCATAGGTCTGACCGTAGATGAGGGTCATCAGCCAGTTAGCTGAAAATTCTGATGGGTCAACTTCAGATGGTCATAAATTTTATCAAAAAAGGAATTAGGTGCCCCATGACCTATGATATGATAGATAATTGAATTATCTTTCCAACGCTATTGAGTTTGCTAAAATCCGACCTTTGAGTAAAAAATTATGCTCGTTTTAGTGAAGCCCTGTCAGGCAGACTCGATTGACGGACCCAATCTACGGACCGTCGATTGAATGACGGCCCGTCAGTCCAATCCGTCGATCACTCCGACAGCAGTTAAGTCAGGGGTCTTTTGGTCTTTTCCTATTTCGTTTAACCCCTAAGATACGTCGTTTAAACCCTAAATCATGAGGTTTTAATCAGTTTAAGCCTAGAAACATAACTAGAACTTATCTTAGTAAAAATCATTAATCAAAACTTAGAAAATTAGAAGCAAGAGAGGAGAAAAAGGTCAAGAACCCTATTTCAAGAACGCAACAAGGTTCCATCAGTTCAAGCCCCGACATCGAAAGATTTCTCCGTGGAATTCGTCACCAGGTATGTGGGATTTCACTAGTGGGTTCCTTTCGCCCATTAGGTCCCTAGAATTCAGTCAGATTCTTGATTCCATGATTATGAACAGACCTAGGGTTTTTAGAATTACAACAGATCATCATGAATTAGTTATTTAAATATTCCAAATCAGGTTATCATGTTATTGCTCAGTTTATTGCATGAATTTCAGAACCCTAGCTATGTATTTCTTCAGTTCTTGAATTACACATGCTAGTTCAGATATTTCAGTATTCAGTTTTACATGCCTCAGTTTATGAATGCATCATTATCAGATTAATTGTTGCATTCTTAGTTTGCATGTTCAGTTTTGAGCTATCCAGTATTTACAAAAATTTAGTCATAACCAGTTAACCACTTAATTCATTGGGATTATCATAATACCGAGTTGGACTAGGGTTCAGTGTACCCATATAGTCCTAGAACTACGAACCACGTAGGTGTAAGTCCCCTCTGTGGGCAACATCAGTTTAGTGATCACGCCAGCATGCCTTTATACCTCTGGCAGGGTATATTGGGTCTTCTCGATGAGGCGTATACATCGGACTCCACATTTAGCTCATGTGGTTTTATGTCGGTTATTAGTAGCTCCCACAGTTCAGTCAGACTCTATTGCATTGACCATATTTCAGTACAGTCATTATTTAGTCTCAGCATGTTATAAATTTGGTCATTGCATCAGTTAGATCAGTATTCAGTATTTTCAGTAGCTATCTCATGTTCAAATTATTTCATTGCTTTATTTCTTGTTCAGTTATATGTTATTTCATCTTTACTCTATCCTGCATGCTCAGTACCTTTCAAGTACTGATGCATACGTGTGCTACATCTTCTCGTGATGTAGGTTCAGGTTCTCAGCATCCAGATCACGCTTAGATTGGTTCCCGATCTTCAGTTCAGCAACATCAGTGGTGGGTCCTCATTCTTTGAGGACTAGTGACATGTTTTCCTTTATCGCTTTTAGTTTTTAGTTTCAGTTTTGCTAGATCTAGTTGGGGCATGTCCCAACATTTCTAGTCAGTTTAGAGGCTTATTTCAGACATAGTTAGATTCAGCTTAGTATTGAGTTAGTAACTTCTTTGTATTAAACTCATCAGTTTTCATATATCTCAGTTATAGTATATAGGTATTCCCCATCTCTTCAGTTTATTTATGATTTAGCTTCCGCATCCATTTATTATCTTTAGTATGCTCCTGATCATGCCAACAATGTTAGCTTGGGATCACTTGTGGTCCTAGGTCCCGTGTCCGCATCTCGGGGGTAGCTCGGGGCGTGACAGAGATATTGTAACACCTCGGTTTTTGAAAGAACTAGAATTAGAAAGAAACTAAATTGGAAATAGCAAAATTGGAAATTTTGGCAAGTTATGGTAAGTATGAATTTTAGGTCAACATCAAACGACCATAACTTTCATTACAGAATGAGTTAGGTGGCCCATAAGATATCAAATGAAAGCTTTTGGAATCCTCTTTTCAACACCACAGAGTTTACTAATTTTTGAGCATGTATTAGGGAGATATGCCCATTTGAAGTCAAGCTGTCTAGGTAAGGAAAGCTACCCGAATTTAAGAGGGGTATTTTGGTCATTTGCTTACCCAATTAACTTAAAAAAAAATTTGGTAATATTTAGGGGTCCAAACTGACTTGGTTCAGTTTTATAAATCAAAATATACGCTAGGGTTTTGAGAGAAGTTCAAGAAGAGGAGAAAAAGTAGAAAAGTCAAGCGTTCATCAAGTTCTTGAGGATTTCGTTACGGATATCGCCAAGGCTTTGAACCCTAAGAGGTATATGAGTTCACAAAGAGTTGGGTTCTTTCCCCCATGTTCCAATCATGATTAATTCAGCGTAATTTCTTTATTGAAAGTAAAGGATATGAGTTCTTGATGTGTTTTGTTGAAGTTTCTTTCGAAATCTTGATTGTTGAAGTTTTGGTGAGTTCTTGAGATAATCGTATGAGTTTTAAGGTTGTCTTTTGGTGGATTTTTGTACACTAATGTTGGGTATTAGAATCAAAGTGATATGGGAAGAACCCATTCGATTCTAGGTGAATTGGGGTTAGAAAATGAGTAAGAAAATTCATCAAAATTTATGGGGAATGGACTGGGGTGCCGCGCCACACAGTGTGCCCCAAGATAGAGTTTGTAGGGTTGGGCACTAGGGCACCGCGCCACTCAGTGCGCCCCAACCCAGACTCTGCAGTTCAAGGTTTGGCGCCCTGCGCCACTCAGTACGCCAGGGTCTCCAGGTCCTCTACCCTTTCCCACTTCTTTCTGTTTGAATTCCCTCGAATCGCACCTATATTTTCTAGTTGATTTATACACTTAAAGTTACATCTAAACATCATGAGATCATCCATAAGAGATCATAACCCTTGAATCCATAATTCAAATTCAAGGTAGAGATAAGAGTCAAGTCTAGAGAATTTCTTGGAGTCTTTTCAAAAGTATTTTACAATTGTTTTAAACTTGTTTTAATACTTAAGCATTCAGTTTGAGGAACAGTAGATATGATTTCATTATCTTTAAAATTATATATGGGAACTAAGTTTTCCCAAGAGTAAATGTTTTCACATTTAAGATGATAGGAAAGTCATGCTTTTAAACATATGAGCTTGTTACATTTTTGGAGTAGTATTGAGCACCAATATGGGGACGAGTCCAAATAATTCAAAGTCTCCATAAACTATGTAGCCAACATGGGTAGAAAGGGTCATACTTTTTAGATGATTCCTTAAGGCTTTTTAGCATAGACTAGTGGATCCACTTGGTTGAGGAGTTCTATACCCCGACAACGTATAGGAAAATTCTTGCAGGGTGTGTGAGATGATGTATCATCACATAACTCATAGTGATGGTTGTCGGTTAGAGAATCTCCCACAGAGTTACTCTTATTTTCATATACAAAACTAAGTTATTATTGTGTCTTTCAATACACTGGGTTGTTATCTACATGTTTTAAAGCTTTTCTTTAGATTGCATCTTTAATTACTGCATTATATTGAGATAAGATGAGTTGAGACGAGGTAAGTGTTTTGTTTCAGTTCTAGTTTAAGCTTATGTCTTGTTTAGATTTCCCCTCACATGCTCGTACATTCCATGTACTGACGCCATTTGGCCTACATCATTTTATGATGCAGATACAGGTAACCAGGATCAGCATCCAATGCTTCATTGATCCAGTTGAGCTTCAGAGTTGTTGGTGAGCCTCCTTACTTTTCGGAGGACCCCTTGTTTACTTTATTCATTCTAGGTTTATTAGGTTGTCGTGGGTCTTGTACCGACGTCCATCTCATTTAGTAGAGGCTTCGTAGATAGATAGTTATATTTCATTAGTCTTGTTCATTTTGGTTATTGATGTTTGAGACTTGAGTTGTCACTTTGGCTAGTGAATGTTTTCCTTAAATATTCTAAGTAGTTATCTGAGTTAAAGTTTTCATTTGAGATATTCAATGTTGAGTAAGTCTTCCGCTAAGAGTTAAGCCAGGCCAAGGGTTCGCTTGGGGCGAACACGTGTTTTCGGGAGCCAGTGCATCTAGGATGTAGCTCGGGGCATAACATAACAAGTACTATGAATTGCAATAATTCACAACACATTTAATAAATTTAAATGATCTCAAAATTATATAAGTGACACATAAATTGGGACAAATGGAGTAAAATATATTACTTGAAAATTACATATAAGATACTATAAATTATAATAATTAATAACTTAAAATATTCAAAGATATATAAAAATTTTGGTTAACTCTCAAATTTTTATCAGTACCACATAAATTGGAACACTATAAGTAACATCTATTATTTGATTGAACCTAATGTAAAAAGTACTTTAAATCACAATAATTAACAACCTAAAAGTTTAAAAGTCATAGAAAGTTCGATTGTTCTCAATATTTTATCAATGCCACATAAATTGGAATGGATAAAATAACACATATATAATATTGAATATTATATAAAAAAAAATATTATAAACCACAACAATCTAAAAATCATATTGTAAAAAATTATTGACTCTCCAAATTGTATTTATAGAGCATAAATTGTAAAACAAAAATAATACATGTTGGGCCCGTGCTAGCACGGGATTATGTGTCTAGTTTAAATAGAAATAAAAGTTACTATAAGTTTATTTATTTAAAATAAAAATACATGTTTTATCTTATACCTTATATATTTTATTTATAATATACTCAACCACACTTGTAATAAAAATGTGTGTCCACTAAATAATTTCGTTATTTGTTTATTTTGTGTGATCTAAAATGAATGGAGGTCAATACTTAGAATGAGCAAACAATGATAGATAACAATAATGATTATTGAACTAGAAGTGTAACACCCTGTATTCTAAACAGACCAGAAATGCAGAATTCCAGAAGTTTCAGGTTCCACCAACGGTGCCACCTACGGACCATAGGTTGACCCACAGACCGTAGGTGGGCTCCGTGGATGGTCACCTGCAGCTCCCTCCCATAACCCAGAAAAAAATCGGCCAAGTCTCGACCTACACCAGGACCTACGGACCGTAAGTGGGACCATGGTCAGTGGTCTAGGACGTGGTTCAGATCCCCACAATCCATCTCTCTAAAGCCAAACAACACCTTACCAGGACAGACCGTCACTCAGTCCACGGTCCGTCGGTGGCTTCGTCAGATTTTAAGTTAGGGTCGTTTTGGTCTTTTCCTTATGCGTTGGACACCTAAACTACACCGTTTAACCCCTAAACTACGTCGTTTTAGTCAGTTTAAGCCTTGTAACTAAATTAGACTTTATGAAAGTCAACTCATTGTCAAAATTCATCCATGTTGAATGAGAAAAGGGAGAAAGAGTCGACCAACCCTCTCCAAGAACACATCAAGGTTTTCTCTGGTTCCAGCCCTGAAATTGAAAGATTTCTCCATGAAATTCATCACCAGGCATGTGGGATTTCACTAGTGGGTTCCTTTCACCTATTAGGTCTCTAGGATTCAGTCACATTCTTGATTCTCTATGTCATGTTTAGACTTAGGGTTTCTTGAACTATAGACCAATGTTGTGATTCAGCTGTTAGACTAATCCAAATGGTATTATCATGTTTTTGAGGAATTCTTGCTTAGCTTTTTGTATGAAACTCAGAACTGTAGTTGTACAGATTCTTAGTTCATGAATTACACTTGCTAGGTCAGTTTAATCAGATATACATACCTCAGTAAAGAATGTTTCATTATAAGTATATAAATGTTGCATTTTCAGTTAGCATGCCAGTATTTTGAGCTATTCAGTATTATAGAATTCAGTCATAAGGTGTTACTTACATAATCAGTTGGGAGTAGGCTTAATACCGAGTGGACTAGGGTCAGTCACCCTCATAGTCCCAGAACTACGTGCCCTCATAGGATAAGTCCCCTCTGTGGGAAATATATTTAGTGATCACACCAGTCATGCCTTTATACTCCTTGCATGGTATATTGGGTCCTCCCGATGGTGTGATACATCAGACTCCAAGGATAGATCTCGTGGTTTTATGTCAGTTAACAGTAGTTCCCACAGTCAAATTCTAGTGCTTTGACCAGGTTATCAATTATAATTCAGTATTTAGTCTCAGCATGTCATGTACTTGGTCATTGCATTCAGTTCAGTTCATTTTAGTATATTTCAGTATCTACATCATGTTCAGATTATGTCATTGCTCTTATTGCTTTACTCAGTTATGTATATACTGTTCAGCTTTATCCTATCCTACTTGCGTAGTACTTTTCAAGTACTGATGCATACTCTGCGCTACATCTTCTTGTGATGTAGGTTCAGGTCCTCAGCATTCAGATCACACATAGATCGGTTCCTGATCCCCAGTTCACAGTATCAGTGGTGAGTTCTCGTTCTTCTAGGATGATTGACATGTTTTCTATTCAATCATTCTTTCTTTTTAGTTTCAGTTTTGCTAGAGTTAGTTGGGGACATGTCCCAGCATCTCTAGTCAGTTAGAGGCTTTATTTTAGAGATAGTTAGATTCAGTTTCTATTTGAGTTTGAACTCTCAGTTGTTTATATTAAGACTTATAATGGGTATTCCCTATCATTTCACTTTATGTCATGTTTAAGCTTCCGCAAAGTATTTCTACTTTCAACTTATCTTATTATGCTTATGTTATGCCATGAGGGTTAGCTTGGGGTCACTCGTGATCCTAAGTCCCGTGTTAAGTCAAGGGAGTAGCCTCGGGATGTGAAAAACATGGTATCAGAGCACTAGATTCAAGGGTCCTAGGATATCTAAAAAGCCGAACTAAGTAAAGTCCATTTCATGAGTGTGAAGCACGCCACACCTATGAAGGGGAGGCTGCAAAGTGTTTTAGGAAAAACTTCACTTTCTTGATTTTTATCATGCGTGGGTATGATCTTCTTTTTAACTCAACGTTATGCATTTCAGATATATGCCTCCTCGTAGAGCTTACACAAAGAATGTTAATGCCTGCAACGCTAACGTAGCTCCTCCAGTCCCAGATCATAGGGTTTTGAATGCTGAATTTTGAAATGCCATTCAAATTTTAGCCCAGAGTTTAGATAACCAAAACAATCAGCAGGTTCGAGTTCCTACTAATGGAAATGATGGATCAATGGCAGCTAGGGTCCGAGGTTTTGTTAGGATGAATCCGCCTGAGTTTCTAGGGTCGCAAGTTGGTGAGAATCCCAAATCTTTATTGATGAGGTCGCAAGTTGGGAGTGTTTTATCGGAGCTTTTTTGGACAGGTTCATTCCAAGAGAGTTGAGAGAGGAAAAATCTCAGGAGTTAATGAATTTGAGGTATGCTCCATAAAAGTCCAAGAGTACGGACTCAAGTTCACTCAGCTCTCCAGGTATGCTCCACAAATGGTTGTCGATCCCATTGTGCAGATGAGTAAGTTCTTATTTTAGGTATCTGACCTGGTGAAGACAGAGTGCAGAAATGTGATATTGTTAGAGGATATGACTATCTCTAGTGTCATGACCTATGCTCAACAAGTTGAGGGAGATAAGCTTAGGGAACAGGCTAAGGAAAACAAAAAGACTAGGACAGGGAACTATGAGTACTCTCAGCACAAATCGCATGGTGGAAATCGCTCGCAGTTTCAGTAGAAACTCTTCATCCTCAGCATCTTCATCAGCCAGTGTTCCATCCTCCATGTTTCGACAGGATTAGAAAGGTAGGGCATCAGGCTCTAAGTCTTAGGGGAGTGTTTCAGTTACTAGAACCTACCCAACTTGTCCAAATTGTGGTAATAACTATCCGGGGGAGTGTCTTGCAGGAAAGGATGGATGTTTTAGGTGTGGTCAGACTGGTTACAGGTTGAGGTATTTCCCTTTTTCTAAACGTGGACAAGGAGGTAACAATAGTAGGGCTTAGTCTACAACTTCAGCAGCACCAGTAGATCACCCGACTCAGTAGGGTGTTTCATCTGGTACCGGTGGTGGTCAGCGCCAGAACAGGTTGTATGTTCTCCAGGCTCGCCAGGATCAGTAAGATTCTCCTTTTGTGGTCACTGGTACGTTGCGAGTCTTTCATTTAGATGTTTATGCTTTGTTAGATCTAGGGGCTACTCTTTCCTTTGTAAATTCATATTTAGCAATGAACTTCGATGCCAGTCCAGAAACTCTCTCAGAACCCTTCTCAATCTCTACTCCAGTTGGTGACCCAGTCATAGCTAGACGGGTATACAGAAATCTCCCTGTCACAGTCTCTTAGAAAGTCACCTTAGTAGATCTTGTAGAGTTAGAAATGGTAGACTTTGATATCATTCTAGTCATGAATTGGTTACATTTCTGTTATGCCTCAGTCGATTGTAGAACTAGGATCGTTCGTTTAACGTTTCCAGACGAGCCAATCTTAGAATGGAAGGGTAGTAGCTCAGCGCCTATGGGTCAATTCATTTCTTACCTTAAGGCTAGAAAAATGATTTATAAGGGGTATCTCTACCATCTAGTTCGGGTTAAGGATTTAAGCTCCGACACCACTCTCGAGTCAGTTCTAGTAGTAAATGAGTTTCTAGAATTGTTTCCAAAAGATCTTCCCAGAGTTCCTCCCGAAAGAGAAATCGACTTTGCAATTGATCTCCTTCCAGATACCTAGCTTATTTCTATTCCTCCTTATAGAATGGCTTGAACTGAGCTTAGGAAATTGAAAGAGCAGTTGAAAGACCTTCTAGATAAAGGCTTCATCAGACCTAGTATTTTCCCATGGGGTGCACTAGTGTTGATCGTGAAAAAGAAAGATAGTTCTCTCAGGATGTGCATTGACTATCGGCAGTTGAACAAAGTCATAACCAAGAATACGTACCCTATCCCCAGGATTGATGAATTGTTCGACCAACTTCAGGGTGCTAGTCATTTCACGAAGATAGACCTCAGATCTGGTTATCATCAGCTCAGAGTTAGAAATAGTGACATTCCAAAAATAGCCTTCAAAACTCGATATGGTCATTATGAATTTGTAGTTATGTCATTTGGACGAACCAATGCTCCTGCAGCTTTCATGGATTTGATGAACAGGGAGTTCTAGCAGTATTTGGACTTGTTTTTTATCGTCTTTATTCATGATATCCTCAATTACTCTAGGAGTGAGGAAGAACATCTGACTCATTTAAGGGTTGTCCTGCAAACTCTCCAAAATTGCCAATTATTTGCTAAGTTCAGCAAGTGTGAGTTTTGGTTGAATTTGTTGCTTTCCTTCATCATATAGTGTCTAGCGAAGGGATTCAAGTGGATTCTCAAAAAATAGAGGCAGTGAAACAATGGACCAGACCTACCTCTCCTACAGATATCAGAAGTTTTTTGGGTTTAGCGGGTTATTACAGAAGGTTCGTGGAAGGATTTTCACCCATAGCTTCTCTATTGACTAAGCTGACTCAGAAAAAGGTTAAGTTTTAGTGGTAAGACGAGTGTGAGGAGAGCTTTTTCGAACTGAAAACTAGGTTGACTACAACTCAAATTTTGACTCTACTAGAGGGTTCAAATAGTTATGTGATCTATTGTGATACATCCTGGGTCGGCCTAGGTTGTATATTGATGCAGCAAGGTAAGGTTATAACTTACGCTTCTAGGTAGCTTAAGGTGAATGAGAAGAACTATCCGACTCATGACCTCGAGCTTGTAGCTGTAGTATTTTCCTTAAAGATTTGGAGGCATTACTTGCATGGTGTTCATGTAGATGTGTTCACAGACCATAAGAGCCTTCAGTATGTGTTCACCCAGAAAGAGTTAAATCTTTGCCAGCGAAGATGGCTTGAATTCCTCAAGGATTTCGATATGGTTGTGCTTTATCATCCTGGTAAGGCCAATGTAGTAGTTGATGCTCTTAGCAGACTATCTATGGGTAGTGTAGCGCATGTTGAGGAAGAAAGAAAAGAACTAGCAAAAGATGTTCACCGGCTTGCTCGCTTAGGAGTTTGCCTTATGAGAATATCAGATGGTGGTGTAACATTTCAATATAGGTCATAATCTGCATTGGTAGTAGAGGTTAAGGAAAAACAAGAGAGTGATCCTATATTGCTTCAACTGAAGGGTGCAGTTCATCAGTAGAAAGTTGAGGTTTTCTCCAAGGGGGAGATGGTATGCTTTGCTATTAGGGTCGTTTATGTGTTCCTAAGGTGGGAGAGTTGAGACAGAAGATCCTTACAGAAACCCATAACTCTAGGTATTCTATTCATCCAGGTGCCATTAAGATGTAATGTGATATGCGGGAAGTTTTTTGGTTGAATGGCATGAAAACGGATATAGCAGATTTTGTGGCTAAGTGCCCTAATTGTCAGCAGGTGAAGGTAGCATATCAAAAACAAGGAGTTAGGACACAAGAGATTAACATTCTTGCATGGAAATGGGAAGTGATAAATATGGACTTCATTACAGGTTTACCTTGTACCCACAGGCAACACAACTCCATTTGGGTGATAGTAGACAGGGTTACTAAGTCCGCTCACTTTTTAGTTGTTAAGACAATAGATTCGACAGAGGACTACACCAAGCTTTACATTAATGAGATAGTCAGGTTACATGGGTTTCCTTTGTCTATCATCTCCGATATAGGTCCTTAGTTTACTTCTCATTTCTGGAAGTCATTTCAGAAAGGTCTTGGTACTCAGTTTAATCTCAGCACAACATTTCATCTAAACATGGATGGTCAGGCAGAGCGTACCATTCAGACCTTAGAGGACATGTTTAGAGCTTGTGCGATAAACTTCAACGGTAGTTGGGATGATCACTTTCCTCTTATAGAGTTCACCTACAATAATAACAATCATTCCAGCATTCATATGGCCCCTTATGAGGCACTATATGGGTGTAGATGTAGATCTCCAGTTGGTTGGTTTGAAGTAGGTGAAGCAGCCTTGATAGGACCAAATTTGGTGCATGATGCAATGGAAAAAGTTCAGCTCATCAGAGATAGACTTAAGACAGCACAGAGTCGTCAGAAGTCCTATGCAGATGTAAGGAGAAGGCACTTGGAGTTCCAAATTGATGATTGGGTTTTCCTGAAAGTGTCACCTATGAAGGAGGTGATGAGATTTGGCAAAAAAGGGAAGCTCAATCCTAGATATGTAGGCCCTTACAGGATTTTGAACCGAGTTGGTTAATTGTCTTATGAGTTACAGTTGCCAGCAGAATTAGTAGCGGTGCATCCTATATTTCACATTTCGTTGTTGAAGAAGTGTGTGGGTGATCCAGCATCTATAGTACCATTGGAAAGTGTGGTTGTAAAGGATAGTCTCACTTATGAGGATGTGCCAGCTGAGATTCTTAATCGTCAAGTTCGAAGGTTGAGAAACAAAGAGGTCGCTTCAGTTAAGGTTTTGTGGAGGAGTCAGTCCATAGAGGGAGCTACTTGGGAAGCAGAAGCAGCCACGAAGGCCAAGTATCCTCATCTCTTTACTTCTGATTCTATTCCAGCTTGAGGAAATAGTTCCTCCCCAGTCTTTTAGTTACTCATGCATGAAATCAGTCTTAGTATCAGGTTCCTTCAGTTATATTTGCATTTTCAGCGTATTTGCATGTTCTTGGAACGTAGTTCAATCAGATTTCAGTTTCCAAAACTTAGTGGTAGGGTTCGCAGCTCTTTCCCTCCATATTTAGCTTGTTTAGTCTTCATTCGAGGACGAATGTTCCCAAGGGGGAGATAATGTAACACCCCATATTCTAAAAAGACCTGAAATGTAGAATTCCAAAAGATTCAGGTGCCACCAATGGACCATAGGTTGACCCATGGACTGTAGGTAGTGTCCGTGGATCGTCACCTGCACCTCCCTCCCAGAACCCAGAAAAAAAATTGGCCAAGTCTAGACCTACGCAGGACCTATGGACCGTAGGTGGGACCACGGTCTGTGGTCCAGGCCGTGGTTGAGAACCCCATAATCCATCTCTCTGAAGCCAAATGATGCCCTACTAGGACGGACCGCCGGTTAGTCCACGGTCGTCAGTCAGGGGCCGTCGGTGGCTTTGTCAGATTTTAAGTCAGGATCATTTTGGTCTTTTACGTATGTGTTGGACACCTAAACTATGGAGTTTAACCCCTAACCTATGTCGTTTTCGTTAGTTTTAGCCTAGTAACTAAATTAGACCTTACCCAAGTCAACTTATTCTCCAAAATTCATCCAAGTTGAATGAGAAAAGGGAGAAGGAGTTGACCAACCCTCTCCAAGAACCCAACAAAGTTTCCTCCAGTTCCAGTTCCAGCCCCAAAATCGTAAGATTTCTCTGTGAAAGTCATCACCAGGTATGTGGGATTTCACTAGTGGGTTACTTTCACCCAATAGGTCCCTAGGATTCAGTCAGATTCTTGATTCTCTATATCATGTTTAGAATTAGGGTTTCTTGAACTTTAGAAAAGTGTTGTGATGCAGTTATTACACTAATCCAAATCGTATTATCATGTTTTTGAGGAATCGTTTCTTAACTTCTTGTATGAAACTCAAAACCCCAGTTGTGTAGATTCGTTAGTCCATGCATTACACTTGCTAGGTCAGTTTATTCAGATATACATGCCTCAGCTAAGAATGTTTCCTTATCAATATATAAATGTTGCATTTTCAGTTAGCATGTCAGTATTTTTAGCTATTCAGTATTACATAATTCAATCATAAGGTGCTACTTACATAATTAGTTGGGAGTAGGCTTAATACCGAATGGACTAGGGTCAGTCACACTCCTAGTCTTAGAACTATGTGCCCCCGTAGGATAAGTCCCCTCTATGGGCAACATATTTAGTGATCACGCCAGTCATGCCTCTATACCCCTGGCAAGGTATATTGGGTCCTCTCGATGGGGAGATACATCGAACTCCACGGATAGCTCTCGTTGTTTTATTTCGGTTAACAGTAGCTCCCAAAGTCAGATTCTAGTGCTTTAACCAGGTTATCAGTTATAGTTCAGTATTCAGTCTCAGCATGTCATGTACTTGGTCATTACATTGCATTAAGTTCATTTCAGTATATTTCAGTATTTACATCATGTTCAGATTATGTCATTGTTCTTATTGCTTTTTTCAGTTTTGTATACATTGTTCAATTTTATCCTATCATGCATGCTCAATACCTTTCAAGTATTGACGCATAGCTTGCGCTACATCTTCTCGTGATGTAGGTTCAGGTCCTCAACATTCAGATCATGCATAGATCGGTTCTGGATTTGCAGTTCAGCAGTATCAGTGGTGAGTCTTCATTCTTCGAGGATGATTGATATGTTTTCTATTCCTTCATTCTTTCTTTTTAGTTTAAGTTTTGCTAGAGTTAGTTGGAGACATTTCCCAGCATCTCTAGTTAGTTAGAGGCTTTATTTCAGACATAGTTAGATTCAGTTTCATTTTCTGTTTGATCTTTCAGTTGTTATATTGAACTCTCAGTTGTTATATATTCAGACTTAGAATGAGTATTCCCCATCATTTCACTTTATGTCATGTTTAAGCTTCCGCACAATATTTCTACTTTAAGTTTATCTTAGTATGCTTATGATATACCAGCAGGGTTAGCTTGGGGTCACTCGTGATCCTAAGTCCCGTGTTACATCAAGGGGGTAGCCTCAGGGAGTGACAAGAAGAGTGGTGATTTTTAGTTATTCTAGAATGGAAAAACTAACAATATTTTAATACAAAGGTGTCAATGAAGAAACATGATGAATCATATAAATTTAATCAAAATAGAATGAGAATAATATTGAAGAGTAAAAATGAAATTAATGTTGGTCGTGATAATTTGTTGATGAAAAAAATGAGTTTTGTGTATGGCTTGTGAAATTAAAAAGGATTATGCATTTTAGTTTACTTATCCCACCAAAACTTTCCTTTCTTTGTGGCAACTGGTTTGTCGTCTGTTTTGTTTTTCTGAGCATCAGAATTTAGATTCTCCGCAACTGCTGGCTTCTCGTATTTTTTATTTTTCTGAGCATCAGAATTAAGATCCTCCGGAACATCTAGCTTGTCTTCAATTTTGTTATCCTCAAAGGCAAGTTTTACTTCTTCTATAGTGTTGTTTGCAGGAGCTTCTTCTAGTAATTTCTCTTGATCATCCTTTTTATTTTCACTCTCCATAGATGGTTTTATGACTTCCTCCTCAGGAGTTTGTGATTTCACATGTTCTATTTTCTTGTCATCATCAATAGCATCAATTTTTGGACCATCATCAACAACCTTCTGAACCTTTGAATATTTATCTTCCTCACCGCATGCTACTTCATTAGCTTTTACTAATGTCTCCTCTTTCTCTTCTATTGAGCCCTTTCCTTCTTCATTCTGACACATACATAAATGTTGAACTAATTAAAATTCTACTCTCTCCTTTATATATATATATATATATATATATATAAACATAATTATTATTTATGTTATAGACTTTTCACTTTACGCATTTAACATTTCACATTTATATGTTTTGTTCGTTGAAACTTCTACATGGTAACAACACTATTTGTAGCTTTTGACATCTTCATTTTGACTTATACTTAATAAAATAAAAAGTGCAAAATGAAGTTGTTAAAAAAAAATTCTATTTTTTTCTATAAGAAATTCTATTTTTCTATAAAAAAATAATTATTGCCGTTAATTTTGCTCAACGTCACTTAAAAAGGTAAGCAAGTTTCCTTTTTATTTTTATGGTGTGCCTCTAGTATTACTTCTTTTTTAATGTTCAAGATTTTATTTATTTTTATTTAAATTTTAATGTTACAAATCATACAATTGTAATTATTTATTCCCATATTTTTGTTTGTAAAGGTTTGTTTAAAACATGTTTATGATACAATTCAACAAATATTTTTCTGTCAAAATGACATATGAGTCTTATAATCTTGAGTTAAATAAGGGGTACCTACACATACATCTATGATTGATACCTATTTGTAAAAATATTTATGTCAGTAATTATAAAGTATATTGATGTCACAAATAATTAATTTTTCTGGGATACACCATAAAATTGACAATGATCTACTAGACAAATTAAGAAACACATATGTTAATCAAAATTGTGTAATGCTTCTACAAAATACTAGTTTCATGTGATAATATTATCTTGATATGTATGCAAATGTAAAAAGAAGGAAGCTAACCGAAAGTTACGTTCAAACCTTAAGATGTGAAACATTTTTCACTATAAATTCATTACTCATATTAATATCTAAACTATTTATAATTGAATTGATAGATTTGCAGGAAAAAAGATCTCCAAATTCAATTGATTGTGTACAATTAGAAACGACAATTGTACAGACAATTAAATTATTCAAATAAGCTTATTATTGAACAATTTCAACTTTTAGGTTCCCCTTCAAATATTCAATTGCCTATTACTTATATCTTATAACGATATTTATATTACTTTAAAGAAGTTCAACTCATTGATATGGACATACATGCCTAAAGATTATATATGTGTGTGTGCACGCGCGCACATATGTTTATCTTATTTGCCAATTTTTAGTTCTTTTTTAAACTTGTGTAAAGTAAAAAAATATTGACCTAAAATTAATAGAGTGAAAGAAACATAAGAAAATAGGCATAAAATTAGGGGGGAAAAGGTAAATAGAGAGTAATATCTATAGATTGTGTTTTGAAATATGAATACATACATTGAGTAGGTTATCGACAGATGAGGTATGGTCGACATCATCATCATCGACAATGACAATATCTTCCTTGTTCACCAATTCTTCCTTGACCACAACCTCCACATCCTTAGCAACTATATTGTCTAGTGCGTCTTCAGGAGCATCACCATTTAACACATTAGGCTTGCTTGTGCATGCTCCCATTCTTTCTCTCTCTCTCTCTCTTTCTCTCAAGTTGTTTTGTTTTTTCTTTTTTCCGAGAGAGAAAAGAGGAGAGAGAGGAAAGAATGGTAAAAATAATACTGAGAGGAAAGGTTGAAACAAAATGTTTAGGATTATAAGGGTTATATAGAAAAATGGTATCACATGTATTCAAATATTCTACGACCAAGAGCAAATTTCTCTCAACCTTCATTTTTTTGTTTGGGCTTGTTTTATGTTTTAATATTAAATTATATTTAAAAATTATAATATCATGTCATAAACAGATATTCAGGATCAAGAGGGCTAGTGATGATCTCGATGATAACTATTACTTCGTCCACCCCATTTTATGTGGCATTTTTTGGATTTCGAGATTCAAACAAGTCTAACTTTAACCGTAAATTTTTCATAGATCTTTTAACATTTCTAATTATCAATTGTTGTAACTTATAGTACTTTTTACGTAGTTTACAAATATATAAATTTCATTTCAAAAAAATTGAAGATTTCATGCGCAAATTCCCAGTCAAACTTAAACCGTTTGACTCTCGAAAAATGAAAAGTGCCACATAAATTGGGACAGAGGGAGTAATGTTTAATAAAAAACTAATAAAGCAATATTGAGAAAATGA
Source organism: Solanum okadae (assembly GCA_036553675.1). Taxonomy (NCBI): domain Eukaryota; kingdom Viridiplantae; phylum Streptophyta; class Magnoliopsida; order Solanales; family Solanaceae; genus Solanum; species Solanum okadae. The sequence continues at coordinate 36,967,139 of CM071689.1, forward strand.
GATCCACTATTGTGTCATATCATTAACAAGGAAGTAGCATTAAATTAATGACAAAGATAAAAAAATATTCTTTGATAGATTCAATTAGATTGCATTATTTGATTTTTCTGGCACCTCATAAGATCCTTGAAACGTATTTAGTGGACATAGTGATAAATAACTTTTGTTGGTTAATTAATAAAAACAAAGTTTAGCTAAAATTGATTTTCATGATTAAAAAAGAATAGCTTATGAACCAAGTCCCTTGAGGATTTTGATATTCAAATAATTTGTTCTAATAACTTGTCCATAAAATATAAATGAATCATGTCGACCTATGTGATCATTGACCAAGAGTTGCAGACGCATTCCAACTGCAAGTAGAAATCTTCAGTAATGTTATTTTACGAAAGGTTTGATGTTTGAGTAATAAGGATTGAACTGGCTAGAAGAATTCATGTTAAAAAGGATTAGATTGATGTGCACACTTGATTAAAAGCAAAGATATGTGAAGTATAGTCTTATTTAAGTAAACAAAGTAAGTGCAACTATTTGTACATAAAAAAAACTTCTCACTAAAATAACCTTTACTAACTTCTCTCTACCATATCTCAATAGAAACATTTATTTAACAAATGGTTAAGCAACCTCTCCCTTCACTAGTCTGTATTGACCATCCATGTCATTCCCTCTTTATTGCAATATTTTTATTTTATATTTAGAGATTTTATGTAGTGATCTAGAGTAATGTATGTCTTGTTGGCACTAACACTTTAGTCATTTGGTTGTTCATTTGGATTTTGTGAGTGTTAACATATTTTAGATCTGTTAAAACTTGAACGATTGAGTTCAGTAAAAAATTCAGCTTGATGGCCTCAAAATACAATTATGACTCTTATGTTAGGTCTTGAACGTCGAATTTTGTCTAGAAGCACGTTCAGTTTGGATTCTAGGTCTTTTGAGCTTATTCCAAGCTATCTCATGAATTTTTGCTAAAACTGAAGTTTGGGTGTGGGACACACTTTTTATTGAGATAAACTCAATCGGAAGTTTCAAAATCTCTATTGAATTTGGAATGCTGAATTTTGTGGGGCAACATAGTTCATTTGCATTAACGGGATTCTGAACGAATCTCAAGCCTTGTCGGGTCAATTTTTCCAACTTCCCAATAAGGACTAGTGTAATACCTGAGGTGTAGCACCTCTTGTTCTTCACTTCCATGCATCTAACTCTGCATTCATAGAGGCGAGTGATTTTGGTCTCCATGTTTGCAAATCTAGTATCACTTTTGTAAAGATGAGGGGATTAGATTATCGCGTTTACGGGTGTCAAAGGAGTTGACCCTTCACATTTCCAAGCTCGGCGCCATAATCGTGGAAATATTAGGACCCTACCCTTCACTTTTGCAGACTAGTCCTGCTTTTGTAAAGTTTATTTAACTAGTTTTTTAATCAAGACCATTCCCAATTTTCACACTATTTCCATATATTAGAGGATTGATATGTTGGTATAGAGAGGTATGATTATGCTCATTTTGTTGCATTGAGTCGAGAAGGTGTGGGGAATTGTATTGAAGGTAAATTTATATCCCAAAATACCCATTTTCCCTCTCTAATGGTGATTGTTAATTAATCAAGTTGTATGTGATTTTTTTATTAGTTTCCAAGCTTGATCTGTACCTTTTTCGGGGGACAAGTTCCTTGAGTTATTTAGGACAAATTGACGGAGTCAACTTCAAGATTCTCAGTCCTACATTTTTGTTTTGACTTATTTTTTGGTTTGTCTTAAATTGTTTTTATCTTTGTATTAAAATTTATATATTGACATTGTGATCATCTATTTGATAGCGTCGCAGCGATCAAAGGCCTTCAAAAGGAAAGAGCTTTGATATAGTGGATTTTGAGCACTCGCAGTCAACTGTAAGTTGGGATATGGCTTATCTCTTTTAGACCAAACTTTTGTTGATAAATCCATGTTTAATAACTATTTGTGAGATGATTTTGTTATTGATATGATGATTAGTAACTAGAATTCATGTGTTAGCTTCCTTGTAAGATAGTTTCATGTTTATTGAGCATCCGTTTCATGTTTCTGTTGATTGTATTATGCCTTGTAGTAGTTGCAATGTAATTTATATTGTTTGGTAGCTATATATTTGCCTTATATTAGGCGTAGGCTAGTGATTGCATTAAAGTTGCGATTTGGAGCCCTTTTGCTTTAGAAATTATCAGATTTCACTTCAGATGGCTTAACTCCCTGTAGACCTGTATAGCAGACTTTGGTAAGATAATATGGATTTGAAGCCAGGTAAAAAGTTGGCTATTATGGATGTTTATCTATAATTTCCCTTATGTTTAACTCCTGATATGTTCTTCGGCAATTTGGGCTATGTTAGTTATATTGGATCGGGTCTTGGATTTTTAGCTTTTGTGGGTCCTTGGTGATTATGAAGCTAGTTTTCTCTAAGACTCGTTTCCATATGAAAAAGAGCATGCAGATTGGAGGTTTCAGAGTCTTTTATCCATGATTTATGGTTTTGTCGTATCTCTTTTAGTCGCGGTTCGAGGCCTGGACACAACTCTATTATCCTCTGTTTAAATCAAGGCACACTTCTTTAGGTCGGGTCTGAGCTCTGCCATGGAGGTTCTTTTCTTATATTCAGGGTGCCTTTGCCATGATTTAATTTTGGGAATACTTCTACTCTTAGCTTTTCCTATCCTTTAGGTCTTCAGTGTACTCATCAGGCTTATGGTTCCGCGTTTGAGATATTTACTTTTGAATTGCACACGAATGTACCTTCTCGGCTTTTAGGAGTACAACTTGGTTATAGCTAGTTGGTCTTCTTTATCATACAATCCTTTTCCAAACTCATGACCTATATAATTATGCTTTCCATTATCGTTTTGTCTTATAACCTCTTGTTGACTTTACTTTCTTGCTTTTCATATTGGCTTTACTTTTAAAGCCCATTGGGCCAATTATTCCTACTGAGTACCTATTATTTTGGTACTCATATTGCACTCTACATCTATTTTCTTGATGTAAATCCTAACGCTAGCCAACAACATTGATTTGGGCCAGTTGTGGAGATCTTTGGATATCGAGGTAGAGCCTATGGAGTTCTAGTTCGGCCTATCTCCTTCTGATTAAAGTTTTTTGCAAGTCATTTGAGTTCAAGACAAGTATGTACTTTTTTGTCCGCTACTAGACTTGTACTCGTATAGTAGCTTTTTAGTGATGTCCACTAGTGATGTGAGGCTAAAAATACATATTTTTAATCATTATTTGCCTTATATTTATTATTTATATTTGTCCTTTTTGAGCATTAATTTTATAAATTGTGCTAAATAATGTATTTTATTTGTAGGAGTAAATTGACGTAAAGTTGAAGAAGTTTGGAGCTAAAATGAATTAAAGATGGAAGGTTGAAGAAGGAAATCAAGCAGGCAGCTTAATGAATTAAATTTAATATAATATTATATAAAATATAAAGTTGCAGCGTTCAAATTGAAAAAAAAGAATATGCTGCCACGTGGCAGTCATTGAAGGCATCTCCAAGACTCCAACTATTGAAGGCGGCGGAAGTCTAAGGCGGTTACTGTTCATGCGTAAAACGTAGGAATTCAATTCTGTTTGGGTTTTAATTTCCTAATTTGTCTTGAACTCAATTATTTTATTTTAGGGTTTTCTACATCTATAAATAGTGCATAGAAATAATTATTTGAGGAGGGAGGTCAAGAATCAAGATACAAGACACAATATAAATTTTCTTCTAGCTTAGGAACTTTGGAAGAGCCGCCGTGGAGGCCAGAGAATTGTGGTTTATTCTTTCTTCTCCTTTATTATTTATTTGTATTCGTGATTAATAAAAGATAGTTTAGCTATTGTTCTTAACTTTTTATGATTAACACAAACATATTTATTTTAATAAATTTTGATTGTGTTTTTGAGATAATGAGTAGCTAACTTTCATAACTAGGGTTGTGGGAACCATGAGCGATTAACAAAGTATGAATAGTAAATAAGTAATTCTTGAATAGTGTTTTGCATGCATTGATTATTCTTTCGTTTAGAAGTCTTTTTAACGGTGGCCAATGTTAGAACTTGCCTTGTTACTACTTGCCGGACCAAGGAGGTAATTAACGAGAAAAGAATTATCAACATAGATTTAGTGTGATACTATCTAATAGGCTAGTGTCGATTGGTGCGAAGTAATAACTAAGTCAAACATCGATTATGATGTCTAATATGAGGTAAAGGTAAGGGTTAGTAAATTATACACACGTAGCCGGACCAAGGTGCGGGGTGAAATTCTCTAGATGTCGGACCAAGGATTTAGAGATACCTAACTTATCACGTTGCATGTAATACACTAGAAAAGGATTACTATTATTATGATTACTGCGTTATGAGCTTATGGGGAACACATTCCTAGTTACTTTTAATAATCTGAATATAAATAAATACTTAGTTCAAAGCTATCTTTTTATTGTTTTTATTTTATTTCAATTTAAATCCCCCCATTTTTATATAACGATTATCGAGTTAAATATTTGCTATTGACAATATTCTTCCATATTCTCTGTGGGATCGACCCCGACTCATAGTTGGGTAAATATATTGCATACGATCGTTTATATTTCTTTTCAAGAGGTATATTTGAACGTTATCAACTAGGTCGTGGGATTGGATCTCTTCTACTCCTACTTTTGTATATTTGTTTCTTTTCTCATTTCAACTATGTATCTTGTTTTAACTCTTTAAATTGCTCATTGTTTATTATTTTTACCCAATATTCCTATTACTTGTTGTTTCAGGATACAGATTTGCTTACCGAATTGTGGATTGTGGTAGATTCCATCATGACTCGAGTTTTCGAATCATGACATAGTCCCAAAAGATCCAGCTAACACTATCAATTCTAATTCCACTAGCAGCACTACCACTCATTCCTAAAACAACCAAGTAAATGGAAACTACAAAAAATAGTCAAATCAATCCATACATATCCAACAAAAGAAAACTCCAACTTATGAATTTCAAAACAAGAATCATATTCAAGATTTCAGCCACAATTCACAAAAAACAACCTCAATATTAAAGGATTTACCATAAAACAAATCATCAATTTCCTAAAAACTCTTTAAATTTTGAAAAAGCCAACAATAGTGATGGTGAATAAAGAAACACTTTTGGCACAACAATGAAAATTCAAAATTTTGTTCCTAATCAAGTTATCACAAACCTAATAACCCCATCCTCCTTTATAGATGTATACCCCTAAAATATGCTTCATTTCAAATATAACCTCTTGTCACAACTCTTAGTCGGGCCATGATAGCGTCCACTACAACTCACCGGGTGGACAAGCGTAAAACTCCAGTGATAAGATGCGGAAGACGCAATTGTTTATAAAACATAAATAATAACGAACATAAGACAAGGATAATGTATATAGAAAGAAGGGTCATATCATAGAGAGTATTGAAAGCTTAGAGTACAAGAATATAAAGGGACATTGTTTGATTGAGGACAATATTTTCTAGGATTAGCTATTCGGGATAAGTTATCCCGTCATGTAAATAATTCTGAGACTACCTAATAGCCCTTCAACCAAACACAAAATAAAATAATCCTATTTTTTATCCCTAGATTATTATACTTTATACGTCACTCCTATATGTACATTTAAATGGTATTATATTGTTTAGTATCTGATGCTTTTAAATTGTTATTGAAATTAAACAATAGAAAAGATCTATTAAGCAATAAGTCTTTTCTATCTTAAGCCACTGAATTTCCACCTCTTTAATTTCTTAGTGATGACCATCCCTCGATCTCAATAACAAGTCAAGGTTGATTCAACTCAAATACATTTGAAATCATACATGTCAACAAACTAGTTTCCTTGAGCATCTTTTGTTTATTCCACGTGTCCATCATTTAAATACTTTATTTTATTTTATATTTACTTAATCTTCGATTCTATCATTTTCATATTCAAATTACTTTAACTTGTGTTATTAGTGTCATTTTATATAATTTTTTAATTTTAAAAATTGTAATAACTAATTATCTCGTTAATATTTTGAATTGAATAAAGAAAAAGATTCCAAATAATAGAAATTTAAAGGTAAGTATGGAAAAATAATTTTTTTCACTAAATCTATAGCTAGCAATATCTCAAGAAATTTTTTTGAGTCACATAAATCCCAACGAAACAAGTTCCAGCTAAATTAATAACAACAAAATCCCCCAATATTTCCTCAAGTAATAAATTTCGTGTAAATCCCCATCAATAAGTCCCTATCTAAATCCGTAGTAAACAATCCCCCAATATTTCCCCAAGTAATAAATTGCGTAGGTAAATCACCAAGAATATGTCCCCAGCTAAATCCCCAGCAAATAATCCCCAAATAATTTCCCAGGTAATAAAATTCCGCATAAATCTCCAACAGAATATCTCCATGTAAATATGTAGGATAATTTAGAGAGTTTTTTTGGATAAATAGAGGATTTAATATATATATATATATATATATATATATATATATATATATATATATATATATATATATATATATATATATATATATATATATATATATATATATATATATTTTATTTTATTTTCCATGTACATGCGGATTTACCTAGAGATAATGTACCCGCCAATATATTTCCCCAGGTGATGTCACAAGTACAAAGTTTGTGCAATATGGCACTAAATTAACCTACAGAACTTGTTGGGAAAATACAATTTACTGGTAATATATCTTAATATTAAGGAATTTAAAATATTTGCAAGAAAATCCACATCTATTTCATACGAAATATTTTCCTAGGTAAGATCCCCATGTAATTCATTATTTTCTTGTAGTGTCAAGCACATTGGAGGTGAACCTCTATATGAAACTTGGTTACGATTCAAGAAACTACTGTTGCAATGTCCAACACATGGTGTTCCGGATAATTTGTTGTTGCAATACGTCTATTGTAGCCTTGATTCAGTCAATTAATGTGTAGTTGATCAGTTCGTCCAAGGAGGATTAATGAAACCTCTGTATGATGAGGGTGCTTTGTTGCTAGATAATCAAGCATGTCATACTAGAGAGGATCATGTGCCTACTCTATAGCTGAGCATGATAAGGAACAAATCGAGAAAGACAATGAACGAGATGAAAATATGGACAAAATGATGACCCTACTCAATTTATTCTCTAAACATGTCATGGAAGGTGGACTTAGAATTGTGATAACGATTGGAACTATTAGTGGGCACTGCCCAGATGATGCCAAATTTGAGGCCTTATGTAATGAAGAAGTTCAATATTAGGGAAACCAAAGGGGGAGGGGGGGAGGTTCTCACACCAATTATCAATGACAAGGTAGGAACCAAGGTTGGAACAAGGATCGAGATAATGGTTGGAGAGATTGGCGAGGCGGAAATTGGAAAGATCGGAAGGCTAACAAAGATCGATATGTTCCTCCTTATGACCCAGTTATGCCAGAAGAAAATCAAACCGAGTAAATGCTCACAAGGATCTTCAATAAGGTTGAAGGATCCGACAAAGTGTTTAAAGACTTGAAAAAAGACTTCCCCACCTTATCTCAAATGGTATCCTCTCTTTCGATATCGATCAAGCAGCTGGAGACTCAATTATTCTAGATCTCCACTCATCTTAATCCAAGGAAAAAGGGAACGTAGCCTAGTGACACCATTCCAATCCTAAAAATGAATATTGAGGAATTAAGAACTATGTCATGACACGATGTTAAATAAGGCACTTCTTGGAAGGCAGCCCATGTCGTTAATTTTGTTTTTATTGCTTTCAATAATGTATGTTATGAGCGTAAGTTGAGAAGAAGTTGAAAAGTTTGAAAATGGATCATTAGGCGAGGCCAAGACCAAAATGGTGATCCGCCGAAGGTGTTGTGCGAACTCATTCTTGTCCGTCTTCTAAGCTTGAACATGTGGAAAACGTGTACTTTATTTTTAGGCAATCAGAGCTCCAAATGGCGATCCACCAAATTGCACTATGTGGACTACATTGGGTCCACCGAATCGACCTTCAGGTTTGGTATTCTCTCATGCATGTTTGGCGAGCTTGAGCTCCAATCGGCGATTCTCCAAACACGATCAACGACGTTAGTCGTGACCGCCGAATGGTTCTGACATAAAAAGGCAAAAGGTCTTTTCAAATTTAAAAAGAAAACCCTTTGAAATCTTGAAGTCATTTTATCTCCCTTCTCTTGCATTTTTTTATTTGAGTGATTATGAATCTTTAGTGTGTGATTTATAAATGCGAGGGGTGCATTTGCTTGTGATACTAGTCAACCAAGCCCCATTTTCCTATTAGTTTCAATTTTTGCTTCATATTAAGGTTGGATTTAGATTTACATTGTACATTTTGATCTTTAAATTGCATTGTCTGTATGTGTTTGAAGCCATTTGATGCATGTGATTGTCTGATTTCATTGGGTAGTCCTGTAATGAGCGTATTAAACTGCGCCTAGGAATTAATTGAATGTGTGTTGCCTATAAATTGCTAATATTGCATGTTTTGGTTAATGCTGAAATTGAACTTGTTAATTTAGTAGGTCTTAACTTGATTTGATGTAGGTGAAGTTTGAGTAACCCAGTGTTGACCCGATTGTACGATTTTTCCCAGTGATAGATAAAGTGACGACTTTCTTAAGGGAAAATCATCAATTTGAGCAATACTTTACAAAATTTGGGGGAAGTCTGAGTACCCATGGGTAGATAAGAATATAGGAGGATTGTAATGATGTTGGGGAACTCATTTTGTTGTGTATATTGGGTTTAGCTATAAAAACTAGGCATTGGGTTGAGCATCTTCTATTCGGCAGGCTTGTCTTAGCTAACCAAGGAGGTTAGGTAAATCACCAAGTAAGCCTCAACTCACCTTTTTGAGTTAATATGTGACATTGGGCACTGTCCCATTCGACAAGCTTGTCTTAGTTCACCGAACACACTTGACAAATTGCCGAGTGGGAGTGGACATCACCCTTGATGCCTGTATCTTTTCAAATTGCACTGTCAGTTTCGGTGAACTTGTCTTAGCCCACCAAAACCAACTTGGTGAATCGCCCAATTGGAATTGACTATGCCCTTTGTGCCTGAACAGTTTGATTTTTGCTTATGTCTAATTCACCGAGCTCACCAGAGCGCTCACCAAAGCGTGCCTATCCTATTTGGTGATCGGCAATCCCGTTAGGTGATCCTCAAGGTAATTTTTTAACTATTCTTCAGAATGAGTTTTATTTCAACTAACCTTCACCGATTCTATGTCTAAATGTGTATACTTTGCAAGTCATAGCTAGAACAAAAGGAAAAAAGTGGTGACATCAGACACACAGAGTCAGACAGAGACTCTTCTCCTCCCTCTCCTCTAAAAAAGCATAGGGGCATCTCTATTAATGAGCCTTAGGAACCCAACAAGCCACCCTGCATACTCGAACAAGTGTAGGTAAAAAGCCCAAGAAGCACATTGCCAAGAAACAAATCAATTTTTGCTCCAAGCTAGTATCGCCTCCACAGGATTCCACCCCTGCTTCTCATGTTCTCCCGATCATAGATCCAAGGGCCTTAAATAGGCTCAAGACAGAAGTAAAAACAACTATTCTTGAAAAGCATAGGCTCTCAACTGATGGGGTGATGAGCGATCACCCAGCTATATGGGAGAGAATCAAGTTCCATAAATTGGAGTAGTTCACAAAGCTCGGGAAACCCTATGTACCAAAGTGGGTTAGGGAATTTTACGATGCCTATGGCAAGGCCCTACCTAAGAACAGAAAAAAAAATCTGGAAACCCCTAGATGAAGTAGAAGTGCAGGGAAATATGGTTCAGTGTCATGCGGATAATATCAACACAGTACGACGCACCCCGTCCACTCATGTCGATACATATCATATTCGGATGCGCAGGGAGCTTGATAACTTGAAAGGGTGGTTGGCCCCATTGATATCGAATGACTTTTTTCCTCCATGGATGGCTAATGGTGCAAAGACTGAGAAGAAAGATTTAAACATTGTAGCCCAATATATGTTCGGGATTATCAGAAGTAACATCATCCCGTCTCAAAATGAATCGATCTTTTGGCATCCTAAAACAGTGCTAGTGGGCACTATCATCGACAAGGAGCAAATTAATGTTGGTGTGATCATTGTCAAGGAGATGTTGCTACGATCAAGGCAAGGGCAGACCTTTCTCCCGTTCCCAATTCTTATAACTCAGCTGTACAGGAGTGAAAGAGTTCCCTTAAGAGAAATCTGATGTACGAATCACACCAGTCTCTTCCATTGACATCAGGAGGATTGGGGATTAATATTTACGAGACAATGCGGCTTATAGGAATCTTACACCGCCAGATACTGCACCCGTAGTTGATCCAGAGACTCTAGCATCTAAGGCTAGCACAACTGCACTTTCTATTGAATAGGCAGGTATACCTTCCTTTTTTGATGTGCCTTCTTCTACTGCTACTCCTGCTACTACTTCATCTGTTGTTGTTGCTATTGTTGTACCTACCCCACTCTTATTACCCGTCCTCCTTGATCTATGCCTTGCTATATCAAATGGGTAGTCTTGCCCGATCGACCGATGTTAGAGCCGTGAAGGTTAAGAAGGACATGCCCAAGTTATTGATAGGACAATTGAGCATGCCTCCACTCCTTTGAGGGACGGGGTTACTAGGTGTGAGGGGCTGATTGAGGCCCATGTTGTGTTTGACAACCTCACTGCAAGATTAGAGGGTTTGGAGAAGGCCGAGGGTAATTCTGGTGCACTAGACATAAAGAGAGGTGAGCTTGCTACTTTGTGAGAGGATGTGACTTAGCTGCAGTGTACATACCTCTCTATGATATGGGATGATTTTCCCCTACCAGATGCACCAGCCTCTGTACCACCACAGATGCCCAACATTGAGCCTACATCTAGTGTTCATCCTAAGATAGTTGTGAGTGTTTGTGATATTGATGTGGATGCAGAGAGGGTCGATGATTATTTGGCCGAGGAGACAAATGAAGAAGAGTTGAGGAGTGAGGAGGATGAGCATGTGATTGCATAGACTCTCACAGAACTGCAGGAGATAGAGGAGGTGATTTTTCAGGCCACTCCTGAGAGATCCCTTTGGGAGACTTCAACAGTTGGCACTAGTGGAGTCTCTTTAGACTCCACAATCCCTTCAGTGATGTGATGAGCACTAATGCCCTAGTTTACACTACATTGTTGCCTCTAGTGATTTTATTGTTAGGCGCTGATGCCTAGAGTGATGTTTCCCTTCCAGAGATTCTAGATGAGAGTGCTTCACAGGCATAACCTATTTTGGAGACCTTCCTACTCAGCCTCACATACATTATTATCTTTATATTTCTTTTTTGTGGGGTGAGGGCCTTTGAGCCAATATTCCTATTTTTTCTTTGTATTTTGTTACTTTCCGGTTTTGGATGATTATATTAGTTTACTTTTGTTTATATTATAGTGTTTCATTTGGTTTAGTGTATCTCTTTTATTTTTGTTTTCTCGCAATTTTGTAACCCCTCATGAGTTTTGGAAATCGTAATATGCTTCAGTTTTCATTAATAATGATTTGAGAATTAATTGTGTCTATATCGATATCTTAAATAGTATTCATGATGTGCATATTGTACAGTGTTGGTGTTGCGATGATAAAATCGATGTGGTTGCAATTTTGAGCGTTCTCTTTGAATCTTTTGTTGACTAGCATCATTTTGATGTGAGCCTTGCAATGAACATTGTACGTACGCTTTTGATCTTTTGAGATGTGCTAATGAGTGTATTTTGAAGTACCATGGGTTGTGAGGTCTTACTTGAAAGCTTGTGTGTCTCGTCCTAGAATTTGTCTTGTTAGTCCAATTGTCTAAACCTTGGTAAATGTAAGGTGTAATCTTGGGCAACAATTATAAAACGGAACACTAATATTTATAATCCTTTGTGAATACTATGTGAGGGTGTGCATTCATTTTGGCACTATTTGAGACTAAAACATTTGTTGACAAAAAACAAGCTAAAACCTCTTGAGCCAAAATTGTCCCTACATTCTCACCCAAAATCCTTTTTGAAGCAGTTTTATCTTATGTTTGCCAACTTGCCTTGAATATTTTCAATTTTGAACACTGTTAACTTGGGTAAGGTCAGACTAATTTGGTGATCTGCCGTTTTGGTTAGACGACTACTTGTTGGGAGTTTGTACTCCTTTCATTGTTTTGGCTTCTTTTTCATGTCTTCATCATTGCCTTGTCCTTCAATCCCCATAGCTACAAAACATCAACATATCATAAGAATAAAAGATAATTAGGCATTGTGGACACTAATTATTGAACTAAAAAGGCCTAAAATGAGTGGAAATTTTACCACTCATTAGGGGTGTGGGTTCATTCATATCCAACCCCAAAAAGATAGATATTGATTTGAAGAATTGGGAAAATTCTCTGGCTACACCATTCATTAGGGAGACACCAAAAGTTGAGTTAAAAGTACTACACTTACATCTCCAATGTGTATTTTCTGGGCTGATAATACACTACCAGTAATTATTACAAATGAATTGTCAGAAAGCCAAGTAGAAGACTTAGTTGGGGTTTTGAAGAGGTATGTTAAATCTTTTGACTGATTAATCGTCGATATTTTTGGGATCCCTTCGGGTATTTGCACTCAAAGATTCAACTCACTGATGATTATAAACTGAGCATTGAGCATCAAAGGAAGCTAAACCCTCTTATGTAAGAAATGGTGAAAAAGGTGATCGTCAAGTGTTTAGATGTGGGTGTGATTTTTCTCATTGCGGATAACAAATTGGTAAGTGTAGTACAATGCGTTCCCAAGAAAGGAGGTATGATCATGGTGTTGAATGCTAAGAATGAGTTTGTTGCTACTCTTCCCATCACTGAATGGAGGGTATGTGTGGATAACCATAAACTTAACTCATAGACTAAGAACCACTATTTCCCAATGCCTTTTATTGACCAAATATCGGGTCGTCTTGCCGGTAAAGGATGGTGTTGCTTCTTAGATGGCTATTCGGGTTATAACCAGATTTTCATAGCCTCAGAGGATCAAGAAAAGACCATCTTTACTTATCAATATGGGATATTTACTTTCAACCAAATGTCATTCAGATTGAGTAATGTTCCATCGACTTTTCAAAGGTGCATGTTATCGATATTTGCAAATATAGTAGAAAAATCTATGGACGTATTCATGAATGACTTTTCTATTGTGGGTGACTCATTTGAAGAAATGCTTGAGCCATTTAAGTAGAGTGTTGCAACATTATGTCTAGACTAATCTTGTTCTTAATTTTGGAGCAATGTCATTTCATAGTGAAAGAAGGGATTGTACTCAGATATAAAATTTTGGGTAAAGGGATTAAGGTTGATCAAGCAAAGATAGATGTGATTGTTAAATTGCCTCCTCTAATTTCAATGAAAGGTGAAAGGTGAAAGGTGTAAGGAGTTTCTTGGGACATGTCGTATTATTTCGGCGATTCACGAAAGATATCTCTTAGGTGGTTGTTCCTTTGTGCAGATTGCTCTAGAGGAAAGTGTTTTTGAGTTCGATACAAATTTTGTAAAGGCATTCTTATGCTTGAAGGAAAAACTTGTTTCGGCCCAAATCATTATTGCTCCGAATGATTATTGATGAGTCCGAGATTTGGACTCATATAAGGCTTTAATTATAATGATTTAGTGTCCTCAAAACCTTATTTTGTGCCAATAACTGATGTAAAACCATTGATTTCCAGGTTTATGGATTGAGGAACAAAGCAAGGACACTAATGAACAAAGCTAGCTGAAAGAATGCAGAAAAGAAAGCCTAGTGATCGCCAAGTCTACTTGGCGAGTTGCCGAATGGCTATTTGACCGCCTAAACTTCCAATGTGCTAAGCCCTAAAGGAGAGAACCAAGTTGGCGAGAGAAAGGAGCAGTCAGCGGATCACCGAGTGGTTCCGTGATACAGACTTGGATCGCACAAATATACAGACCTTGAGGATGCTGAAGGCCAAGGCAAAAGGGCGATGAAATTGGCTAAAGGGTGAATCGCTGAGTGGATAGGCGAGCCTGACTTACTGTGCCGTATGGATCTTTGTACCATATTTTTGGCAACTATAAATACATTTTTAAACATTTAGTTTAGTATCGAAATTTGGACAGAATTTTCATAAAATTGAATTCTGAGTATTGAGACAAGTTTTCCCTAGTTTTTTTCTAAGCTTTGAAGAATTGAAGTTTTTCACTTTTGAGAAATTAGAAGTGGGTCTTTGAGATTCTTCGACTTGGAACATTGTAAAGACAAAATTAATCTTACCCAGTTGATGGAAACTCAATTTGGTAACGATTTTTATCTTTTTATGAAATCTAGCTAAAACCCCAATTCTTGGGGTGTGATTATGTGATTATGGGCTGATTTAGTTTATGGGTATTGCTGATTGTTAGTTTAAATGTTGTTTAGAAGTGAGTTCAATCATTAATTGTGGTTTAATTTAAGAATTATAGTTTCAAATGCAGTTCTACCTTTGTGTTTTTGGCTTGTTTGAGAGAGAGGTTTTAATACTAAGATTATTGATTGATGGTCTGTGGGTGTTGGGTTGTCATGGGTTCAGCTCTAGAGAGTGAATCCTAAACCCAATTCCACACATTTAGCTCGAGAGAGTGAATGGACTAAGGTGTGGGATGTTCTTATTTTGCATGCTTGTCGATGTTCGAGAGAAATCGACTTGGATTGAGGTAAATTGTTCGAGAGAAAATTTACCTCCTCTATAGTCTAGCTTACGCAATAATAGATAGCTATTTTTTAATAGTTGCAATTACACATTTTTCTACATTAGCCTATAATCAAATCACATCCCAAGAACCCGTCTCATTATTGTTATTTCGTACTGTTTTCCGCTGTTTGTAGCTGATAATTAAAACCAAAACCTCTTTATCTGACATTCGTGTCATCCCCTGATTTGAATTATGTTTTTATTCAATAATGTCTATTCCTATGACTGATTTGACCATGTTCACACTTTGCTATTGAATCACAAACATGTACCGCTCCCTGTGGGATTCGACCCCAACTCATTTAGTTGGGTTTTATACTGACTAGCGATCGTTGACACTTAGAATTGGATGAAGTGTCCTTGAAACATTAATCAAAATGGCGCCGCTTCCGGGGAGTGGTGTTGTTTAAGATTCTTTTCGTGAAGTTGAATTTTGTTCTTTTTAGTCATAGTTGAATCTACTTATTTTTACTTTTGGTTTGTGTGTTGATATTTGAAACAGACGAAATGAGTGTCAACGGAATCAATGGTAGCCAAGTGGGCCACTTAGATGACATTGGCAACCTCAACGATGTCAATGAGCCGAATGTTAATGACCCTCATCTGATGGGTGGAATTGGTGTCATTCGCTTGCCTCCGGCTAAAAGGAACATTGTGTTCCACATTACAAGTACCATGTTGTAGTTCTTGCAATTGAAAGGGTTGTTTGGTGGGTTGGTCATGAGGATCCCCATAAGCATATCAGAAACTTTGTTGATGTTTGCAGGCGTTCTCCTTCAAAAACATATCTAAAGAGTCGGTTTGGTTGAGGTTGTTCTTATTCTCTTTAATGGGAGAAGCATCTAAGTGTTTGGCTGAATTGCCAAGAGACTCCATCACTTCGTGGAAAGAGCTTGTTACTGCATTTCAAGTACCTTTTTTCCCTCCTTCGAAGATGATGACACTTTGGGACAGCATACAAAGCTTCAAGCGTTTGGAGGGTGAGCCAATTCATGAGACTTGGCTAAGATTCAAGAAGTTGGTGCTACAATGCCCAACTCATGGTTTGCCCGACAACCTTTTACTGCAATATTTTTACTGAAATCTTGATTCGGTGAACAAGGGCGTAGCTGACCAACTTTATCCGGGAGGTTTGATGCAATAACCTTACATTATAGCAGCCCAGCTCTCGGATGGTATGACCAAAATTAACTGGGCATGGTACACTCGTGAGTATAAGGTTTCTCCTCTCACTTTTAAATTGACCAATAAGAATCTTGAGAAAGACCAAGAGAGGGACCAGAACATGGAAAAGATCATGACCCAACTTGACATTTTGTCCAAAAATGTCATGGGAGCTGGTGCTAGAAATCTCAATGTTGTGGGTGTCGGGTGTGTAAACCCCGAAGAGGCCAAGTTTGAAGCGTTGTATAACGAGGAGGTGAACTTCCTAGCCAACCAAGGAGGTGGTTATCGTGCAAACTACCCGAGGCAGGGTGGTAACCAAGGTTGGAACATGGATGAAGGTTGGAGAGATCGTGATAGAGAGTGGAGGGATCATAACCCCACTTGGAAGGAAAGAGATGGGGAGAAGGACCGGCACATTCCTCCCTACGAGCGTCAAAAGCCCAAAGATTCTGAGGGTGGCCGGTCTGAGGATATGCTTTCTCGTATTCTCAACAAAGTTGAAGGGTCTGATAAAATTTTGAAAGAGATGAAGGAGGATGTATCGACCCTTAGCCAGACGGTGACCTCTCATTCCGTCTCTAGCAAGCAGTTCGAGACCCAAATGGGACATATTTCGTCTTATTTAAACCTGAGACATCAAAGGGGTTGCCTAGTGACACTTTGGCCAACCCCAAGAATAAAGTTTGATTGAGGACTTGCGTCGTGCCGCGACGTTAACTAAGACACTTCTTGGGAGGCAACCCAAGTTTTACCGCATTTTTTTTGTTTTTGAAATAAACGTGTGTTGATTTTGCAGGTTGAAGTGTAAAATGTGTTTGAAAAATGCCAGTTTGCTAGAAAAAGGCCCAGTCGGCAACTCGCTGAAACGGTTGGTGAGCTCAACTTGGACCGCCGTTGGACTCAAGTAATTTTGAATTGGAGTCTGTAAAACTCAGCGGGCCTAGGAGAAAATTGGCATGTCACCGAACAGGTCAACGATTATGACTTTGTCCGCCGTTTGGACCCCTACATTAACTGGATGTCTTGTAAAACTCAGCAAGGTAAGTGCCCACTCAACGTATCGCCTGAAAGGGCGAGAACTGGACGGTTTTTAAAGGCCAAAGGTTTAAAATTTCAAACTCTTTCACATTCCCTCACTTTTTAACTTTCCAAGATCAAACTCGCACTATATTTTTCTATATTTTTGCATTTTTACCATTCGTTAGTCGTTGATTGTGTGTTCGGAGTTGAAATCTTTGCCGACTAGCATTTCAAATCTTGTATTTGGCATTAAAGGTTGGTTTTCCGAACCCCAAACTTGTATTTAGCGGTTTTTACTCAATTGCAAATTTTTTTATCTTAGTGATGTGTGTTGGGCCTCTCTGAATCTATGTGTTTGTGCTTGTGTGCCTGTTTTAATTTTGCCTATATTGTTGATTTCCCAAATTTTCGTGCTTTAAAGTTGATCTAAATTATTGGGTTGTGCATAATCAATGTTGGGTCTAGTCGGGTGATGTTTGAGTGGCCCATAATTGTGTTAAATGATGCATTTTGCCCGATAATGAAGTGTTTGACGTCATTCTTAAGGGCGTAAGTTGTCAAATGGCCAATTTTGGCCAAACTGGGAAAGTCTAAGTACCCCGGGGGATGGATCTTATTGGTCTGAGTCTAATTGAGTTAGTATATTGTTTAATTTTGTTTTCGGGGGCTGCGAGGTTGATTTTGGAAGTCAAGGTACAAAGTAGGCACGTCGGGCAGTTTGGCGAGTTGAGTTGAGCTCGCTAAACCACTCGACAGTTTGCCGAATTCCCCTTTGATCACATTTAATTTCATGAAATGTTAAATTTTGGTTTTGTACCTTTCGGCTAAAAGCCTGCGTTCGCCGAGTGCACTCGGTGACTTGCTAAAAGTCTTCTTTGATCGCCTATTATGCGCCCCTAACCCTTCAAATATACTATAACTTTTGGCGGGCTAGTCTGTACTAGCCGAATGCTGTCAGCAATTCACCGAAAGTCCCTTACCATTGCCGATATGCCAATTTTTAACGAAAATTTGGAGACAATCCTTTCGGCGAGTAAGATCTTGCTTGCCAAAGTGATTCGGTGACTCGCCGATCGATTCGGTGACTAGCCGATCGATTCGGCGAGTCTTTCTGTAACTTTTTTTCTGCAATTTTTCTTGAATTGTTCCTAACTTTCTACGATGTTTTTGCAGATATGGCTAGAACCAACCTCGAAATGCCGCCCAGTAAAAGAGCACGGGGTATAATGATCAATGAAGGGGCAACAAATCTCCCCAAAAAGGGAAAGACGAAACCTCCCAAGGGAGACAAGGGCAAGGGCAAGAGACCTATATCTGAGGTTCTGAAGCATAACTCCCACAGCGAGGGAGAGTCCTTTGACTCCCAAGCTGCACTCTCCGAGCTCGATGATGACCAACCTCTACAGTCCAGGCGAGCGGAGATCCGTGGTAGGTCTCGCCCAAACTCATCAAGAGCTCCAGGGGCCACCCCTCCTACAGTAGATACAGTGCCAGCTCCGGCACCAACTGTGGTCCCAGTGCCACTAGTACAGGATTAAAAGTTGATGGGTTGCGGACTATTCTTGAGGAGAAGCTGCTATCCATAGAGGGCTTAGTGGGTAGATACTCCATCGTAAGGGACACACTCCAGTTTCACCGGTTCGAGCAGTTCACCAGACCCCGAGGCCCCTATATTCCTACATGGGTTCGGGAGTTCTACACATCATACGGTGAGCTAGTGTCCAAGGGAAAGAAGAAGGCCAGTGCCTTCAGATCGGTGAAGTACGTCATGGTTCGAGGGAAGGAAGTATGGTGCAGCAGCTATCATATTAATAATGTACTCGACAGGGCTTTGGGTGCTACACATGCATATGAGGGCCTAGCCACTACTCAGTCCCTGGATGACTTAAGGGGTTGGCTCGCCCCTCTGATGATTTCTAATACCACCCCGAGGTAGATAGAGGTAGGAGCTCACACTGAAAAGAGGGACCTGAATGTAGCCACTCGGTACTGGTTCGATTTTATCAACAGCTCTATTATGCCATCCCAAAACTAGTTCATCCTCCGCCATCCTAATGTGGCCTTCCTCGGGTCAATCATATCCAAGAAGAGCATTGACATGGAACTCATCATAGAGCAGGAGATGGCCATGAGGGCCAAGTAGAGCCTGACGTCCCTTCCATTCTCGATGTTGATTACAGATCTATGTCGGCGTGCTGGAGTTCCTCGTGATGAGACAGAGATATTGACGTCACTCCCACATCCTCCACAGACATCTGACGTATAGAGGCCGAGTACACTAGAGAGGAGGCAGATAGGAGGAGAGTAGCCCTGATAGATGCATCCCAAGAGGTGGATATTGACTCTATACCTGCAAAGGCATCTTTGCTTACTCTTGCCTCTGGGACTTCAGGTACACCTGATTCTACTTCCTCCCAGGCTCCAAGTGCTTCTGCCACTTCCCAGCCCGCCAGGATTACTCAGGCTATGATCCTGAAGATAGGACACTTAGTCCTTTTGGCGTATGTGAGGGCTACTCGATTGGAGGCTATGGTGCCATGGATGATCAATAGTGTTATCCTAGCTGCACTGACACCCCTGCGAGCATATATTGACACTCTCACGGTGAGAGTTTAGACTTGTGAGATTAGATAAGGGGCGACTTCAGAGGTGACTGCTTTAAAAGGTGATGTTGCTGATTTGAGAAAGGATGTGCACTACTTTAAGTCCACAGACTTCACTTCACTTCTGGAGGCAGCGGATGATGTGGATGACCCGATGACTTCTAGGAATCACCCGGCCACCACCGGAGATGTACAAATGGATGACATAGCAGCTGATGAGTCATAGGCTGAGACCAACGAGGAGCAGATAGAGGTGCCAGAGGAGACCATCTATTGAGACCTGCTTGCCTTAAGGAGACGATTGTATAGTCAGTGATTCAGACATCGCTAACAGAGACATCCATGGCAGGCCCTAGTGGCTCGACTACATCTGATGTGCCACCAGGCACTGATGCCCCGATAGATGGAGCAACTGTGTAGACAGCATCTTCTTTACCTCCCTCTCTGTCATTACTATTGATTTTTAGTGTTTTTATTGCATTTGAGAACAAATTCCTTTTTGCTTGTAGTGGGGTGAGGTATTTCCATACCTACCTCTTGTGATTGTTACTTTTGTTTATATATATTGGGTTTTGTGCTGTAAATTGTGTTTTGACACTATTGTGTGGATGTTTGAGCTTGTGGCTCCTTGTTTTAATTACAAAGGATTTTTTGACCCTTCCAAAAAAAGTTGTCACCTCTTGTGTGTTTATTGTGGTTGTTCTTGTGCAAATTTAAGTATCGGTTATGATCAATATCGATGACATGAATAGTGCTCTTAATCGAACAAAAATGAATGTGCAGCTACGATGAGGCCAATTGAATTTGCATAGGTAATATGTGAAATTTTTGCATCTCGTTGTGACTAACCGATTATCAAATTGAGTCTTTTGTGATGAACATTGCACACTAGAGAATGTGTGGAGTCTTGTTTGATATTGGTGCCAATGCCTTGTGTGATGAGCTTACCGTGAACCATTTATGATGACACCTAGAATTTTCCCCAATGGTCCATTTAACTAAGTGATGCAAGCTCTTGAAATGATCTTAGACAACAATTTTAAAGAACGAAACAGTTTCAGATTATACCTCTTTTGTGGCCAACCTTGTGAGTGTGTGAACTTTGCTTGAACACCCTTTGAGCCTTACCCTTTTTCTTGGAAGAAACTTGATGCAATTGTGACCTTTCTTTATCCATTCAACCATAATCCTCATGAAGTGTGTTTTGTTTGAATAGTCAACTTAGGGGTGTGGTGAAAAGAGAAGGTACATCAAGAAGTGTGAAGAAATCCCCCCTTTACCCATGGTTTTGAAAAAGATGGAACCCCTCCATACATTAAAAAAAATGAAAAAGTTTTGAAATAAAGTTGTGAAAATGCAAGAGAAATGGGGTGTCCGGTATTCCATGAGAAGTAAATAATGGGGTGACTTTTGAGGATGGGTGAAAATGTTGAAGAAAAGGAAAGAAAGTGTTGTTCATACCACATTTCATGAGGATAGCAGCCACTGAGCCTAAATGACCATACATTTGCACTCAGCCCCGTTACAAGCCTTGAAAAGACCTTTTTGATCTTGAGTGAGCTGAAACAAATGTTGGTTGAAAAATAAGGGAAAACCTATGGGTGAAGTCATGCATGTGTTCATCTTTGTGAGTGTGAGAGTTGCATGTGATTTCGGAACTATAAAGTGTTGAACCATTGTGTGTGAATATGGAATCATCTTTGTGCGAGGGCATTTGAGTACCTTTGTTGAGATTGAACTTGCATTTGAAGCAAGTATTGTGAGCTTGAGAATCTTTGGTAATGGTGAGTCACAACTTGAACCTTTGAGTGCACAATTGATCCTTGCATAAGTAAGTTTAGTCTTTTTGTGTGCATTCATGATTGAGTCTTGGGTAGCACTGTTTGAGACATCCTTTTTGAACTACTGAACTTGAGTTTTACTTGAGGATAAGCAAGAGGTTAAGTCGGGGGTGTTGATAAGTCTAACATTTGGACTTATTTAGGGATTTAATTATAATGACTTAGTATCCTCAAATGTTTATTTTGTGCCAATAACTGATGTAAAACCCTTGATTTCTAGGTATATGGATTGAGGAACAAAGCAAGGACACTAATTTGTAAAAAGGAACGAAGCGAGCTGAAAGAGTGAAGAAAAGAAAGCATGGTGATCGCCAAGTCTACTTGGCGAGTCGCCGAATGGCTATTTGACTGCCTAAACTTCCAGTGTGCTTAGTCATGAAGGATAGAACCAAGTTGGCAAGAGAAATGAGCAATCGGCGGATCGCCAAGTAGTTCCACGATGCAGTATTGGATCACCCAAAGTTACAGACCTTGAGGATGATGAAGGCCAAGGCAGAAGGGCAATGAAATTGGCTAAAGGGCGGATCGCCGAGTGGATCGGCGAGCCCGACTTACTGCGCCGAATGGCTCTTCGTAGCATATTTTTGGTGACTATAAATAGATTTTTGAACATTTAGTTTAGTATCGAATTTTGGACAGAATTTTCATAAAATTAAATTCTGTGTATTGAGACAAGTTTTCCCTAGTTTTTCCTAAGCTTTGAAGAATTGAAGATTTTCACTTTTGAGAAATTAGAAGTGGGTCTTTGATATTCTTCGACTTGGAACATTGTAAAGACGAAATTAATCTTACCCAATTGATGGAAACTCAATTTGGTAATGATTTTTATATTTTTATGATGTCTAGCTAAAACCCCAATTCTTGGGTTGTGATTATGTGATTATGGGCTGATTTAGTTTATGGGTATTGCTAATTGTTAGTTTAAATGTTGTTTAGAAGTGAGTTCAATCATTAATTTTGTTTTAATTTAAGAATTGTAGTTGTAAATGCAATTCTGCCTTTGTGTTTTGACTTGCTCAAGAGAGAGGTTTTGAAAAGAAAGATTATTGATTGATGGTCTGTGGGTATTGGGTTGTCACGGGTTCAGATCAAGAGAGTGAATCCTAAAACCAATTCCACACATTCAGCTCAAGAGAGTGAATGGACTAAGGTGTGGGTTGTTCTTATTTTTCATGTTTGTCGATGTTCGAGAAAAATCAACTTGATTTGGGATAAATTGTTCGAGAGAAAGTTTACCTCCTCTATAGTCTAGCTTACTCACTAATATATAGCTATTTTCTATTAGTTGTAATCACCAATCTGTCTACATTAGCCTATAATCGAATCACATCCCAATAACCGCTCTCATTATTGTTATTTCGTATTGTTTTCCGTTGTTTGTAACTGATAATTAAAACCAAAATCCCCTTATCTGACATTTGTATCATCCCCTGATTTGAATTATGTTTTTATTCGATAATGTCTATTCCTATGACTGATTTGACATGTTCACACTTTGCTATTGAATCACAAACATGTGCCGCTCCCTGTGGGATTCGACCCCAACTCATTTAGTTGGGTTTTATACTGACTAGCGATCGTTGACACTTAGAATTTGATGAAGTTTCTTTGAAACGTTAATCAAGTATTCCCTTTGATATGATGTGTGATTCTAGTGGTTTGGCCCTTGGTTCTTTCCTTAGGCAACGCAAGAACAAGCTCTTCCACCTAGTCTATTATGTTAGAAAGACTCTAAATCGTGCCCAAAAGAACTATACTATCACTGAACAAGAATTTCTAGTTATTGTGTATGGCTTTGTGAAATTCAGAACTTATTTGTAAGGTACTAAGGTGATTGTGCATACCGACCATGCTACTCTTAGATACTTGATGGCGAAGAAAGAGGCAAAGCCACATTTGATTTGGTGGTTACTTCTGCTTCAAGAATTTGACTTTGAGGTAAAGGATTGTAAGAATCAAGTGGCTAACCATTTGTCTCAACCTAAACTGAGTGTTGCATTGGCTAAAGAAAGGGCGATAGATGAAGCCTTTCCCAATGATTTGGTTATGATGCTCTCTTGTGGTTTAATGCCATGGTATGAAGACTATGCTAATTATTTGGTTTGTGGGATTGTGCTTGACGTGCTAAAACATTATTAAAAGAAGAAGTTTCTTTTTAGGGAAAAGAAGGATTTCTGGGATGGACCCTATTTGTTTGGGGAATGTGTTGATCACATCATCCAGAGATGTGTTCTAGAAGTTGAAGTCAAGCGAGACTTGATGCTTGATATGCATCGCCAGTAGGTGGGCACCATGGTGGTGTTCATACGGCGTCTAAGGTGTTACAATGTGGATACTACTGGCCAACGTTGTACTAAGATGCAAATGCTTTCTCAAAAGTGTGTGTTCAATGACAAATACAAGGAGGTATCTCTCGAAAACAAGAACTTTCTCTCTCACCAATTCTTGAAGTTTAGATCTTTGATCTGTAGGGGTAGATTTCATGGGACCCTTTGTAAGTTCTTTTGGTAAAAAGTACATTTTGGTGGTTGATTACATGTTGAAATGGTTAGTAGCAGTGGCTTTACCCAACAACGAGGGGCAGGGTATAGCACAATTTCTCAAGAGGTATATCCTTATGATATTTGGCAGCCCTCGGGCTATCATAAGTGATGGTGACTCTGATGATTTTGAGATTTTGACTCACTTGAAGCATTTTTAATTCAACAATTAGTGTCCTCAATGCCTTTTTAACTCAATATCTAATGATTTATTGTGTTTTGTAGCTATGAAGGCTCAAAGACAAGGCAAGGATTAAATCACAAAAAAAGGCTAAAAACATGGAGAAAGAGAAAAATTGCGACATTGATGGTCGCCAAAAGGCACTCAACGACTCGCCGAATGTGCCAAACCTCACCAAATTTTTCACGACCAAATTACACCCTAGATATGACATGGCATATAGGACCCTGAGAGGCCCTACACAAGCCACTTAGCATACATCATACAAGATAATACAAAATCAAGAGATTTTAAAAGATAGTTCATATCATAAGAGTTTGACAAAAAAATGAAGCGGAAAATCTAACATAGTCTCAAAGTAATCTAGTACATCAAGAGTGATTGGGACGTAACTCATGCATCACATACAATACTAAAAAGTAAAGACAATAGGCAATAAAGGGTTTCGTCCTCAGAATATGACGACTCACCAATCTTCAAATCTATTAAAGTGGACAATAGCCACAGAGATGTGGAGTGGGAACGTCAGACCCTACAATAGTGAAACAACATAGCTAAAAGTATGTGTTAGCACATAGAATGTACCGAGTATTAGGGGAAT
Organism: Solanum okadae; assembly: GCA_036553675.1. Lineage (NCBI taxonomy): Eukaryota > Viridiplantae > Streptophyta > Magnoliopsida > Solanales > Solanaceae > Solanum > Solanum okadae. The sequence goes on from CM071689.1 coordinate 36,991,879, forward strand.
GAAATAAAACATGAGACATGATCATAAAGAGACATAATCGAAAATATGGAATGCATGACCAAGTTAAAACATAGTAAAATCATTAAAGAAGATTCATAAATCATGAACATGGTGAATGCATCTTTAAATCATAAAGAAAGCTTCATAAAACATTAGAAATCAAATTAGTTCTTTTTGTGGGAAGTTTACCGTTAACCAACATATAGACCATGCGAGCTATAATATAGAATCCACTGTCTACCCCACACCAAAAAGAGGTGTTCTACTTTCCAAGGTAAGGACCATGAACTTCTAGCTTACGTGGATCAACTAGCGAATGTCTATTCATGCTACGAGAGAGCTTCCATCTTAATATATTCTCGGTTCTAAGCATAAATCCCACTAAATAATCATTAATCTTAACTTATCTTATAATTAGGGGACATAGGTATTCGGCTCTTGTTCTATCATTATGGGACATGGGTATTCGCCTCTTGTCTTATCATAATATAGCTTCTTAGACCATGCCTGATAAAACATTTCACCATCCATGATTTTTCTTAATAGCTTTGAAGGCCCATAGTAATTCACTCCATGCTAGAGATGCCATACTACTAATGTAAATAGTTTTGAAAGCGTGATCTATAATCATTGATGGCATATCCGGATACCATACTAATCAGGACCTAATTTAGGAAAATTTGCCCGAAAATCATTGAGGGGAAATTTAGATGTCATTGATGTCATGTGCCAAAGCTTCATAGAACATATAGATACCTTTATCTTAAGATTACTTTAGTCATAAACATTGCTTACATGAAAACATGCATAATTTCATAAAACATATTCATAGATTCAAGCTTTTTCATAAATTCATGTAAATTAGGGTTCGTAGTCAAAATTCATAGGTAAATGCATGGGTTCACATGTAATTAGTTGAAAATAATTTAATTAAATCCAAAGCATTAAAATAAGATCATAATAAAGCAATTGAATCCATACAAATAGAACTCATGAGGAACTGAGTGGAAATCTAATCAAATCTTGAGAAATTGAAATGGAGAGTTGAAGAAACTTTGGGACTCAATGGGTGAATTTAACCCATTGATGAACTCCCTACATGCCTTGATTGTGTAACACCTTGGAATCAAGAAGTCTAGAAAAGGGAGTCAAGTGGGAGGTCACCAGCCCATAACTGAGCCATGGCGCCCTTCATGGAGTCCTTCACATGTCGTGGAGGGCACCACGACTCGTGGAGCCTTCTAGTGCTTGTCCAAGAGGGTCTCCCCTCCCACAATCCCTTAGATAGCTCGTGGTAAGCCTCATGGCCCATGGTGGTGGCCATTGAGGGGAGGCAGAATCCACCTCAAGGCCAGCCTCCTCTCATGAGCCCCATGATGGCTCGTGAAATGCCAGATGGCTCCTCAGGTTGGTCATGAAGTGGCAAGGCCACAAGGACCTTCTCCCCTGGACCTGGTCAACGACCACGGCCCGTGAGGGCCACCATTTGGTGGTTGTGTCAGCTGTAAGTCAGGGTTAGTTCGGTCTTTTCCTAATTATTTTATCTTGATACTATGTCATTTTTCCCTTACCTAAAACCCTATATAAGTTATTTTAAGACCAAAATCAACCCATTCAATTCATTCTCTCAAATATACAAAAGAAGAACAAGTTTTCCTCTAAACACATTTCTCTCTCTAGAAAAGCTTGAAGAATAAGGGTTCAACCTAGGGTTCAACCTAGGGTTCAAAGCCAAGTCTCCAATTGCTCCATTTAAGTTAAGCAATTGGCATTAAAGTATGATTGTTTTAATCCATGGAATCCTTTCATCCATGGAGTTCCCAACTTCTCCAATTTTCAAAGTTAGAATTTCTCAATTGAGTTAGAGTTTTTCTTCTTTGTTGTAGGTTCATTTGATTATTGATTTAATTGATTGAATTATAATCCCATATTCATGAAATAAGTTAATTTCATATTTTCATGATGATCCCCCATGAACCTATCTAATTCCCATGTTTTCCAAGTTATGATTATATAATGTGGGTTTTGTATTATGAAAGAGAAGTTTATGAAATCAAGAATTTTCTCATGAAATGGATGTAAATATTTTAAGGATTCTTTGAGAGTGAGGTATCAATGATGTTGCTATTGTTGTGTTATTGAAAGGATTTCTCATATACACATGTAAACATGAACTGTGAAAGGTTTTATCACATGATAAGGGCTATTAGGGTTGAAAGGATTTCTCACCTAAAATGAACCAATGTTAAGGAGCTATTCTAATGTTGAGGCAAGAGGCGATTACCCATGATCTCTAATTGAATGATAAGAGGCGATTACCCATGTCACATGATGAAAGGACAAGAGGCGATTACCATGTCACATGATGAAAGGACAAGAAGCGATTACATATGTTTCCTTTAAGAGCTAAGATGAATATAAATAAAAACTATTCCATGGAAGTTAGGCCTAGAACCGAGTGGACAAGTGGTGATTACCCGTGTCCCATAAACTATGTACCAACATTGGATTGTCTAGATAGACATTAGCTAGTGGATCCACATAAGCTAGAAGTTTATGGTCCTTACCGTGGCAAGTAGGACAACTCTTTTTGATGTGGGAGACACCAGATTCCATGATGATAGCTCTCATAGTCTTATATGTCGGTTAAGGCTACTTCCCACAAAAAAGTTATGATGAACTAAAGTTACTTCATGGAAGTATCTCATACATGTTTAAGATGATGACTATGTGCATTGACCTTGTTTTACGACTCATGTTTTCTAACTCTGTATTTCATGTTTTTGCTTGGTCATTGCATGTCATGAAGGTATTTATTTTAATCATGTTTTCAAATCTTTTATGCATGGCTATCATACTTGGTACATATTTTTTACTAATGCATACTCTTCCCTATATTTCCCAAAATGTAGGGTCCGACAGTCAGGGTTCCTAGTTTCGTAGATAGAGTTTGTTGAGGAGATTTCAAGCTTTGGTGAGTCTTCATGCTTCAATGACTATACATTTATTGTTTTTAGCCTTTCCTTACTTTCAGTTTTGGGACATGATGTACAGACTTCGCCCAGATTCATTCTTATGTACTAGCTGGATTTGAGACTAATGTTTTAGACTTCCGCTTTACTTTTATAAAAATTTTGGACTTGAAATGTTCCTCTTTAACTCTTTTAGTCTATTTTTTGTATGAATGAAAGCTAAGTGGCTTGTATAGGGTCTCTCGGGTTCTTCATGACAAACTTGGTAATCAGAGTATAAGGTTTAGAAAGGCCCTAGAAAGTCTCATAAGCCACGTCTAGTAGAGTCTTGTTCATGAGTATGAAGCGCGCCACACTTATGAATTAGAGTATATAAGATGTTTAGGAAACTCCACTTCTTTCTTTAACCTAAACTTGTGCCATAGAGTTTAACTCTATAAGGTCTCTCTCCTAATTTTTATCTGATGCTCTATAGGAGATGGCTACTCGAAGAGATTATACTTGAAGGAATGTGAGGGAGAATGCGAAACAAGAAGCTTCTCCTCAAGCTCGTATCAACCCTTTGGCCTAGAAAGTGACTAATGCGGAGTTTAGGGTTGTTTTTCAACTGGCCGAAACCATGACGGCCCAAGCCAATAGGGATGTTGCAGTTCCCGTGAACCCAAATGTGGGTATGGCGGCATCTAGAGTGAGGGACTTCACTAGAATGAATCCTCCAGAGTTTCATGATTCTATGGTCGAGGAAGATCCTCAATAGTTCATTGATGAGGTTTACAAGGTATTGATAATTATGGGAGTGACACCGATGGAAAAGGTGGAGTTGGCCGCTTATCAACTTAAGGGTGTCGCTCAAATTTGGTTCAATCAATGGAAAGAAGGGAGACCAGAAGATGTGGGTCCTCTCAATTGGGAAAAGTTTAAGGTTGCTTTCCTTAATAGGTTTTTTCCCCTTGAGATGAGGGAGGCAAAGGTGCTTGAGTTCATGAACCTTCGTCAAGGAAGTATGAGTGTGAAGGAATATGCTTTCAAGTTTACACAATTGTCTCGATATGCTCCTACAATAATTAGTGACCCTAGGGCGAGGATGAGCAAGTTGGTTTCGAGTGTATCCAAAATAGTGGTTAAGGAGTATCGTACCTCCATGCTTGTTAATTACATGGATATTTCTCGTCTCATGGTTCATGATCAACAAATTGAAGAAGAGAAACTTAGGGGAAAGTCTAGGGAGACAAAGAGGGCTAAAATCGATAATGGTTATTTCTCACATGCATGGTCCAATAGACAAGGTCGTTCTAAGTTTCGACAAAGGTTTTTTGGCCAAGGTTCCTCCAATGCTCCTTCTAAGTTCAACAAAGATAGGGTGTCTAACCCTAAGCCTCATGGAGGAAATTGAAGTAGGTGTTTATTTCCTACTTGTGCTAAGTATGGAAGGAAGCATGACGGTAAATGTCTAGCGGGTTCCAATGTTTGTTTTGGGTGTGGTAAGAAGGACCACAAGATAAGAGATTGTCCTTAAGTTGCTAAGAATGAAGGAGATAATCGCTAAAGGGCTCAACCTAACCCTTCATCCGGTCCAAGTGGTTCGGATCCAAATGTTCCCATGCAAAATAGATTTTACGCACTTCAGACTCGTCATGACCAAGAGGGTTCTCCCAATATGGCTACCTGTATGTTGAAAGTATTCCAACCTGATGTTTGTGCTTTACTTGATCCTAGTGCTACTTTGTCTTGTGTGACGCCATATGTGGCTATGAAGTTTGATATTCTTTCGGACGTGTTGTTAGATCATTTTTTTGTCTCTACTCTTGATCTGGTAGAGCTGGATATGTTAGATTTTGATGTTATACTTGGTATGGATTGGTTGCACTCATGTTATGCTTCTATTGATTGTAGAACTCGTGTAGTCAAGTTTCAGTTCCTGAAAAAGCCTGTGCTAGAGTGGAAAAGGGGAAATTACATGCCTAAGGGTCAGTTTGTCTCTTGTCTTAAAGCTAGAAAGATGATTGCTAAGGTTTGCATTTACCATTTAGTTATGGTGAGGAATGTAGATTCTGAAACCTATACTCTTGAGTCGGTCTCACTAGTTAATGAGTTTTCGGACTGATAGGGAAATAGACTTCGTTATTGACCTTCTCCCAGATATGCAGCCTATCTCTATTCCTTCTTACCGAATGGCTCCGGAAGAACTTAGGGAATTGAACGAGCAATTGAAAGATTTGTTAGATAAGGGCTTCATCCAACTGAGTATCTCTCCATGGAGTGCTCCAGTTTTGTTTGTTAGAAAGAAAGATGGTTCTCTCTGTATTTGTATAGACTATCGGTAGTTGAACAAGGTTACCGTTAAGAATAAGTATCCTCTCCCAAAGATAGATGATTTGTTTGATTAACTTCAAGGAGCGAGTTACTTTTCCAAGATTGACCTTTGGTTGGGCTATCACTAATTAAGGGTAAAGGAAGATGACATTCCAAAGACGGCCTTTCAGACTCGATATGGTCATTATGAGTTTTTAGTGATGCCTTTTGGTTTGACTAATGCTCTGACAAATTTTATGGATTTGATGAATAGGGTGTCTAGACAATATCTTGACATGTTTGTGATTATGTTCATTGATGATTTATAGATCTATTCGAGAAGTAAGTATGATCACATCAACCATTTGAGGATTGTGTTGCGAAAACTTAGGACCGACAACTCTTTGCAAAGTTTAGAAAATGTGAGCTTTGTCTAAGGTCTGTAGCTTTTCTTGGTCATATTATTTCAAGTAAGGGTATTGAGGTAGATACTAAGAAGACGAATGTGGTTAAGATTTGGCCTAGACCTCTATCCCCTTCAGATATTAGAAGCTTCTTGGGTTTGGCTGGTTACTACATAAGGTTTTTTGAAGGGTTTTCTTCTATTGCTTCTTCATTGATAGCATTGACTCAAAATAAGACTAAGTTCTTTTGGTCTGAAGCATGTGAAAGAAGTTTTCAGGAATTGAATGATAGACTTACTTCCGCTCCGATGTTGACCTTACCGGAGGGGACTGATGGTTTTGTTGTTTATTGTGATGCCTCAAGAATTAAGCTCGGATGTGTGGTTATGCAAAAGGGGAAAGTTATATCCTACGCTTCACGGCAACTTAAGATTTATGAGAAGGATCATCCTACCCATGACCTTGAACTAGCGGCGATTGTTTTTGCCTTAAAGATTTGGAGGCATTATTTGTATGGGGTCCATGTAAATGTATTTACCGACCACAAGAGTTTGCAATATGTGTTTAATCAGAAGGATCTAAATTTTCGCCAAATAAGATGGCTTGAGTTACTGAAAGATTATGATATGATTGTTCTCTATGACCCCCAGTAAGGCAAATATGGTGGCAGATGCTTTTAGTCGGTTATCTATGAGTAGTGTTGCTCACATCGAGGATGATAAGAAGGACTTAGTTCAAGACGTTCATTGACTGGCCCGGTTGGGTGTTCAGTTAGTGAACTCTACCAAAGGTGGGGTTACGGTTCTCAATAGGTCTGAATCATCTTTTGTGGCGGATATGAAAGCCAAGCAAGGTCTTGATCCAACTCTGGTTTAATTGAAGGAAGTGGTGCTTAATAAGTCTATAGAGGCTTTCTCCCAAGGGGGAGATGGGCTACTTAGATATCAAGGTCATTTGTGTGTTTCTAATGTTATTGACTTGAGGGAGCAGATCTTGTCAGAAGGCCATAGCTCTCGATATTTCGTTCACCCGAGAGCCACCAAGATGTACCGTGATTTGCGGGAGATCTACTGGTGGAATGGGATGAAGAGGGATAATGTGGAATTTGTGGTTAAGTGTCCCAATTGTCAACAAGTGAAAGTTGAGCATAAAAAACTGTTAGGTTATTCCAAGACATTAGTATTCCTACTTGGAAGTTGGAAGATTTGAATATGGACTTTGTTGCTGCTTTGCCTCGCACCCGGCAACAACATGACTCAATTTGGGTTATTGTAGATCGAATAACAATATTGGCTCATTTCATTCCCATCAAGGTGTATTATTCGGCGGAGGATTATGCTAAATTGTACTTGGGAGAAATGGTAAAGCTGCATAGAGTGCCTCTATCCATTATCTCAGATCGTGGTACTCAATTCACTTCTCAGTTTTGGAAATCCTTCAAAAGGGTCTTCGTACTCATGCTAAGCTTAGTACGGCCTTTCATCCACAAATCGATGGGAAAGCGGAGCGTACTATCCAAACTTTGGAAGATATGTTGAGAGTGTGTGTGATTGATTTCAAAGGTAATTGGGATGATCATTTGCCTTTGATAGAGTTTGCATAAAAAAATAGTTATCACACAAGTATAGGTATGGCCCCATTTGAGGCATTGTATGTTAGGAAGTGTAGATCTCTTATAGTTTGGTTTGAGGTGGGTGAAGTTGCACTAATAGGTCCCGAGTTGGTACATGAGGCTATGGAGAAAGTTCTTCTTATTAGAGAAAGGTTGAAGACGGGTCAAAGTCGGCAAAATTCCTATGCCGATGTTAGCAGAAGGGATCTTTAGTTCGATGTGAACGATTGGGTTTACTTGAAATTTCACCCATGAAGGGTGTAATAAGGTTTGGTAAGAAAGGGAAGTTTAGTCCCCGATATGTAGGCTCATATCAGATTTTGAGACGTATTGGTAAGGTTGCTTATGAACTTGAATTGCCTTATGAATTGGTATCGGTGAACTCAGTGCTCCATGTCTCCATGTTGAAGAAATGTGTTAGTGATCCTACATCTATAGTCCCCTTAAAAGGTTTTGGATTTAATAAGAATCTTTCTTATGAAGAAGTCCTGGTTTAGATTTTAGACTGGCAAGTCAAGAAGTTGAGAAATAGAGAAGTTGCTTCTGTGTAAGTGTTGTGGAGAAATCAATTAGTTAAGGGTGCTACTTGGGAGGCTGAGGCCGATATGATATCCCATTATCCTCATCTCTTTCCTTCTACCCCTACTCTAGCTTGAGGTACTGAGTTCCTCATGGTTTACTCTTTAGTGTCATGTGTCTTAGATATTCCCATGATTTCCACATCTATGCATGTTCATGAAAAGCTCAAGTTTTGAGAAAATGAGCCAACTTGATTGATTTCTACATGTTTATGTGCATTTGAGTATGAGTTGCATATATACTTCATGATATGATATTTTGAACATGCTTTAGCTTGGAGTTGATGTTTCCTCCTCGAATATGTGCATTTATGCAATAGCATGCATGTTGGGCTACTATATTTGAGTTCTTTTCTTTCAGGAGATGTCTAGAATCACATTCGAGGACGAATGCTCCCAAAGGGTAGATAATGTAACACCTCTGAATCAAGAAGTCCAGAAAAGGGAGTTAAGGCACCCTTCATGGATCCCTTTACAGCTCGTGGGGGAGCTCATGGAGCCTTCCAGTGCTTGGCCAAGAGGGGATCCCCTCCCACGAGCCCCTAGATGGCTCGTACAAAAATAGAAGGCTCGTCAGGGTTGTCGTGAAGGGGCAAGGCCACAAGGAACCTCTCCCCAAGCCACTGGTCAAGGACCACGGCTGCCACTACAGCCCGTGCGGTCCTTGATGGCTCGTGAGGGCCACCATCTGGTGGTTGCTTCATCTGTAAGTCAGGGTTAGTTGGGTCTTTTCCTAATTATTTTATCTTGATACTATTTCGTTTAGCCCTTACCTAGAACCCCTATATAAGTGATTTTAACCCCAAAATCAACCCATTCTAGTCATTCTCTAAAATTTACAAAAGAAGAACAAGCCTTCCTCTCAAAATATTTCTTTGTCTAGAAAAGCTTGAAGAAGAAGGGTTCAACCTAGGATTCCAAGTCAAGTCTCTAATTCCTCCATTGAAGTTAAGCAATTGGCATTGAGGTACGATAGTTTTCGTCCATGAAAGCCTTTCATCCATGGAGTTCCCAACTTCTCCAATTTTCAAAGTTAGAATTTCCCAATTGAGTTAGGGTTTTTCTTCTATGTTGTGGGTTCTCTTGATTATTCATTTAATATATTGAATTATGATCTCTTATGCATGAATTAAGTTAATTTCATGTTTACATGATGATTCCTCATGAACCCATGTAATTCCCATCTTTTCCAAGTTATGATTATATAATGTGGGTTTTGGATTATGAAAGAGAAGTTTATGAAACCAATCATGTTCTCATGAAATGAATGTAAATGTTTTAAGGATTGTTTGAGAGTGAGGTATCAATGATGTTACTATTATTGTGTTGTTGAAAGGATTTCTCATATACACATGTAAGCATGAATTGTGAAAGGTTTTCTCACATGATAAGGGTTGAAAGGTTTTCTCACCTAAAATGAACCAATGTTAAGGAGCTATTCTAATGTTGAGGCAAGAGGTGATTACCCACACTCTCTAATTAAATGACAAAAGGGGATTACCCATGTCACATGATGAAAGGACAAGAGGAGATTACCCATGTTTCCTTTAAGATATAAGATGAATATGAATAAGAACTATTTCGTGGAAGTTGGGCTTAGAACCCAGTAGACAAGTGGCGATTACCCGTGTCCCATAAACTATGTGCCAACATAGGATTGTCTAGATAGACATTAGCTAGTGGATCCACATAACCTAGAAGTTCATGGTCCTTACCGTGGCAAGTAGGAAAACTCTTTTCGGTGTGGGTGACACCGGATTCCATGATGATAGCTCTCATGGTCTTATATGTCGGTTAAGGCTACTTCCCACAAGAAAGTTATGATGAACTTAAGTTACTTCATGGAGGTATCTCATACATGTTTAAGATGATGACTATGTGCATGACCATGTTTTACGACTCATATTTTCTAACTCCTTATTTCATGTTTTAGCTTGGTCATTGCATTTCATGAAGGCATCTCTTTAAAGCACGTTTTCAAATGTTTTATGCATGGCTATCATACTTGGTACTCATTTTGTACTAACACATACTCTTGTCTACATTTCCCAAAATGTAGGGTCCGACAGTTAGGGTTCCCAGTTTCGTGGCTAGAGTTCATTGAGGAGATTTTGAGATTTGGTGAGTCCTCATGTCTTGAGAACTGGACATTTATTGTTTCCAGTCTTTCCTTACTTTCAGTTTTGGAACATGATGTACAGGCTTCACCCAGATTCATTCTTATGTACTAGATGGCTTCTAGACTAATGTTTTAGACTTCCGCTTCACTTTTATAATTTTTTTGGACTTGAAATGTTGTTCTTTTACTCTTTCACTCTATTTTTTGTATGAATAAAAGCTAAGTGTCTTGTATGGGGGCCTCTCGGGGTCATATACATCATGTTATGCCTAGGGGCTACCTTGGGTCGTGACAGATTAAATTCCTAAGTAATGATAAAGAAAGGATACTTGAACTTGAAGAACCCTAACTTATTCTTCTTCCTTGATCTAGAGATAAGATTTTTGGAGAGGATGACTTTGGTCAAGTTTAGGGAATTTAGGAGAATGGATTGAAATAGGTAGTTTTTGGGCTTCATTCACCTATATAGACCTTGAAATAGGGTTTCAAAACAATGTAGTTTGGGTACCAAACAATTTGGAAAAAACACCACAATGACCCTAACTTAAAAACTGACGAGGTGACTTAGAAGAGGGGCTTCATGAGCCGTCAAAGCTTCACGGGCCGTATAGCCGGTCATGAAGTTTCTCCTGTCATACAATGCTTCACTAAATTGGGCATAACATTTTACTCCGGGTTCGGAATTAAGCAAACTTGGTGGCATTTGAAAGAAGGCTAAAAGACCTTTAATTTGATAGTTCATGGGCCACCTAATTCATTTTTGTGCTAAAAGCTATGATCATTTGAAGTTGACCCAAAACTCCAAAACCTAATCAGCCCTTTCACGGATGACTTCACCGTCCGTGTGAAGCTCCACAGACTATTTAGGCGACTGTGGTCCTCCACAATAGCTACGGGGTTCTATGCCTCTTTTAACGAATGATCTCATAGTCCATATGACGCTTCACGAACTGTCTAGGTGCCCTTGGTCATCCACAGAGACTGGGTACGACACCATAAGCAGGGTGACGGGGGTCGTGGTCCTCTTCACGGTATATGGACCCCTCCATGGTTTTCCCTTCTCCCTTGATCAATTCTAGTTAAGATTTTTAAGGTGTTACAAAATTGATAGGGTCCTAACTTGAAAAGATCAAGAAAATTCGGTGAGAAGAAGTGACAATCAGTGATTTGTGGAACGTACTCGGCGGAATGGCATGAGTTCACCAAAAGTGACATTGAAGGCCAAAAAGGCGAGATTTGGTGATATTGGTTACTCACCGAACGTGAACAGTGAGCTCCATTGGCTTACTAACTGTTGTTCAAACAACTAAAGCTTAAATCTAAGAAAAGGTGAGAAGAGGAATTGGCCAGAAGCTCGCCGAACGAGTCGGTGAGCATGACTAATGTTGCCGACTAGAAAATTTGATGAAATTCTGGCAAATTTTTGAGGAAATATAAATTGCTGAAAGGAGAGAGAAAATGTATTTTTTGCTCATACAATTGAATCTGAAACTTTCATGAGGAGAGTACAATAGAAACTTTTATTTTCTAGTGTGAGAAAAAAGTGTGTAACCCATAATTTTTGAGATTTTGGAAGTGGTTCTCTTAAATTTGAAGTTACAAATCATTAATATGATGGCCGAGAATGTTTTTGGTATACTTTCTTGTACTTTTAATACGATTGGCTAAAATCCATGTTCTAGGGGTATGCATATGTAGTTGGGTTTTAATTAAATTGGTGGGATAATGTGTATTGTTATATTTTTACTTTGATTTCCATGGATTTAATTTTGTTACCGTGTGTTTAATCTATAATTAAGGTTACAAAGTTAATTCTAGCTTTAGATCTTTGTATATTGCTTGAGAGAGAATATATGAAGTGGGTAATTGAATTGATGCATGCATATTAGTTTTAAATTCTTTAATTGCTTGGGAAAGGAGTTCAATATTTCATCTCTAATTGCTAATCTTGCTCGAGAGAAGATTTAGGTCAAGGTATTGAGTTGTTTAGTTGATTACACATGAGAGACTTCGAGAGGATTTCTTGTTATAAGCATATTCTGATTGAGAAATATGATATTTGTTTAAGATTGACCCATCCTATCCATAGGTAATTAAGGCTATTGAGCAGTCTCAGTTACCCACCTTTCGAAATCGATACCCACTTTCACACACTCTTAGATTACAACCCCCCTTGCTTGTTAATCACTTTTTTCAATTTGATTGATCGAAAATAGTTACCTAACAATCTTAATTTGATAATTGGAATTATTTCAACCCTAGTTACTATCTACTTTCAATGAATTGGGACACAAATTAACTCTGTAATTGAATTTTTTCACATACCACTTCACGTGGGATTCGACTCCGACCTTACGTTGGGTAATTAGATTGATAATGACCGCTTACTTGTTTATTGGTTTTACAAGTTATTTGAGCGTTATCAAAAATTATGATATTGTCGGGTAGTGGTGCTTAGAATTCTTTTAGTGAAGTTTTTTTATGAACTCATATAGTATGGTAGAATACTCTTGTTGTTTGTTTCATTGTTTGCTCTTTTTAGATGATGACATGAGTTTCATTGAAAACAATGATGCTAGCCAACATGGGAAGAATGATGATGTGGGAAATTTGGATGATGCAAATTTCAATGCCTAAGAAGTACATGAGTTATCCGGTTATCCCCAACTGTGGGGAATGTTATATTTCATGTAACCAGAACCATGCTTCAATTTCTCTGAATAAAGGGAATGTTTGAGGGTATGGCTCATAAGGTTCCCAATGAGCACATTCGCAACTTTGTGGATGTATGTGGTTCATTCACTTTAAAGAACATCACCCAGGAGTTTATTCGATTGAGGCTTTTTCCTTTTTTTCTGATGGGGGAGGCTTCAAAATGGTTGGTTGAACTACCAAGGGACTCGATCACTACTTGGGATGAGTCAACTGAGGTATTCTTTGAGAGATTTTTTCCTCCTTCGAAGATGGTGAAGCGTACAAGATCCAAAATTTTAAGAGAATTAAAGGAAAACCTATCCATAAAACATGGCTAAGGTTCCAAAAGTTAGTGCTACAATTCCCCAATCACGAGTTGATGGATAAACTGTTGTTGCAATATTTTTACCAGAGCCTTGATACTATGAATAAGGGGATAGTTGATAAACTCATCAGAGGTGAAATCATGAGACAATCATTTTGTAACTCCTCGAAAAATATTTGAGCTTAGATTGGAAACACTCTTCGTTGAGACTAAGATTTTATCGAGGAATTTAAAATTTTCTTAAATTTTAGAGTCGCTAGATATAGCACCTTGAGTTCCAAAACGAATTAAAGAGAATTCATTCAAGTCATTCCTTAGTTCTTTTAAGATTTGGGTCAACTTCAAGTGACCACAACTTTTAGCAGTGGATGAGTTAGGGACTCATAAGATATCAAATGAAAGGCCTTGGAATCCTCTTTCCAACGCCACCAAGTTTGCTAATTTTGGAGCTCGTATTAGGTAGATATGCCCGTTTGAAGTGGCGTTGTCCAAATAAGGAAAGTTACCCAAAAATATGAGGGATATTTTGGTCTTTTCCTTACCCAATCAGATTTAAACGTTTTAGTAAGGTTTTAGGAGTCTAAACTGACTAGAATCAGTTTCATTCATCCCCAAAGCATTTAGGGTTTTAGAGAGAAAATTCAAGAGGAGAAAAAGCTCAAAGTTTCAAGCGTTCGTTCAAGAAATTCAAGATTTCACCAAGAACCTAGTTCTTTGAAGTATGTAAGCTTCCATAGTGTTAGATTTGTTCGCCCACACGCCAATCATGAGTTTCTTTTGTGAATCTATCCATAAATATTGAGCAATATAATTTATTGATGATCCATGAAAAGTGTTCTTGATGTTTCCTTATCGATTACGTTTTTATGTAACATTCTACTTGGGTCAACTTCAAATGACCATATCTCTTAGAATATAAAGAGTTACGTAGGTCATAACCTATAAAAGTAAAGGTATTTGAATCTACCTTCCAACGCCACCAATTTCGTATCAATCCAATTTCTAAATAAAAATTATGGCTATTTTAGTAACCTGATACAGTGCTGTTACGAATTAGCCGACAGGAAAACATTAAAAAGTGTGGTTTTTGTCTTTTTACCTCCAAGAAAAACCTTAACGGATCTCTTGACTAATAAAAGGCTCAAAACTATCAGATTTTCATAATTTAATCCATCTTTCTTTTCTCTCTCAAACCCTAGGGCAAAACCGTAAGGAAAAATCAAAGTAGAATACTCCATTCAAGGTTCTTTCAATCTTTTTCAAGATTCTTCTTTAAGGTAAGTCTTTTTCCAAGAATTTCATTCTTTTCAACTGAAATTCCTCCATACAATTATTAATCACTAATGAAAATCATAATTCTTGGCCATAGAGATTTCATTCAAGTCATTTTAAGTTTTGGGTCAACTTCAAATGACCATAACTTTTAGCACAGGATTAGCTAAAAGACCCATAACATATCAAATGAAAGGTCTTGAAATCCTCTTTCCAATGCCACCGAGTTTGCTAATTTTTGAGCTCGTATGAGGGAGATACGCTTATTTGAAGTCGGGCTGTCCAAACAAGGAAAGTTACCCAAAAATATGAGGGGTATTTTGTTCTTTTCCTTACCCAATCGGATTGAAACGTTTTTAGTAAGGTTTAGGAGTCTAAACTGATTATAATTACTTTCATTCATCCTCAAACCGTTTAGGGTTTTAGAGAGAAGATTTGTCACGACCCGAGTCTACACCCTAGACGTGATCAGTGATGAGTCCAAAGATTGGACTCATTTCAGGCTTTATTTTGATAGAAATAGTGTCCTCGAATGCTTATTTTATCTCAATATCTGATGAAAACTCTTAAGTTTCAGGTATTTGAAGTTTTAGCGGAAGCATGGACACTTAAGAGCAAAAAGGAACAAAGAGACTGAAAAGAACGAAGAAGCTGAAACCTGAGCTCCGCCAAGCACACTTGGTAAGTCACCAAAGGTACAGATCCTGCCCTTTGTTCCAGTAGGCGAAGCCCTGAAAGAAGAGGATCAAAAAGGTGATGAAAGAAGCAGTCGGCGCTTCACCAAAAAGTTCCACGAAGCAGTACTATACCGCCCAATGGTCCAGAACATGAAGATGCTGAAGATAAGCACGAAACGGTGATGAGACAGAAGAAGGGCGAGTCACCGAGTCATTCGGCGAACTCGACTAACTTCGCCGAGCTATCCGCCAGCACTAATTTATGATGGCTATAAATACTAAACTCTTTATTAAGTTTTAGGAGCTGGAACCATTATTATTAATTTACAATAGAATAGTACGTTTTTGGAATATTTTTCTCTCAAGTTTGGAGAGGGTTTTAGGGGAGATTTGAAGAAAGAAGGATTTCATCTTCCCCAAGTTGGAAGTGGGTCTTCTCCATTTCTTTCCTTTTCTTAAATTAAGGTTTAATTTCTTATACCCAGTTGATTTCATTATCATGTTAGGTATATTTTGTTATTTTTTGATGTGTGGCTAAAAACCCCATTCTTGGGGTGTGATTTAGCAAATATGTGTTGATATTATTGTTGGGTCTTACTTGCTGATAGGTTAGATGTATTTTAATGGTGATTTCACCTAGTGGTTGTGGTTTAATTTAATGGGTTTGTAGCTGCAAATACAAAACCACCCATGTGTTTTTGGCTTGCCCAAGAAGGAGGTCGCGAAACCAAGACCGCTAGACTGATGGCCTAAGAAGTAGGTCGACATGAGGTTCAGCCCGAGAGGGTGAGCCCTAGTCCCATATCCTAAAACTCAGCTCGAGAGAGTGAGTGGGGTATGGCGTAGGCTGGCCTTCATGTGGCAAATGGGTGTCCGAGAGGAACCCATTTGAAACGGGGTAAGTTGCCCGAAAGGGAATTTATTTCCATTTAAAACTTAGCCTAGTCACTATTGTCTTGCAATTTTCCTATCGAAAGCATGTACCCAACGATTTATCTCAACTTGTATTGCGGTCACACCCCAAGAACTTTCCCCCAGACTTGATTTTGTTGTTAATTTTTGTTGTTTTTACTTGTGACAAAAAACCCATTTGATATTTGACACTTTCGTGTCACCCCTTTTTATTTACTATGTTTTTGTTCTTTAATATCTTTAGCTACGACTAGTTAGAGCTAAATTTTATTTTTCTATTAATTCTCAAAACCACTCCCTTGGTACGATCCCAATCCTTGGTTGGGTTATTATACTATTGCACGATCATAGACACTTGAATTGGAAGTTGTGTCATTGATTACAACAAACATCAAAATTGCGCCGCTGCCGGGAGTGGTGTTATTTGAGAATTTTTGGATTAATAGAGTTTTTGCTCTTCGTAGTTGTAGTCTACTTACCTAATTCTTAGTTTTGTTTTGAGTATTTGTGTGCCACAACAGGACATATGAATACAAACGGGGAGAATAGTTGCCAAGTGGGCCACTCAAGAGGTGGTGCTTTTCATCAAAATGACATTGACGATGCTAATAGTATTTGCAACTATGCCGATATGGGCGATATGGGTGAAAGTTGCATGCCACAAGCTGATGGAAAAGTAATGTTCGAAGTTACCAGCGCAACACTCCAACTCATACACTCAAGAGGTTTATTTGGAGGGTTAGAGCATGAAGATCTGCATGAACATGTACAAAGCTTTGTGGAAGTGTGCACCCCTTTATCATTCAAGAACCTATCTCAAGAATCCATACGGTTTTGCTTATTCCCATTATCATTGACTGGGGGAGCTACTAAATAGTTGGTTGAGCATCCCAACAATTCCATTAAATCATGGGATGAACTGGTTATGGCATTTCACGAAAGATTATTTCCTCTATCAAGAATGATAAAGCTGAGAGACAATATTTAGAATTTCAAGCGAAAATGAGGGTGAACCAATTCACGAGTCATGGATAAGGTTCAAGAGATGTTAGCATAAGTTCCCAACGCATGGACTGCCAGGTGAATTGTTGTTCCAATACTTTTACCGCAGTCTAGACTCAGTTAATAAAGGGATAGATGATCAATTGGCATAAGGAGGAATAATGTTACAATCATTTGAAGTGGCCTCATTTCTCTTAGATGGTATGACTAAAGTAAACCAGGCATAGTATACCAAAGATGATGAAGTTTCCCCACTATGTTTTCGGTTAATGCAAGAACAGATTGAAAATGAAAGGGAAAGGGACGAAAACATCAAGAAGATGTTATCTCAAATGGAAATCCTACAAGAACATATGAACGGGACACGTGGAGTATTTTGAGTTGAGGAGGGTTCTTCTTCCGGTTACTCAAGACCGGGGGAGAATCAAGGTTGGAACTCCAGAAGATACGAGGAGGGTTTCCACCCATGCTATCAATCGCCGGGTGGAAATCAAGGTTGGAATTATTATAGTGGTGAAGAAACAAGGAGATGTTGGTAAGATGGGGCTGAGCGGGATGATCAAGAAGAAGACCATACTTATTTGAGTGAGAGCCCGAAATCTAAAGGAAGTGCAAGTAGTCCTAGGGTAAATGATTTGTTATCGCACATACTCGATAAAGTTGAGGGCTCTGATGATTTTCTAAAAGGGATGAAAGATGACTTTTCATCATTGAACAGTAAAGTGAATTCTCATGTTAATGCTATCAAAATGCTGGAAAGTAAATTGAGTCTATTATCAGCTCAATTAACGTCCAAAACACCAAGGGACTATAGTGAAAGAGAGATGGATGTGGTTACCCGTAGCGGTAAAGTGGCAATAGGGAATGTGATGGAAGATGAGGATCCTCAAAAGCATGAAGAGGGTCAAGGTGTGGAGGAACAAGATTTACCTATTCTACGAAACCTCACTAAAGAACCATAGGAGGAAGCAGAGCAACAAGTTCAAGTTCCAAAAGTCATACACCCTTTACCCAAGATACCTCCACCATTTCCCCAACGTTTGAAAAAGAAAAATGAAAATGAGAAGTTCAAAAAAAAAATATCAGTATTCAAGAGCTTATCGATTAACCTCCCTCTGGTAGAAGCATTTTTGGAAATGTCGGGATATGCCAAATTCATGAAAGAACTTGTTACAAAGAAAAGGAGGTTGGACTATGAAACGATTGAGGTGCCCCGTAGTTGCAGTGCAATTATGACAAATGATTCAATCACTAAGAGAGAAGATCTTGGGGCATTCACAATCCCGTGCACAATTGGCATGCTCCAATTCACTAAAGCCTTATGCGATTTAGGAGCAAGTATCAACTTGATGCCCTATGCAATATACAAGCAACTTGGTTTGGGTGAACCAAAGGCAACCCCAATGACGCTCATTATGGCTGATCGATCAATCAAACACCCAGTGGGGATACTGTATGACATATTGGTGAAAGTGGATCGGTTCATCTTTCCAGTTGATTTTGTGATTCTAGATTGTGAGATCGATGTTGAAATCCCCGTTATTTTGGGTAGGCCATTCTTAGCTATCGGGAGAGCATTGGTGGATGTTGAAAGTGGGAAATTGAAGTTTCGTATGAACGATGACGAAGTGACCTTCAATAACTGTAAATCCATGAAGCAACCAAGTAATATCCATGTGGTGTCTACTCAGGATGTGATAGATGAGGCAGTGGCAAGTGTAAGTCATTTAATGCACAAATATGAACCCCTTGAATCTGTACTTGCCAATTATGAGGAATCCGAAGTTCAGGGTTACGAGGAAGGGGTAGCTGTTTTATCAGGATTAGGAGAATATTCAAGGAATCCAATCAACTTGGATATCGACCTGAAAAATAGAGAAAGTCCCCCTGCAAAGCCATAAATAGAAGAACCACCAAATCTGGAGTTAAAAGCCCTACCCTCTCACCTCAAATATGCCTTCTTAGGAGCCAATAATACTTTACCAGTAATTATCGCTGCTAATCTACTTGAAGGGCAGGTGAAATTGCTCAATGAAGTACTGCGGAAGCATATAAAAGCTATTGGATGGACAATAGCCAATATAGTAGGAATTCCTCCCGACATCTGTATTCACAAGATGCGGCTCGACAGTGAATGCAAACCTAGTGTAGAACATCAACGGAGATTAAACCCTCCAATGCAAGAAGTGGTAAAAAAGGAGATCATCAAGTGGCTAGATGCGGGAGTGATCTACCCTATTGTAGATAGTAAGTGGGTAAGTCTGGTGCAATATGTATCGAAAAAGGGAGGTATAACCGTAGTCCCAAATACAAAAGGAGAACTTGTGCCAACAAGACTAGTGGCTGGGTGGAGAGTATGCATGGACTACCGAAAGCCTAACTCACGGACCGATAAAGACCATTTTCCAATGCCCTTTATGGATCAGATGCTTGACCGGTTATCAGAAAGAGGGTGGTATTGTTTTTTGGATGGGTATTCCAGCTACAACCAAACCTCTATTGCATCGGAAGATCAAGAGAAAACCACTTTTACTTGCCCTTATGGAGCATTCGCATTCAAAAGGATGCCATTTGGGCTATGTAATGCCCGAGCAACATTCCAGCATTGCATGCTATCTATTTTTGTAGATATGGTCGAAGACTCTATGGAGGTGTTCATGGACAACTTCTCAGTCGTAAGGGATACGTTCGAAGAGTGCTTGTCTCACTTAGGACAGGTACTCCTGAGATGCGTGGAAACGAATCTGGTTTTGAATTGGGAGAAATGTCACTTTATGGTAAAAGAAGGTATTGTTCTTGGGCATAAGGTGTCGCAAAAGGGGCTGGAAGTTGACAAGGCGAAAATTGAGGTCATTGAGAAATTACCCTCGCCGATTTCAGTAAAGGGTGTTCGCAGCTTCTTGGGGCATACAGGATTTTACAGAAGATTCATTAAAGACTTCTCAAAGATTGCACTACCATTATGCAAACTTTTAGAGAAGGAAGTGAAGTTCCATTTTAATGATGCTTGTGTAGCTGCATTTCAATGTTTGAAAAAGAAACCAATATCCACTCCGATTATCATCAACTTTAATTGGTCCGAATCTTTTGAGTTAATGTGTGATGCTAGCGGTATGGCACTGGAGGTTGTGTTGGGGCAAAAGCGCAACAAACTATTTCACCCAATCTACTACGCAAGCAAGACTCTAAATAGTGCCCAGCAAAATTATACGATCACCGAACAAGAGTTGCTTGCAGAAGTTTATGCATTTGAAAATTTCAGGGCATACTTGTTAGGCACCAGAGTGATCGTGCACACTGATCATGTTGCACTCAGGTACTTAGTGGCAAATAAAGATGCGAAACCATGATTGATTAGGTGGGTACTACTGTTACAAGAATTTGATTTCGAGGTAAAAGATCGAAAAGGATGCGAAAATAAAGTGGTTGATCATTTATCTAGGTTGGAAGCAAGGGCGATGTTGATCATGAGGTTGACATAAACGACTATTTCCCCGATGAACGGGTGTTTGCAATATCCCTCAAACATATGCTGTGGTATGCAGATTTTGCAAATTACATTGTGTGTGGGCTGATGCCGGATGAGTTGACCTTTTACCAACAAAAAAGATTCATGTTCGATGTTAAAAAGTACTTTTGGGACAAACCATACTTGTTCCGAGAGTGTGCTGACCATGTCATCAGAAGATATGTTCCAGAAGAAGAAGCGGTAGAAATTCTCCATGCTTGCCATACATCTCCAGTGGGAGGTCACCATGGTGGCATTCGCACCGCTGCTAAAGTTCTCCAGAGTGGATACTATTAGCCGTCACTCTACACAGATGCACATGAGTTTGCAAAGAAATGCTCTAAATGTCAGCAGCAATGCGGAGTGTCCAAAAGACACGAATTACCTCTCACTCCTATTTTAGAGGTCGAGTTGTTCGATGTATGGGGGATCGATTTCATGGGCCCATTTGTGAACTCGTTTGGAAATAAATATATCTTACTAGTTGTAGACTAAGTTTCCAAATGGGTGGAAGCCATCACACTTCCAAACAACGAAGGAAAAAGCGTTGTCCAATTCTTGAAGTGCTACATCTTCGCAAGATTTGGCACTTCTAGAGCAATCATTAGCGATAGGGGATCTTACTTGTGCAATAAGTTGTTCTCAATGACACTGAGTAAATATGGGGTGAAACACAAAGTGGCAACCCCATATCATCCCCAAACAAGTGGCCAAATAGAAGTGTTTAATCGGGAAATCAAGAGCATCTTGGCAAAGACAGTAAATGTCAATAGAACTGACTGGTTTAGGAAACTCAATGATGAACTATGGGCATATCGGACTGCTTACAAAACACCTATCGGGATGTCACCATATCATTTGGTTTATGGCAAAGCTTGTCATTTGCCTGTAGAGTTAGAATACAAAGCATTGCGGGCATTGAAAGCTTTAAATTTAGACTGGTAAAAAGCTTCAAGGGAGAGAGTAGAGCAACTAAATGAACTGGATGAATTGAGACTCAGATCATATGAAAGTTCAATCATCTATAAAGAGAAGATGAAGAAATGGCATGATGCTCGGATACTCAAGAGAGACTTCAAGGTAGGAGATTGGGTTTTATTATACAACTCGCGACTTAGACTTTTCCCCGAAAAGCTCAAATCCAAATAGTCTGTACCATTTACAGTCACGCGAGTGTACGTCAATGGTGCCATAAAAGTTGAAGATCAGGAAGGACCTACATTTACAGTGAACGGTCAATGTCTGAAATTGTATCTAGGGGATTGTCAAGAGATTTCGTTGGTTGAAATGGTATATTTGGAAAACACCTGAAAGAGTTGATGCATCGTGTCGCGATATTAACTAAGGCGTTGTTTGGGAGGCATCCCAAAATCCCTTTAATTACTTTATTTTTATTATTGTCAGTACTTATTTCCTGGTAATAGAATGGTATATTGTTGGTGCAGGTGAAAGTACGCGAATGTTTGAAAAAGGAAAATGAAGAATGGCAAACAATAGATCATGTCGACGAGTCGCCGAAGGTGTCGGCGAATCCGACCTTATCCTCCGTTTGACTCAAGACATTGTCAACACTGTAGCCTGTAAAACTCGATGATATTTAGAGATTATCTGTGAATCGTCATTTTGACCTTCACAATGGCTGAAGACTCTGTAAAACTTGGCGAATCGAATGCTCACTCAGCGAATCGCCAAGATCTTCGGCGATCAGAACTAATGTCACCAAGTGAGTGAAAAACTGGATCGTCTTTGCTAGCCAAAGAGAACCAGAGTCAGGAGAGGAACACACCAGGCATTGATGCCCAAACACATGGAGCGACGGCTTAGTCAAGATTACCACCATACCTCTCTCTTTGTCTTCCTTAAATTATCATGATAGATACTTATTACTTGCATTTGAGGACAAATGATTTTATTTGTGGTGGGGTGAGGCCCACCTTTCCTGCTTGTTATGGATATTTGTGTTGTGTATACGTTTGGGTTGTTTTATTTTTAAATGTTGTCAACACTGCTTTTCTATGGATGTTTGAACTCATGGCTCCCTTTTGTTTTTAATTGAAAATGATTTTTGACCCTTCCGAAAAATTTTAAATTTTTCGCACATTTTTGCCACCCCTCGTGAGTTGAATGTGGTTGTTCTTTTGCAAAAATTTGAGTCTCAGTTTCGATCAATACCGATGACTTGAATAGTGCTCTCAATTGAACGAACATGAATGAGTGACTATGACGAGACCAAATGAAGTTCCATAAACAATATGTGAACTCTTTGCATCTCGTTGTGATTAGCCATTTATCAAATTGATTCTCTTGTAATGACCGTTGCACACTATCGAAAGTGTGTAGTCTTGTTTGACTCAAGTGTCAATTCCTTGTGTGATTAGCTTGCTTTGATCCATGCATGAATAAACCTAGAATTTGCCCCGTTAGTCTAATTGATTTAGTAAGGTGTCCTCTTGAGATGATCTTAGGCAACTTTAAAGAGTGTGAGCCAAATTTGACATATACCTCTTTTGTGGCCTACCCGTGAGCGTGTGAAACTCTTTTGAACACCCTTTGAGCCTTACCTTTTTTTGGAAGAACCTTGATGAACCCTAGACCTTACTTGACCCACTACCTATAATCCTCTTGATTTGTGGTTTAAGCGAATAGCCAACTTAGGCCAAAACCCTAAGTTGGGCGTGTGGTGAAAAGGAAACGGAGAAGTCAAGAAGTGCAAGAAAAGTCCCCTTACTCATGGTATTGCATAAAAATGGAACCCCTTCAAAAAAATGTGGAATAAAGTACAAAGGAAATCGAGTTTCAACCAATCCATGGAGGTGAATAAAAAGGTGACTTAGAAGCACTAGAAAAAGAATTGATAAAGGAAAATAAGGGAATGCCTTGAGAATACCTCATCTCACGAGGAAAATTCACTGAGCCTAAATGACCATACCTTTGCACTCATCCCAATTACAAGCCTTAGAAAGACCTTTTTGATCTTGAGTAAGCCGAATCGAAAGTCGATTGGAAAATAAGGGCAAACCTATGGGTGAAAACATGCATTGTGTTCCTCTTTTTGAGTGTGAGCATTGCATCTGAGTTCGGATCTTGAATTGATAAACCTCTGTGTGTGGATATGGAATCATTCTTTGCGTGAAGGCATTTAGATACTTTTTGTTGAGCTTGAACTTGCACAAGTAGCAAGTATTGCGACCATGAGAATCTTTGGTAATGGTGTGTCACAACTTGAATCTTTGAGTACACAATTGATCCTTGCATAAGTAAATTGAGTCTTGTTGTGTGCATTCATGATTGAGTTTTGTGTAGCACTGTTTGAGGCACCCTTTTTGAACGGCTGAACTTAAGTTTGCTTAAGGACAAGCAAATGTTTAAGTTGGGGGTGTTGATGAGTCCACAAATTGGACTCATTTCGGGCTTTATTTTGATAGAAATAGTGTCCTCGAATGCTTATTTTACCTCAAAATCTGATGAAAACTCTTAAGTTTCAGGTATTTGAAGTTTTAGCGGAAGCATAGACACTTAAGCGCAAAAAGGAACAAAAAGACTGAAAAGATAAGTTGAAACCTGAATTCTGCCAAGTACACTTGGAGAGTCGCCAAAGGAACAGATCCCGCCCTTTGTTCCAGTACGCGAAGCCCTGAAGGAAGAGGATCAAAAAGGCGATGAAAGGAGAAATCGGCGCATCGCCGAAAAGGTCCACAAAGCAGTACTATACCGCCCAATGGTCTAGAACGTGAAGATGTTGAAGGCAAGCACGAAACGGCAATGAGACAGAAGAAGGGCAAGTCGCTGAGTCATTCGGCGAACTCGACTAACTTCGCCAAGCTATCCGCCAGCACTAATTTCTGATGGCTATAAATACTAAACTCTTTATTAAGTTTTATAAGATGGAACCATTATTATTAATTTACAATAGAATAGTACGTTTTTGGAATATTTTTCTCTCAAGTTTGGAGAGGGTTTTTGGGGAGACTTGAAGAAAAAAGGATTTCATCTTCCCCAAGTTGGAAGTGGGTCTTCTCCATTCTTCTTCCTTTGCTTAAATCAAGGTTTAATTTATTATACCCAGTTGATTTCATTATCATGTTAGGTGTATTTTGTTATTTCTTGATGTGTGGCTAAAAACCCCCATTCTTGGGGTGTGATTTAGCAAATATGTGTTGATATTATTGTTGGGTCTTGCTTGCTGATAAGTTAGATATATTTTAATGGTGACTTCACCTAGTGGTTGTGGTTTAATTTAATAGGTTTGTAGTTGCAAATACAAAACCACCCATGTGTTTTCGGCTTGCCCGAGAGAGAGGTCGCGAAACCAAGACCGCTAGACGGATGGACTAAGGAATGGGTCGACATGAGGTTCAGCAATCAGCTCGAGAGAGTGAGTGGAGTAAGGCGTAGGATGGACTTCATGCGGAAAATGGGTGTCCGAGCGAACCCTCATCCTGACTGACTACAAGCAGAAGACTAACTTAAGCATGCAAAAGCTTAAAACTGAAGAAAATTCAATAAACTCGCCTTTTCAAAACTTCAACTCAAATGAACAACTTATAATAAAATAATATATTCAACTCACCATATAATAGGCAACTTAAGTCTTTAAAACATTTAACAAAATAAATGAATAATACATACTTCTCAACTATACTGACTATCTATGAAGACTCTAACTGTTAGAGATGGAAGTTGGGACAAGACCCACGACATCCTAACTAAACTAAAAAGTAAATGAAATCCTTCGGAAACAAGGAGGCTCAACATAGCTAACTCGAACTTCCAGATGTATCAACAAAGCTCCTGTTGATAACCCTGAATATCTCTATCTGCATCATGAGAAGCTGCAGGCCAAATGGCTCAGTACGTGGAATGTACGAGAATGTAAGAGGAATTCTAAAGCATAAACATCAGCTTGAATCTTGATAGGAAAAAAAAAAGAAACATACTTACCTTTTCTCAACTCACTCAACCCAAGAATAACATACTCAACTCAAAGATTAGATACTCGACTTCAATGTTATGATACTCGACTCAAAGATTAGATACTCAACTTCAAAGATATGATACTTGACTTGAAATACTCAACACTGGATACTCAACTCATGAATACATAACTGAACTCATTTCATTGTAAAGCAATTTAAAACAAGTGCAATATAAAGAAAAGGAAAATTGTTTAAAACATGATGTCAACTCATAATCATAAATTAATAAAAGACATACCATGCTCCCTCTCAAAGTCTACCTGTGCAATGCATGAATGAAATCCCATACCCCCATTCATACTAAGCAGAACCCCTTGAGGAACCATGCAATTACTGTTGTGGGAGTTTCTCTAACCGACAACCATCACTTACGAGCTATAGTGATGATACAATGATCTACCTCACGCTTCCAATGTATCCTATACCCGGCCAAAGGTATAGGACCTGAACTACTAAATAGATCCACTAGTCTAAAAAGTATGACCCTTTTCTACCCATGATGTCTACATGGTTTATGGGGCTGATAGTTGTATGAACTCTTCCCCATATCGGTGCTCAATACTACTCCCAAAATATACTAGCTCTTTATGTTTTGAAAACATACTCTTTCTGTGATTTGAGATTAGTGCTCAAAAACTTAGCTCAAAGGCTATCTTGGAAATCAAGGTTTTCCTTTCTTATTTAAATGTGAAAACATTTTAAATCTCTTCGGGAATACTTGGTCCGCATATACTTTTGAAGAAATGAACTTCAACTTTTACTCTTTACTGAACTCAAAACTTAAGTCTTAAAACAAAGTTAATATATTTGTAAAAGACTTCTTAAAATATGGTTCATGCCAAATTATGGACGTGAATTACTCGATGCAAGGTTTTCAATAACCATAGATAGATCTCAATACTTGGAACTCAAGAACTTCAATGATACTACTAATTTCAAGAATGCTCAACTCAGAGGGTTCATGCGGAATTATGAGCATGAACTACTCAACTCAAGTACTCAAAGCTACTTCTTATCTCAAGATTGATCGACTTCTAATGTTTATGCGGAATTATAGGCATGAACAACTCAACTCATGGACTTCATTGAAATAGGTAATAGTCCCATGATTAGGATTATAATCTCGAAAGGGATAGGAACTCGATACTCAAGACTTAGAACTTGAAGAGACTACTTTTTTCAAAAATACTAAACTGGTGGAGTTCATGCGGAAGTTATGGGCATGAACGACTTGACTCAAGGGTCAAAATATCAATAAGCAAATCAGGTATACGACTCTTCTCATTCTCATTCATATACTTACTTCGAAAAACTTAACTCAAATCTATGGTGGATATCAATGGATTCACAATTGAACTCAAAGACTTTCTTGAACTCTACTCTTAACACTCTCTTGAATGTGAATTATGAATTCAAGAGTTATGGTTTATGATACGAAGGATCTAGGTGATAGTGTAGACTCATGAATACATTATTCTCACTCTCATACTCACTTGCTCGAGTCTTGAAACAAGTTATTAGAATTTGTAGAAGACTCCTCAAAAAGACAAAAAGGGATTTTCTAAAAAGTGTTCGAAAGAACTCTCAAAAATTAACTCTCAACTCTACCTTGAATGCGATTTATAAATTCGAGGTTGTGATTTGTGATACGAAAGGTCTCATGATGTTTAGGAATGATTTTAGATAGTTAAACATGAGAAACGGTTGAAAAACACTATCTACGGAACAAGTCCGCGACGCGGAGATGATTTAAAATGTTTGCTGGAAATAATTTTTGAAACAGTGGAGTTCGCGACGCGGAGAGAAAATTTTCACCCTGGAGGAACAGGTCCGCGATGCGGACCTGGTACCTGTTCCTTGTCCAACGTTTTCTTCCTCGCTTTCTAACCCCAATTCGCCTAAAATCGAACGGTTTCTTCCCCAATCATTTGGATTCGATTACTTAACATAAGTACACTCTAACCTACTCAATACTGCCCTCAAACACTCACTTACATCTCAACAAATCATCAAAACCCCAACACAACAAGATTTAGAATGAACTTCAAGAACACCTATCAAGAACTCATCAAGAACTCTAATCTTTCAACTTCACGAATGAAATTTGCGCTGAAAATAAAAAAATTGGCATGTGGGTGAACAAACCCAGCACTATGGAAGCTTACATACCTCTTAGGGATCAAAACCATGGCAAAAATCCACAACAACGCATAAGAATCTCGACGAACGCTTAATCCTCTCTTCTTTTCTCCTCTTTCTGTCCTCGTTTCTCTTCTTGAACTCTCAACTAAAACCCTAAGCGTATATTAGGATTACAAAACTAAACCTAATAGGATTAGACCCCTAAAATATTACTAAAAATGAATTAAATATGATTGGGTAAGGAAAAGACCAAAATAACCCTCACTATTTTCGGCTAACTATCCTTAACTAGGCAGCCTAATTTCAAAATGCCATATCATACTCATCCGAACTCGAAACTGAGCAAACTCGGTGGTGTTGGAAAGTTAATTCAAAGACCTTTCCTAAGGTATCTGTTAGAACACCTAAATCTTCATGAGATGGGAGTTATGGTTGTCTGAAGTTGACCTAAAACTCATACTTAGCTTAACTTGCAAAATTTCAGATTTTGCTATTTCCAATTTAGTTCTTTTTCGAACTCAATGTGCTACATCTAGTGACCTGACCTTAATACTTAAGAAATTTTTAATTCCTTGCAAAAATCTCACTCACTACGAAGAACGGTTCGAGTCTTAGTTTGAAAATTTTTCTGGGGTGTTACAATATCTCCCCCTTGGGATCATTCGTCCTCGAATGACGACTGGATTGGGTAAGGAACGGGGTTACTCTTACTAAGGTCTAAGTATAATGGTATACTCTTACTATATTCAATCTTAACCCAAATCCTTAGATTCGGATTTTATACCTCTCTATAAGGAATCTCATCCCAAATTATTACTCTCTACCACCATATTGGGCTCATATCAAGAACCACCAAATATTTAATAACACCACATTCAAGATTAGTACTCCTACAACTCCATGGACTCCTACTAACCAGCTCCTTAAGGAATTCTCAACACTTGACTTGATTTCTCATCCTATCATCTCCCCCTTGGGTCTAAAGCTAACACTTGAAGGCTATGGACCTATTCCACATTGACAACTCAAGTATGCAATCTAGGCACACATGGAAAATTATAACTTAATTGGAACCTCATCTAGTAACGTACCATCTCGGCACACTTCTTAATGCTCCTGTTAATCTTGTGACTTAGCCACACTTCACTGCCCTTATATCAACGTTAGGGTCTCTCTTGTACCACTCATATCTATTGTAGCTAATCACCTCAATTTCTTCAAGTCTTCTAGATCAAATCTTAAGACTAACATCATCACCCTCATGTTACCATTCCTTTTATCATGGCACTCATCTCAAATTCAAGGTTAATATTTTTGACTAAACCCGAATATCAATATGATTGCTTGCTTACTATACTAACTTACAACTGCTAGTACAAATTCAGAAACACTCGTCCACTAGGACCTTATGACAAATAGTCAATCCTTACCTCTTAGTCTTCATACTTACAACTAATATCACCTTCGACTTTGCAACATAAGTACTATTCACTCATTCACTATATATCAATGCATAATTAGTCCTATCACACTTTGAATATTCTGGGCTCTCCCTCAAAATCTCAAGCCTAGCTTAGATCTATAACCTCATGAATACTCTTTCCCTTCTATTCACCACTTACACTTAGTCATTTCCTACACAATGACTCTTCATCACCAACTCCTTTCTAGCTACAACACACTCTACCTCCTATGATGGAATCTTCACAACTCATCACTTCTTAGTCTACCCATAAGGGAAAACTCCTCATTACTAACTTACTAGGTACATGACTATAGTAGCATAGCTTGTCACAACACCATCTCCCTTACTTATATTACCAAACCTCTACATACTTTCCTCTAACTCTGGGATCTGTCACTACAACTGCTCATGATCTCATAACTCATGCTACCTTTTCGGGTGAAAATCATACCCAAGCTCTAAACATAACTCCTCATAAGGATCTCAGCTGAAAAAAAGGGTAAGGAAACGAGTACAACTCACTTTTAGCTCAAACGCATGATTCAAATGTATATGGGTGCATTCCTCTGAAACTAAACACTTAACTTACTCTTGGACTTTTCTTATGCCCCTCTGGAGTCTCATGACTTCCTCAAAACTCTTGCTAAGAACAACTCATCGACAAAGAACTGACTCTGCTTTTCAACCACCTCTAGTATGATGGGTAGTCGAATGATTCTAAGAAACACATGAGTATGGACAAATCTCTATGAGTTAGCTTTATGGCACGATTAAGAGTATGGAAGAAGGGAAACTTTTCTTAAATGTCTGCAGTCCCTCATTTATAGAAATGCGGCCCCCACAACCATAAACAAGATCCTACTTGACACGGCTTAATAGACACCCTAAGACACTTTAACTTTGTGCTCTGATATCAAGATTGTCACGACCCGAGTCTACACCCTGGACGTGGCTGACACTCAAGAACTATTGCTGGTACCCAAGAGAACCCTCATCCTGGCTTCCTATAAGCGGAAGACTAACTTAAGCATTCAAAAGCTTAAAACTGAATAAAATTCAATAAACTCAACTTTTCAAAACTTCAACTCAAATGAACAACTTAGAATAAAATTATGTATTCAACTCGCCATAAAATAGGCAACTTAAGTCATTAAAAAATTTAATAAAATAAATGAATAACACAAACTTCTCAACTATACTGACTATCTCTGAAGCCTCTAACTGTTAGAGATGGAAGTCAGGACAAGACCCACGACATCCTAACTAAACTGAAAAGTAAATGAAATCCTCCAGAAACAAGAAGGATCACCATAGCTAACTCGAACTTCCAAATGTATCAATGAAGCTCATGTTGATGACCCTGAATACCTGTGTCTGCATCATGAGAAGATGCAGTTCAAATGGATCAGTATGTGGAATGTACGAGCATATAAAAGGAATTCTAAAGCATAAACATAAGCTTGAATCTTGATTAAAAAAAACATACTTACTTTTTTTCAACACACTCAACCCAAGAATAAGATACTCAACTCAAAGATTAGATACTCGACTTCAAAGATATGATACTCGACTCAAAGATTAGATACTCAACTTAAAAGATATGATACTCAACTAGAAATACTCAACATTGGATACTCAACTCATGAATACTTAACTGAACTCATTTCATTATAAAGCAATTTAAAACAAGGGCAATATAAAGTAAAGGAAGATTGTTCAAAACATGATGTCAACTCATAATCATAAATTAATAAAAGACATTCCATGCTCCCTCTCAGAGTCTACCTGTACAATGCATGAATGAAGTCCCATACCCCCATTCATACTAAGCAGAATGCCTTGAGGAACCATGCAATTACTGTTGTGGGAGTTTCTCTAACCGACAACCATCACTTAAGAGCTATAGTGATGATACAACGATCTACCTCACGCTGCCAGCACATCCTATACCCGACCAAAGGTATAGGACCTGTACTACTAAGTGGATCTACTAGTCTATGCGAGAAGGATTCACCTAAAAAGTATGACCCTTTTCTACCCATGATGGCTACATGGTTTATGGGGGCTGATAGTTGTATGAACTCTTCTCCATATCAGTTTTCAATACTACTCCCAAAATATACTAGCTCTTTATGTTTTGAAAACATACTCTTTCTGTGATTTGAAATTAGTGCTCAAAAAGTTAACTCAAAGGCTATCTTGGAAATCAAGGTTTTCCTTTCTTGTTTAAATATGAAAACATTTTAAATCTCTTTGGGATTACTTAGTTCCCATATATTTTTGAAGAAATGACCTTCAATTTTCACTCTTTACTGAACTCAAAACTTAAGTCTTAAAACAAAGTTAAAACATTTGTAAAAGACTTCTTAAAATATGGTTCATGCCAAATTATGGACGTGAATTACTCGATGCAAGGTTTTCAATAACCATAGATAGATCTCAATACTTGGAACTCAAGAACTTCAATGATACTACTAATTTCAAGAATGCTCAACTCAGAGGGTTCATGTGGAATTATGAGCATGAACTACTCAACTCAAGGACTCAAAGCTACTTCTTATCTCAAGATTGATCGACTTATAATGTTCATGAGGAATTATGGGCATGAACAACTCAACTCATGGACTTCATGGGTAATAGGAAATAGTCCCATGATTAGGATTATAATCTCGAAAGGGTTAGGAACTCGATACTCAAGACTTAGAACTTGAAGAGACTACTTTTTTCAAAAATACTAAACTGATGGAGTTCATGCGGAAGTTATGGCATGAACGACTTGACTCAAGGGTCAAAATATCAATAAGGAACTCAGGTATACGACTCTTCTCATTCTCATTCATATACTTACTTTTCAAAACTTAACTCAAATTTATGGTTGATATCATAGGATTCACAATTGAACTCAAAGACTTTCTTGAACTCTACTCTTAACTCTCTCTTGAATGTGAATTATGAATTCAACAGTTATGGTTTATGGTACGAAGGATCTAGGTGATAGTGTAGACTCATAAATACATTATTATTAGAATTTTAGAAGACTCCTCAAAACGACAAAAAGGGATTTTCTAAAAAGTGTTCGAAAGAACTCTCAAGACTAGACTCTCAACTCTACCTTGAATGTGATTTATGAATTCGAGGTTGTGATTTGTGATAGGAAAGGTCTCATGATGTTTAGGAATGATTTTAGATAGCTAAACTTGAGAAACGGTTCAAAAACACTGTCTAGAGAGCAAGTCCGCGACGTGGAGATGATTTAAAATGTTTGCTGGAAATAATGTTGAAACAGTGGAGTCCGTGACCTATCCATGACGCGGAGAGAAAATTTTCACCCTGAAAGAACAGGTCTGCGACGCGGACCTGGTTCCTGTTCCTTGTCCGACTTTGTCTTCCTCGCTTTCTAACCCCAATTCGCCTAGAATTAAACGGTTTCTTCCCCAATCACTTGGATTCGATTACTTAAAATAAGTACACTCTAATCTACTCAATACAGCCCTCAAATACTCACTTACATCTCAAGAAATCATCAAAACCCCAACACAACAAGATTTAGAATGAAGTTTAAGAACACATATCAAGAACTCTAATCTTTCAACTTCAAGAATGAAATTTGCGCTGAAAATAATATGATTGGTGTGTGGGTGAACAAACCCAGCACTATGGAATCTTACATACCTCTTAGGGATCAAAACCATTGTGAAAATCTACAACAACACGCAAGAATATAGACGAACGTTTGATCCTCTCCTCTTTTCTCCTCTTTTCTCCTCTTTTCTCTTCTTTTCTTTTCTTGAACTCTCAACTAAAACCCTAGGCGTATATTAGGATTACAAAACTGAACCTAATATGATATAACCCTAAAATATTACTAAAAATGAATTAAATCTTATTGGGTAAGGAAAAGATCAAAATACCCCTCACTATTTTCGGCTAATTTTCCTTAACTAGACAGCCTAATTTCAAAAGGTCATATCTCACTCATCCGAACTCGAAACTAAGTAAAGTCGGTGGCGTTGGAAAGATAATTCAAACACCTTTCCTAAGGTATCTAATAGAACACCTAAATCTTCCTGAGCTTGGAGTTATGGTCATTTGAAGTTGACCTAAAACTCATACTTAGCTTAACTTGCAAAATTTCAGATTTTGTTATTTCCAATTTAGTTCTTTTTGGAACTCAATGTGCTACATCTAGTGACCTGACCTTAATACTTAAGAAAGTTTTAATTCATTGCAAAAATCTCACTCACTACGAAGAATGGTTAGAGTCTTAGTTCGAAAAAATTTCTGGGGTGTTACAAGATTCAAGAGGAGAAAAAGTTCAAAGTTTCAAGCATTCATTCAAGAAATTTAAGATTTCGCCAAGAACCTAGTTCTTTGAGGTATATAAGCTTCCATAGTGTTGGGTTCGTTCACCCACACGCCAATCATGAGTTTCTTTTGCGAATCTATCCATATGTATTGAGCAATTAAATTTCTTGATGAGTTCTTGATAAGTGTTCTTGAAGTTTCCTTATCGATTAAGTTTTGATGTAAGATTCTACTTTGGTCAACTTCAAACGACCAAATCTCTTAGAATATAAAGAGTTACGTGGGCCATAACATATCAAACTAAAGGTATTTGAATCTACTTTCTAATTCCACCAATTTCACTTCAATCCAATTTTTGAATAAAAAGTTATGACTATTTTAGTAACCTGATACAATGCTATTACGAACTAGCCAACGGGAAAACATTAAAAAGCGTCGTTTTTGTTTTTTTACCTCCAAGAAAACCCTAAACGAAATTCTTGACTAATAAAAGGCTCAAAACAATCATATTTTCATATGTTAATCCATCATTCTCTTCTCTCTCAAACCCTAGGGCAAAACCCTAAGGAAAAATCAAAGTAAAATACTCCATTCAAGATTCTTTCAATCTTTTTCAAGATTTTTCCTTTCTCCAAGAATTCCATTATTTTCAACTCAAATTCCTCCATACAATTATGAATGACTAATGAAAATCATAATTTTTGGCCATAGATATTTCAAGAAACTAATTCAAGAATCTCAAGAAAGGTTTTCTTGATCGTTTACCTTCAAGCTAGGGTTTCAAGGCTTCTAATCAAGTTCTTCTTCTAGATTCTTCGAGATTTTTCAAGAACCTTGTTCTTCCAGGTATGTAAGGCTATCATAGTGTTGGACTAGTTCGTCCTCACGCCCTATGTCTTCTTTCAAATTAGTAAAAGAGAAATCTAGGATTCTACCCCTAGATTTGAGTCTTCTTGAGATAAGTTGATTTGAGTTCTTGAGTTCATGGTTTTTTTAAAAACTCTATTCCTAATTATTGAGTTTATATATTTTTATTGAGATCCTTGAATTGATTTGTTCATGTTTATAATTCAGCATGAACCCTATTTTGAGTTATAAATCTTGAGAATTTTTTCAAAGACAACACTTTAGTTTTAAACTGAGTTTTGAGGAAGTAAGTATGAGAATATACATGATTTCCATATTGTTATGTAGACCCTCGATTCGAGTCGTTCATGCCCATAAATTCCACATGAACTTTATACATTAAGCATTTTGAGAGGAGTAGTATCTTCGAGTTCTAAGTCTTTGAGCATTGAGTTCCTAATCCTTTTGAGATTATATTCCTACTTATGGGACTACTACATGTTACCCATGAAGCCCTTGAGTTGAGTTGTTCATGCCCATAATTCCGCATGAACCCTATGAGTCGAGCAGTCTAGATATGAGTAGTATCATTGAGTCTTGAGTTTTGAGAACTGAGGTTCTTTACTGCTATTAAGATCCCTGAGTTGAGTCGTTCATGTTCATAATTCCACATGAACCCTATGATTTGAGTTATAAATTTTAAAACGCTTTTTAAAGCCAACACTTAAGTTCTTAAGCTGAGCTTTGAGAAAGTAAAGATGAGTTTTGAGAAAAGAGTTTTCCAAAACATGATTAGTATGATAATTGAGTATGCCATGAATGTATGAGTAGCATGGTATCTAGATATACCATCAATGTTTATGCAGTATGACTTCCCAAGTCATCAATGATCATATTATAATATGATTTTGAAATGTTTTTGAGAAAGAGCAGAGTTGAGTTCATTTTCATTAAAATGATATATGGGAACTAAGTATTCCCAAGAGTAAATGTTTTCACATTTAAAATGAGAGGAAACTGAGATTTCCAAAAGAGTTTTGAGCAGTTTGTGTACCATCTCTTTTAAGAGAAATATTTTTGAGTAATAATCTCAAACCACAGAAAAAGTTATATTTTTAAACATATGAGCTAGTATATTTTGGGAGTAGTATTGAGCACCGATATGGAGGAGAGTTCAGATAACTCACAGCTCCCATAAACCATGTAGGCAACATGGGTAGAAAGGGTCATACTTTTTTAGATGATTCTTTAATGTTTTTTAGCATAGACTAGTGGATCCACTTAGCAGTAGGTCTTATACCCTAGCAATGTATAGGACAGTTCTAGCAGTGTTGGTGAGACGTTGTATCATCACATAGATCATAGTAATGGTTGTAGGTTAGAGAAACTCCCACAGAGATATTTTGTATTCTTATATACACAGAGTTTACTTTGTATTTTCATATACAAGCAGAGTTTATTGTATCCTTACATACAAATTGAGTTACTATTGTATTTTTTTCAATACATTGAATTGTTTTCTACTGTTTTAAAAGCTTTCCATATATCGCAACTTTTATTGTTGCTTTATCTTGAGTTGAGTATCCAGAGTTGAGTACCTTTGAGTTGAGTATCATATCTTTGAGTTGAGTAACTAATCTTTGAGTTGAGTATCTTATTCTTGAGCTGAGTTGAGTTGAGTTGAGTTGAGTTGAGTGAGTTGAGAAAAGGTAAGTATATTTCCTTTTTATCAAGTTCAAGCCTATGTTTATGCTTTATAATTCCCCTTACATGCTCATACATTCCACGTACTGAGCCATTTGGCCTGCATCATTTCATGATGTAGATACAGGTATTCAGGATCATCAATAGGCGTTTCGTTGAGGTCATGTGATATTCCAGTCAGCTTTGGTGAGCCTTCTTATATTTCGGAGGACTTCACCTTTATCTTACAGTTAATAGTTTTGAGATGACGTGGGTCTTGTCCCGATATCCTTCTGTAATAGTAGAGGCTTCATAGATAGACAGAGTTGAGGAGTTTCTGTATTTACTTTTATTTTGAATATTGTATAGACTTTTAAAAAGGTTAAGTATTCGAGTTTATTGAATTTATTTCAGTTTTAAGCTTTTGTATGCTTGAGTTAGTCTTTCTCTTGTAGCCAGCCAGGATGAGGGTTCACTTGGGGACCAACAATGGTTCTCGAGTGTCGACCATGTCCAGGGTGTAGACTCGGGTCGTAACACATTTGAAGTTGCTTCAGCATTTCTTATTGAGGTGATAAAAATCAATTGTGCATGACACATAAGGGATGATTAAGTGTCTCCCCTCAATATAGGTTTGACAAAAGAGTAATTAGAGAAGAACCAAGAGCGTGATGAGAACAAGGCTAAAATAATGACCCAACTGATTTATTGTCAAAGCATGTCATGGGGGTGGATTCAAGTTGGTAAATGCAGTTGGTATTAGTAGTGGGTTGAGCCTGGAGGATGCTAAATTTGAAGCCAAGTATGAAGAGGAATTTCAATTCCTAGGCAATTAAATAGGGGGTTCTCGCCCAAGCTACCCAAAGTCGGGTGGGAATCAAGGTTGGAACAAAGATCGAGATAATAGTTGAAGAGACCGTGAATGGGATTGGTGTGATAGACGCACAAACTGGAGAGAGCGTAAAGGTGAGAAAGATTGAAACAGGCTTCCTCATGATCGACCTAAACCAAAGGAACAAACAGATCTAGAAAATTTTCAGACCGAGAATATATTGGTAAGGATCTTCAATAAAGTTGAAGGGTTTGACAAGGTGTTAAAAGAATTGAAGACTGATTTCCTTAACTTGACTCAAATTGTAACTTCTCATTTAGTGTCAATTAAG
Organism: Solanum okadae; assembly: GCA_036553675.1. Lineage (NCBI taxonomy): Eukaryota > Viridiplantae > Streptophyta > Magnoliopsida > Solanales > Solanaceae > Solanum > Solanum okadae. The sequence goes on from CM071689.1 coordinate 37,028,826, forward strand.
CAACTTCAGACCCAGATGTGCCAAATTTCAACTCATTTGAACCCGAAGCCAAGAGGAATTTTCATTGTCGCCAACCCAAAGAGTGATGCTTGAAAACATGATCATGTTGTGCCATGACATTAAATAAGGTGCTTCTTGGTAGGCAACCCAAGTTTTTAGTATTTTTCAATAAAGTGGGTTGAAATGTTCAGGAGGAAGTAAAGTTCCAAAGACCATGCAAAGTTGGTGAGACATTGTAACGACCCATTTGGTTGTTTTGAGTACTAGAGATTTTTATTTTATAAAATACTTTTCGATAGATTCTAAATGGATATTTTGGACTATTCATAATTACATTATGAAATTAGTGGGTAGTTTTAATAATTCATTTAGTTGATGGTTATAGAAGATAGCATTAAAACTAGTAGTGGGCCACTTTCACCACTCTTATAATTAGTCATATAATAATTTGGGTAAAAATAATCCGTAGAAGAAAAGAAAAGAACGGAAGAGTAGAATAACAAAAAGCAGCGTGAACGAAAGAAGAACGCGAGCGACTTGGACTTCAGGTAAATCATCCGCCAAAATTTTGTACTCGGAATATTAGTATGAATTATAGTATTATCATTATTATTATAATGTTGGGTGAAAGAATGATATTGTGGGTGCTATGCGTATTTGTTTACTGTCGTTGCAGTTCTTTACCTTGCAATTCAGTCGGATTCGTATACTAACTTAGTTAGTGTTTAATTATTAATGTTTGCTGGAGGAATAGTTTTATCAATTTAATAATTTGAATCGGAAAGAAGTTTAGAATTGAAATTAACAGTAATAATTGAAAGATTAGGAGTAGCGTTTTGGGGTTAGCATTTTGGGGGCAGAAAATTGGTAGTGGCTAATGATTGCCATGATGATGGCAATGATGAGGTAATGACGACTTAAATGTGTGATTATTTAAGAATGTACCAATTTCAATTCAGGCAAGAAAATTTTGTATCCTAGTGTATTGGTAGATTAACGCTAGTGAATATACCCGTCTTTGATGTTGAAAATTTTTTTATATCTTATCCCACTATAATTTCAGTTTTAATTTATTGAGATAGGTCATTAAATATTAGGTGTATCGTATTGTTCAAATACTGTAAAAGCTATGATAATTGGAGAAATTAAGACTTACCCTTAGGTTTGAACTTTAGGAAATTGAGTATAGAATTAGGTGAGTTTTTGGATCTAGGCTAGACATAAAATAATACGAGTGTTTATAGACTCGTTAGCTTACAAATTATGCACATATACTTGATAGATTGGAAAGGTTCAGAGGCATTGAGGAAAGAAAAAGCATAGGAGAAGTAGTTTGCTTGACTTTGGTTCTTCGGTGGAGGTAGGTTATGGTTTATTCTATTTGATAGATAGACTCCTAATAGTGATTTATATGCATTGAGTGATATTGTGAAGTTCTCTATGTACTTGATAGTGTGATTGTGTGGCTTGGTTGTGTGGTTTGTGATTGTTCTGAAATCCTGAGACCATGAAATTTATAATCTTGAACCCTCTCTATCGAAGTGATGCCTTGAATAAAGAAGGCTTGATGAAATATTGTTAATGAAGTGAAAAGTGGTGATAATAAATAATAAATTAGCGGCATTATTGGATCGGGTGTCACAATCCGACACAATGTTATTGGACCAAATGTCACGTTCCGACACAATATATTGGATCGAGTGCCATGAGCCGACACGATATTATTGGATCAGGTGTCACGTTCCGACACGATAACATTAAAGGAAAACATATATATATATATATTATTATTTTATTTTATTTTATTTTATTTATTTATTTATTTTTTTAAAAAGCAATTTTTGGTCCAGAGACCTTTTATTAACTAAACAAAGTTATCAAAGTAAACAATGGCCCAAGGCCCAAAATAACATTTAAGTTCCTAAAATCAACTAATGTCTATCCCTATTAGGAAAGTATTATCTCCACCTCCTTTTCCTCAAGTGACGTTCTTTTGCTTGAAACCCATTTTTTTTCCTTCTTCTCTTCAAGCTCAATCTTGTCTTGACATGGTAGAAGCTGATATCTGGTATCTCTTTTCCCCTCATTTTTAAGTTGTTTTTATTTTGTTTTCCCCTAATCAATTGTTCATCTGATAGATGGTCTGGGTTTACTCGCAATAGGCTGAAGAAACACTGATTGGAGCTCTTGTGATGTTGTGAAGGTTTCTGGTAGCCATGGTTCGATCTTCTAGCTCAATACTCCCTACCTTCGTGTTTTCGGGCCTAATTTCGTAGCTTCCGTTCTGTATTTTCTGTTGTTGTGTTGTAAATAAGCTCATTTCATATTTATTGCTGACATCTTAATGATTTCCTCCATGTTGATGCTTATGTTATCCTCAATGTTGAATATTTATCTTTCTTGTCCTGATTCTTAATGTTGGTATTTGTGCTTTGTCGCTGTTTATTTGTCTCCTGAAGTGTGTTGGTAGATCCCCAAAGGTTGTATACTCTTTTATATTTTGCGATTCCATAACCTCTTTTGCCAGTAGATCTGGCACATTGTTGGCTTCTCTAAATGTATGGATAATAGTAGCATTTAGTCCTTGTAACCTTTTCCTGATCCTTTCCCTTCTTTCCACCAATTCACATGGTATTTTCCATTGTCCCCTTATCATCTTCACTAAACTCAATGAGTCTGTTTCTATTATGACCTCTCTTAACTGCTTTTCCCAACAATACTCCAATTATTCATAAATTGCTAATGATTCTACCTCAATATTAGTGGTATTACCCACTCCTGCAGCTCTTGCATAAATCAGATCCCCTTGTGAATTCCTTAGGCAGAATCCATATGAACTTGGTTCTGGATTACCTTTTGACGCTCTATCTACATTGCATTTCAGCTTTTGCATGTCAGGGGGTCTCCATACCACACTATGATAGTGTAGCTTTGGCTTATACCTCCTCAGTCTTCTGGTTATATCTGACCATTGGGTTGACTCCAAATATATCCAAGGGTATAACCTTTTCACTAGCTTTTTAACCATATCTTGCACTTGCATCACCATCCCATTGAAGGTTGAGCTCCCTCCATGTTTCAGATTATTTCTCCCCTTCCATAAAGTCCACATGATTATAGCTGGCATTGCCCTCATAACTCCTTGCAATTGTGGTGAGGTTTTGTGTGTCCACCATGCAATAATTAATTGTTGCAAATGCATCCCATCCATGTGTATACCTGCAAAACCAGCAAACTGCTTCCATAGCCAATAGGCTATGGAGGCTGTTAGGAATAAATGAGTCATTGTTTCCTCAATTTTCTTCTCACAGCACCAGCATCTTGATACTAGCTGAATTTTCATTCTCTTTAGATTATCGTCAGTTGGGACCCTCCTCTTCCATACCCTCCATAGGAAAAAATTCACCTTAAATGGCAAACCCATATTCCATATAAAATCAAAATCAGTTCTGATCTCCTTCTTTTTCCTCACTATTTGCCAAGCTGATTTTAAAGTAAAGTCTCCATGTGTACTGCCCATCCACCAAGCTTTATCATTTTGATCCTCCCTATTAGGAGGAATTATGTTATCCTTAACATACTCCACCATTTCTGTCGACAGGTATTCAGCTAAGTTTTCTTCATCCCATCTTCCCTCTATGACAAAGTCTTTTACTTCAATCTCTACTTCCCTAACTTCCCCACTTTCAGTATAATAAATTGCCCCTAATCTTGTTCAGTTATCAAACCAAAAACTTGATGTTCCTGCCTTTATCTGCCACTAAATGTTGTGCTCTACCTCCTCCCTTACCACAATAATTTTCCTCCACACATGTGATGAACACCATCCTGTAGCTATAATTGGATGATACTTCTTGCAATACTTGTTCCATATGTAGCTACTTCATAGTGAGGATGTTGAAGTCCTAAAAATCCACCATAGCTTTGCAAATAAAGCATTTGATACATCATGTAATGATCTAAAACCCAAACCTCCCTCTTCCTTTGGGTAACACAAGCAGTCCCATGACACCCAATGTTTGTTTTTGGCTCCATTAGCATTTCCTCAAAAAAATCTTGCTAGTAGTTTATGCAATTGAGTTATGACACAAGCTGGAGGGTTCATTGATGATAATAAATACATTGGCATTGACTGTAAAACATGTGCTATTAAAACATACCTTCCACCAAATGTAAGAAACCTGTTCTGCCATAGGGCCATTCTTTTTGCTACTTTCTGATCAACTCTTCAAAGTGACATTTATTCTTCCTACCATAGAATATAGGACATCCTAGGTAAATGAATGGAAATTTACCCTGTTTGACCCCTGTAATCCTTCTTATTTTATTGCATACCCCTATTGGCACCTTTTCATGTAGATAACACACACTCTTGTTAATGTTTATCAGTTGACCAGAGACACCCTCATATATTCTTAGTACTTGCATCATCATCCTCATTGATTTAGGCTGTCCTGAACAAAAAAGTATAGTATCATCTGCATAAGATAAATGGTTAATTTGGGGGCTCCATTTTGGAAGCCCAAAACCTTCAAATTCAGCTTTTTCAAATAAACCATTTAAGTTTCTTGCCAAAACTTCAGCTGCAATAATAAACAAAGTAGGTGAGAGTGGGTCTCCTTGTTTCAACCCTCTTGATGATTGAAAGAAACCATAAGACTTCCCATTCATGAGTATCGAATACCAATTGTTACTAATCAACCTTACTATCATGTCAATCATTCTTTATGAGAAGCTAAACTTGCTAATGACTTGAACAAGATACTTCCAAGAGACTCTATCATAGGCCTTTGCCATATCAAGTTTCACAACCACATTATGTAGTTTGTTTGTCTTGTTAATATCCCTTATGATCTCTTAAGCTATGAGAACATTTTCAGTTATGCTCCTCCCTTTAACAAAACCCGACTGATTCACTGATATAATCCTTGGCAACACTTTTGAGATTCTCTCATGTATCAATCTTGAGATGATCCTGATTGGTCTTAAATCTCCATAATTCTCCACTACCTCCTTCTTTGGAATTAGGACCAGGTTTGTGTGTGTTATGTATCTTGGTAGCTCAAAACCACTGAAAAAGGCCCTTACCATATTTCACACTTCATCCTTAATGATTTCCCAGCAATATTGAAAGAAATGGCCTGAGTAACCATCTTGCTCACTTGCACTGTCTCCATTTAAGTTAAAAACCACCTGTTTCACCTCCTCTTTTGTAGGTATCCTCTCCATTTCTTTATTCTCCTCTTCTGTGATCATTTTTGGGATACACTGAAGCATTGAAAAGTCCACTGTCTCGTGTTTCCTTAAACAAATACCTGAAAACATTTACTGCTTCCTCTCCAATATTCTGAGGTGAGTTAATAGTGTCCCCTTGTATAGTTTTGATTTCTCTAATGTTCAATTTCCTCCTTCTCCCTTTAACATATGCATGGAAGAACTTTGTGTTTCTATCCCCATCTGTGAACCACCTCATTCCTGCCTTTTGCCTCCAAAAATCTTCTTCCATCTTCAGATACCTCTTTAATTCTACATTAGCCCTGTTGAGTTCAGATATGTTGGCCTCTGTAGGAGCTAATTCTAATTTCACCTCCTTTCCTTTAATCACATCCTCCAAAGTTGTAATTTTTTTAAAAATGTTCCTAAATGTCTCCTTGCTCCACTGCGTCAGTACTGTTTTTAGTCATCTCATCTTTGTATGAAAAATGGTAAAAGGGGATCCTTCAACCTGATTCCTCCAGTTTTCCTCTACTATCTTCTTGAAATCTACATGTTTAGTCCAAAAATTCAAGAACTTGAAAGGCCTGCTGACTGGTTCCTGATCAGAATTACACCTTACATGTAGTGGTTGTGATATGATCCCTGCCTTATTAAATGGTGGACCTCACTTTCTGGTGCAAGATTCATCAAAATGTTATTCCCAAAAACCCTATCACATCTCTCAAAGATGCAAGCTTCTTCGATTCTCCCATTCCACTAAGTATATCGACTACCTATAAACTTCAACTCATTCAATGCATAGTTATTAATACATTGAACAAAGTCTTGTTTCTCAAAATGAGATACTGGTAGACCCCCCCCCCCCCAATTTCTCCGTGCCATCCACTATTGTGTTGAAATCCCCCCAACCATCCAAGGTACAATCTGGTTTGCGTTTGCCACAAAATCCAAATCCTCCCATAGCTCTAATCTTTCTATCGCACTGCACCTCGCATAGACTGTTGTAAGAGAAAATCTAAATTGTGTGCCTTTTAATTTGTAATTCATAGTGAGTTATTGATAAGTATCTGTTGAACCTTCTTCCTCCCAATCATCCTCCCAGAAAACCCAAATCTTATCTGAGCAATTTGCCTTAGCATGTGGTAATCCCAGCTTTCTCCTATAATTTTCCAGTTCGGAGGGACTTTGAAAAGGCTCTAGTATTGCAATGTATGAATAGTGATGTCTCTTGTTCAAGTCAACTACTCTCTCAAAAACATTTGAGTTTTAACCGACCTGATATTCCAAAAGAGGACTTTGTCTATCATTGATATGATGATAATGAAAACCCCATCCTACTCCTTGTCTTTATTTGTGACGGCTGATTATGCTTGGATCCTCTTTTGTCTCTTCCCTTTAATCTTTCTATCTGCTTTGGTGATAAGTCTCCACTTCTGCCTATACTGTCAATATTTGCATCCATGTTGTCTTCCTCCTCTGTATCTTGTTGATGTTGTTTTTCCTGCTTCTTAATGGTATGGATTTTGGGGGGTAGCTCTCCCTCCAAATCAGGTGATTTTCCTGACTTTACCCCTTCATTCAGTCCCATTAACCCTTTAAATTGTTGTTGGCTCTTTTCTCTCTAGGAAACCTCTAGTGAGTTATTTGTACTACTCGGTGTCCCTATTTCATTTGAGTCTTTCTCCTTGATTAAATGATCACCTTCATTCGATTCTTCTCCTGATTAATTTTCCCCTATGATATCATGCTCCTGTCTTTCTTGACTGTCTTCTGTCTCCTCTTCATTCTTTTCATCACAATCCCTCTTTTCTTTATTCTCCTCTTCTATTTTATCCCTATCTATCCCTCCTCCACTTTGTGACTCATATTGATCAGCAATTCTTCTTTCCTCATCACTGATTTTTCCTTCCTCCACTTCTTTTATCACACTGATTTCCCCTTCTTCCTTTTCTTTATTCTCCCCCAAAGCTTCATACATGTTATGTGTTTGAACATTATGATCCTTCACTAGATGTTTCCTTGGATGCCATACTTGTTCTCTCCTTCCACCTCTGTTATGATATCTATCCCCTTCCTCAAACTTCATCCTACTTTGCTCTTTCAAATTATTGTTTTCACCTTGCTTAATCTCTCCTTTATGCTCCACCATCTTTTCTTTCCCTTTGGATCTTCTTTCCAGTTCTTCCTTCTTGTCCCCTGTCAATTTTTCAGCATTACTTTCCTTCTCCTCTTTAGGGTATAACTATGGATGAATGATAAAACATTCATTTTCATTATGTCCTTGTAGCTTGCATGTTTTGCAATATTTTGGTACATAGTCGTATTTAATTGCAACCCACTTCTCCACTACTTCCCATGTCTTCTTCCTTACTCCCACGTTGATTCTAATAGGGAAATCTCCCATTAAATCCACTTCTACCTTAACTCTTGCACAACTTGTTCATGTTTTATTTTGAGTTGGCATGTCAACTTGTAAAGGTTTTCCAACAGTCGATGCCAACGAGAATATTACTTCCTTCCCAAAGAAATTGGGATGGAGCGCTGGGAACGATATCCACGCAATCGCAATTGATGTTTCCTCCTCCGGATCAAATATTGGATCCCACTTAATTATGGGTCCTCATAAGATATGACCAATAATTTTGTGTGATGTAAAACTGTGGTTTTAACAGTAGAGTAACATAATCTTCCAATAGTGTAGTCCTTATTAGAACATACATATTACTTAGTAAGCCAATGTTTACATCCCCTTTCAGTTCACATTGTTTTGGTATTAATCTCCTTAACTCTTGTATCTCCGGCCACCCGTAGGAAAATTTTCCTATCACCGCGAACTGTAGGTCTTCATTGATGATCATCTGTTCTACTTCATCTTCTTCCCGCACTATCCTTGGTTCTCCATGTAGATAAGCTACTTGTTTCATCGGTATAGGCTTGTGTTGTGAGTTCCTTGGTTTAATAGCGTTGGCGTAAGTCGTATTCGATGGATGCCCTAGATTATTAATGACTCCCTTAGGTGTTGGAGAAACCTCCAATGGTGGAGGCTGCCCCACGACCACCACGGCCGCCGCCGTCATCCGACGAGTATAAGCAAGTTAGGGCCGAAAAGAAGTTACCTGAAATATCGAAGCTTCTCAAGGTGATTTTGAACTGTTCCAAATGATATATATATTAATGTAATGTACTCAATCTCAAAGAAAACAATTCCCAAATGAGCTTGTTGTGGAGGCATGAGTCCTCATGTGTGTTCTTGATATTGTTGATTGATTACATACTTACGTTAATGTTGTTGTCACTGGTTCATGTTATTTGTTGCTTTCCACCTGCTAAGTGTCATAGTTGATTTTATACTATTATTCATTGCATATTAGTTTCTATTTTTGGGTTGGCCGATGATACCTACTCAGTACATGTTCCTTATACTGACCCCTACTTGTGTTTTCTTCGTTTTTTTTTGTGGAGTGCAGCAAGTGTACCATCGACTTCGACTCGCCCTCAGCTCTAGCCAGTCTCCAGCACATCAGATTTCAAGGTGAGCTATTCCTTCTAGCTCGTGCTGGATTCTCTCAGTCATGGCATGATGTCCTTAAATTTCAGACATAGGCCATCTTATTTATTTATTTTGGTGTCTTTAATACTCTTAGACTTGGTATTTTGAGAACAAATGTCCTTGATGTGATGACTTTCAGGTTTTGGGGATAATATGTAATAGACTTTAGAGGTTTATTTGATTGGTTACTCTAATAAGTTTTGAGCTTCCGCATTGTTGTTGTTATTTGTAGTTGAACAATTGATATGATTTGGGGTTGAATTCGTTGGTTCGCTCACTTAGGAGGTTAAGTGTGGGTGCCACTCATGATGAGTTTTGGTTCGACAGAAACCTGCAAGGTGATTCGCCGACTGCGTTTAGCGAGGAAGATTCAGGTCGCCAAGTGAATTACAAAGAAACTTAGAAATGGTTCTGTCATTTTAGGTGAGCTCCTGAACATTTGGTGATTCACCCAAATGGTAAGGTGAGTTGGATCGAGCTCACCAACTGAAGATTCAAGGTTTATATTGCGTAAAGGCTAAATGGGGAAGCTAGCTCAATCGGTGACTCGCCGAAAAGCTTTGATGAAGTTAGTCGCTCGCTGACTAGGACCTCAGCGGGAAAACAAAGGGTCTTTATGCCTAAAATGTCTTATTTCTTTTAAAATTTCTCATTCTTTCTTCTTCCTAACTATTCAGTACATATTGTCAATTAGTTATTTTGCATTTATACTCTCGTTGAGCTCTTGTGGATAGCATATTTATGGGAAAACAAGCCCCAAACCCTTATTCCTCTTTGTTTGCTCAATACTTTTGCTAATAGAGGTTGGTTTTCGACACCTCTCATATTTTGTGGTTGATGAGTTTGCTAGTTGTGATTTGGTTATTGATAGTGATTTACTTGGTGCTTAATCATATTGGGTATGTGTAACACCCAGTATTCGAAACAGACAAGAATGTAGATTTTGAGAAGTTGCAGGTGCAACTTACGGTCACCATCCACGGACCGTAGATCAGACCACGGCCCGTGCTGGTGGTCCGTGGTTCACCACTGCAACCCCTCCCCAAACCAGCTCAGAAAATTGGCTAAGTCCCGACTCACGGATAGACCCACGGTCCGTAGATCAGACCACGGTCCGTGGTCTGTGTCCGTGGATCGATACTTCCCTTCCATTCCTCTGACACAACCTACGGTCGACCAGCACGGACCGTCATTCGATCCACGGTCCGTAGGTCTGACCGTAGATGAGGATTAACAACCAGTTCGCTGAAAATTCTGATGGGTCAACTTCAGATGGTCATAACTTTTAGTACAAAAGGAATTGTGTGTCCTATGACCTATGAATTGATAGATAATTGAATTATCTTTCCAACGCCACCGAGTTTGCTAAATTCCAACCTCCGAGTAAAAATTTATGCCCATTTTAGTGAAGCCCTGTCGAGCAGACTCGACCTACGGACCCAATCGACGGACCGTCAGTCCATTCCGTCGATCACTCCGACAGCAGTTAATTCAGGGATCTTTTGGTCTTTTCCTATTTTGTTTAACCCCTAAGATACGTCGTTTAGACCCTAAATCATGAGATTTTAATCAGTTTAAGCCTAGAAACATAATTAGAACTTACCTTAGTCAAAATCATTAATCAAAATTAGAAAATTAGAATCAAGAAGGAGAAAAAGGTCAAGAACCCTAGTTCAAGAACGCAGCGAGGTTTCTTCAGTTCCAACCCCGAAATCGAAAGATTTCTTCGTGGAATTCGTCACCAGGTATGTGGGATTTCACTAGTGGGTTCCTTTCGCCCATTAGGTCCCTAGAATTCAGTCAGATTCTTGATTCCATGATTATGAACAGACCTAGGGTTTCTAGAATTTCAACAGATCATCATGAATTAGTTATTTAAATGTTCCAAATCAGATTATCATGTTATTGCTCAGTTTCTTACATAAATTTCAAAACCCTAGCTATGTATTTCATTAGTTCTTGAATTACACATGCTAGGTAAGATATTTCAGTTATTCAGATATACATGCTCCAGTTTTATGCCACATTATCAGTATATTTCAGCATAAACCCTATTTTGAGTTATAAATCATGAGAAGCTTTTCTTTAAGACAACACTTGAGTTTTAAGATGAGTTTTGAGAAAGAGCTTCTAAAACATGATTAGTATGACAATTGAGTAGGTCATCAATGTATGAATAGTATGGTATCTAGATATACCATCAATGTTTATGCAGTATGACTTCTCAAGTCATCAATGATCATAGTATAGTATGATTTTGAATTGTTTTCTAAAAAGGAGTTTTCAGGTATGAGTATCTATATGTCAGTATTTTGAACTATTCAGTATTTCAGTCATAATATATTCAGTTATACATGCCTCAGTTTATGAATGCATCATTATCAGATTAATTGTTGCATTCTCAGTTTGCATGTTTAGTTTCGAGCTATCCAGTATTTACAGAAATCCAGTCATAACCAGTTAACCACTTAATTCATTTGGGAGTAGCATAATACCGAGTTGGACTAGGGTTTCAGCGTACCCATATAGTCCCAGAACTACGAGCCACATAGGTGTAAGTCCCCTCTGTGGGCAATATCAGTTTAGTGATCACGCCAGCATGCCTCTATACCTCTGGCAAGGTATATTGGGTCCTCTCGATGGGGCGTATACATCGGACTCCACATTTAGCTCATGTGGTTTATGTCGGTTATTAGTAGCTCCCACAGTTCGGTCAGACTCTATTGCATTGACCATTTATCAGTATATTCAGTATTCAGTCTCAGCATGTTATAAATTGGTCATTGCATCAGTTAGCTCAGTATTCAGTATATTCAGTATCTATATCATGCTCAGATTATTTCATTGCTTTATTGCTTTGTTCAGTTATATGTTATTTCAGCTTTACTCTATCATGCATGCTCAGTACCTTTCAAGTACTGACGCATACGTGCGCTACATCTTCTCGTGATGTAGGTTCAGGTTCTCAGCATCCAGATCACGCTTAGATCGGTTCCCGATCTTCAGTTCAGTAGCATCAGTGGTGAGTCCTCATTCTTCGAGGACTAGTGACATGTTTATCTTTATCGCTTTTAGTCTTTAGTTTCAGTTTTGCTAGATCTAGTTAGGGCATGTCCCAACATTTCTAGTCAGTTTAGAGGCTTATTTCAGACATAGTTAGATTCAGCTTAGTATTGAGTTAATAACTTCTTTGTATTAAACTCATCAGTTTTCATATATCTCAGTTATAGTATATGGGTATTCCCCATCTCTTCAGTTTATTTATGATTTAGCTTCCGCATCAGTTTATTATCTTTAGTATGCTCATGATCATGCCAGCAGGGTTAGCTTGGGATCACTTGTGGTCCTAGGTCCCGTGTCCGCGTCTCGGGGGTAGCTCGGGGCGTGACAGTATGTGAGTTAATGTGATTGATGTGTTTGCTAGTAAGTGTCACATGTACACAAATGCTACGTGGCATCTATATGTCACTTTTACCCTTGTCAGTCAGGTGTGTTGTGCCAATAGCCCTTTCATGTACGTACAATTATTCCAGTTGAAGGCATGTTTGTAAGACACACTTTCCTTATTTTACAGGATGTCAACTGTCAATCATTATGATACAGTATATGTAAGGTTTATGTGTTCATATAGGGTTGTTGGCCTCACAAAGTGTTGCCATGTGCATTATTTCAAAAATGTTAAATTGGAACTTAGTTTGGAAATGGCAGCATATGCATTTCATGTTTAGTTCTTATTCCGAAATGTGCAACATATTTCATTTAATTTGACCAATAAACCATCTTCAAGTTTAATTTGAAATATCTAAGGCAATCATTTAGTAAAGCAAATAGTGAAAATTTTATAATTGACATATATAAGACTAATAATTATAAGTTATAACATTATTTTTTATCTTTCAAGTTATATCAAGAAAAAATTGAAGGTTTTAACATTTTAGTAAAATAAAAAATGATTTAAAATATAAGTAAAAATTAATTATTGTGAAAAATAAATAAGGTAAAAACAGATATATTAGTAGTAAATAATTTGAAAAAATTAATGATACTTAAGAGGAGGCATATAAATAGGAGATTCATAAAAAAATAAATATTTGTTTTCCTTGTTTAGCTTAAAATAGTTAAAATTCGTTTAAAGAGATTTCTTTTCTTTTGTTTGAAGGTTTCTCTCTTTTCAATATTTTCTCTATAAGTTGTCACTCTTATCTAATTCATATTCGTTTTTATTTAATATTTTTATTTTCTTGTAATGGACGGCTTCTTATTAGTATTAATAAAGCATGGTGGTAGATGGGATCCTTCAGGTTAGTGTTCTTTGCGATATTTTATTTGTATTGGAATACAAACCAAATGTAAAAAAATTATGAACAGTGATACTGAAAAAAAATATATTCAGATTCTGTTTATGTATAATAGTTTTAATTATGGCGTTTTTGGTATGAATATTCATTTTTTGAAATTACATAAATTTGTATGAAGTTGGTATAGATTTTGGTTTGAACATTCATTTTTTTTTATGTTTCTGGCCAAAAAATTACATAAAATTTATTTGAATTTGGTATACTGATTATATCATGTTGGTATGATTTTAGAATTATATTTGAATGATTTTCGTATACTATTTATCTAATAAATGACAATTAATAGTTAGAAGTGGTATTATTTTGGTATTATAGTGGCATGATTCTGCTGTGAAAAAGTGACAACTTATGGCATGAAATAGATATAATTTTGACATGAAATAGGTATGAAAAGTGTGCATACTAATTGTATGAAATTTGTATACAGATTTTAGATTCTTTGTTGTGTATAATAATTTTAATTATGGCATTTTTTTTAAAAATGTATACTATTATATTTTGGTATGAACATTGAATTTGTTCATTATTTGTCTGGCCCATTTTAAATTTTTTGGTATGCTTCTGGTTTAAAAAAAATAGATAATTTTTTTTTGGAATTTGTAAACTACTAATACCAAACATCTATGACAATCCATAATGTTTTTTGGTATAATTTTTGGTTTGATTGAATTATTTTTTTTTGCCATTATATTGTAATGAATTTTGGGAATAATAATCTAATGAATTTGGTATACTGTTTATTTAAGAAATGAAAATTAATATTTATAAGTTGGAATTATTTTGGCATTCTAGTGGCATAATCCTGATATGAATAATTGATAACTTTTGGCATGAAATAGGTATGAAATGTGTGAATAAGAATTGTATGAAATTTGCATACTAATATAACATATGTGTTTTTACTTTTGTATCCTATAATAACATATGAAATTGTTTTAAAATAGCATATGTATTTCTACTTTTGTATGAATTTTGTACGCATAAAAATGGTATGAAACTTGTATACTGATATAACATATGTATAAAAGTTATTTGTACTTTTGTATGATGTAATACTGACACAATAATTTATGATGGAACAGGAAAATATGCAATTCAAAAAGTGTCGGAGCATAAATTATTGTCGCCTAGTTCAAAAAGAACTGTATGGAGACCACAACTTGAACGCTGTAAATGGTTTGCTGATGTGAAATTCAATAGGTTTAAGATTACGTGTAGTACATGTCATTGGAAGGGACACAACATAAAGACATGTTCAAATTACCCTTCTGAAAAAAGACATAATTTATTTTTATTTTGATTTGGTTGTTTATTGTGACAAACTCATGTTTTGATTTATTTTGTCTTTTATGTTAATGAACTATAATTTCAGAATTTTTATTATGTGTGCTAGTTAATCATTTGTGTATTCAGTGTTTTTCAAATGTATACTCAAAAACTAGGTAATGCTGGTATGCGATTGATATCGAGTGGAAAAATTAAGTCAAATCTTAGTATGAAATTGGTATACAATTGGTATCCAACTGATATCCCAATGGTAAAATTGAAAAAAATAACATGTAATTGAGTTTTCAACTGAAATAGCCAACCTAAAACTAGTTAATATTGGATCCAATTTGTACAAATTTGGTATTGAATTGATATCCCATTGGAAAATTGAAAAACCAACATGTAGTTGAGATTTCAACCAAATTAGACAACCTAAACAAGTTAATGTTGTATTCAATTGGTATCCAACAGATATCCTACTTGAAAATGAAAAAATAAAATAAAATGTAACTGATATTTCAACCAAATTAGACAATCTAAAACAAGTTAATGTTGTATCCAATTTATAAACACTTGGTATCCAACTTGAAATTTTAGAACAAAGACAAAAAATAAAAATGTATAAAATTGATATCCAACTGATATAAATCTGGGAAGATTAATTCTGACAATGTAAAACAATGCATATTATATATTGTTGTCAAAAACTGTAGCAAAAGAAATATACACCACCCAAAAATCATAACATGTAATTAAAAGTCTAAACTACAATAATTAATACAAGTTCTATATTTTTCTCTCTCTTCAATTTATATTTTGTATTTAAGTGTGAATATTTTTTTACCTTATCTGGGCTAAAATTTAAGAACTCCTTATTAAAGATTTTATGATCTCATATTAATTAATTAATTAATTAATTTTATATATATATATATATATATATAAAACAACAAATTTCAAAATTAAATATACTTATTTCACCCACAAAAAAAGTATTTTAGATATAGAAAAACACACCAAAAACGAGTTCAAAATTTCAGTAAAACGATTTATTTTCTCAAAACATCAAGTTTCAGATTAAATAAATAAAAAACGAAATCAAATTTCAAAATTTAGAATTCTTATTTTATTTTTTTAAATCAGATTAAAAAAATAAAAAACAATATCAAAATTTAAAAAAAAACATCAAGAAAAGCAAAAAAAAAATAGATTAAAGAGAGAAAATTACATGTTAAAACATACGGTGATAAATTTATTTATTTTTAAAATTAAAGCCCCCAATAGGCATTAATAAATAAAAAGTATTTGAATACTAATCAATATATATCTTGGGATTAATAAAATAATCAAAATAATTATCAACTAATTAGGAGAAAATCAAGGGGGAGATTTATATTGTCAATTATAAATTACTGCATTTATGGAAAAGATATTTTGAGAGTAACGTGAAGGTGGGGTGTGGGTTGACATGTGATAAGTTAAAAAATCCCTTAAAGGTGTAATTGATAATTACAAATTGATTCTCTCTCATTAATATTATTTCTCTCACCTATTAATTATATAACATTATATAATATATATTAGTTAATAATATATAATTAATTAATATATAAATTAATACTAATCTGTTAACACTTGTAATTAAAATGTTATAAGTAGTAATATAAAAAAAAGAAGATCTAAAAGTTGTAATATTAACCCTTAAATAAATAGATGTGTGGTGTGATTTTTCCAAACAAACATGCTTCTCTATCATGACAAGAGCTTGGGTTTTCTTTCAATTTCAGCTCTAGTAGATTGAACCAGAATGACATGCTATCGAGACATTTACATGGATCAACAGTATCGTCTCTTTGTCGTAAAAGTCCCTGCAACCCTTTGGACATGTTGTACATCACTCAAACCCCTTGACTAAGTTGTACATTAAGCATCATCAAAACTCAAATTGTTTATAGCTTTGGCCAGTGATGCAGCAAAATCTTTGAAGCTAACCTGCTCCCTTGAGAAAATTTGAGATGGTCCAACTGCAAGATCTGCAACTAATCCCATATTGTCTGTCCTCTTCAGGTTCTATCTAATCTAGTGCATATGCATTGCTAAATTTGCTGTGTGAAATAAAAGATACCAAGCCATCTCTAGTGTCCAATCAGGAACTTAGTAGGCCAAAGAATCAACCCAAACCTTTATGTCGGTCAACTGCAAGAATTCATGCCACAGCATCAGCCTGTCTTCTGGTTAATCGAGCATACAAGCCATCATTGAGGAGAAGCTCTTTGTGGCTACCCATCTGAATGTAGCAAAAGTAAGATCATCCAAGTCAGAGATTACTAGATTGATTAAATCCAGAAGACATAATACATGACCGAAACTTAATTAAGCATTAGGCAGCTCTATTTTTTAGTATAAGATTAAGGTAGATATGAATAAGAATGTGAACCTCCAGGTTGCAAGGTTTCACACTTCAGTTTCAACTTGTTAGCTACTAAATGGACAACTATAGACTAATAGCCCTTTTGTTTACAAGTACACAAACTTTGGCGTCATAAAAAAATCCAGAGTAGACCACTCCGATGATGGTAAATGCACTGGTCTTATTGGTTGCTTAATGTGATGCTGCTATGTTAGAACTGCACAGGTTGAATCAGAGAGCATAGAACGGTCGAAACAAGAAAGGAGACTGAATGACTTTGTGATTATTAGCTGCTCTCCCTATGATATGTTTAAAAGCCATAATATCTACCTCAACAACCTTTCCGCTTTCCATCACAACTATTTTGTCAGCAGCTTGTATTGTCGAAAGCCTGTAGATAGCAGTTTACCAGTGTTGTAAAGCTAGTATTCAGTTCTGCTGAAAAGAACAAAGACAACTCACCGGTGTGCAATCACAATGACAGTTCTCTTTGAGTTCAGTTCTCTTCTGACAGCATGAAGCACAACCTATGGGGATTGAAAATGCGTATTTAGTACGCAATTCAACAATCTCTATCAGTTAAACGATTTTTAGAAGATCTACCTTAATGTTGTGTTCACTCTCTGCATCTAGAGCACTAGTGGCTTCATCAAGTACTAAAATATCTGGATCCCTAAGAATGGCTCTAGCAATTGCGATACGCTGCTTCTGGCCTCCACTGAGCAAATCATTATCAACAATTGTGTGGTAGCCATTGGGTAGAGATGAAATGAAATCATGGGCAGCGGCCTCCTTGGCAGCCCATTCCACATCTTGTTGATTGACATCTCTACTACAGCCATATCTTATGTTTGAGCTGATATCCATGCGGAAAAGTCTAGGTTCCTGTTCAAAATATCTTAGTAACATGATATTATAAAGCCATACAAAACTCAAATTAGGATAATAGTATATGAGGCTAACCTGCCCCACATATCCAATTCTTTCCCTCAACCACTTGATGTTCAAATCTCTAATCGGGTAGCCATCAATACATATCTTCAAATCCAAAACAAGTCGTTAGGAAAAGAAGTTCTTTTTATTTGAGAAAGCAAGGTGGAACAAAAGGTCACTGCTTTTCTCAAGGCTTCTTAATAGTATGATCTAAGCATCTGCAAATTCCCCAAGAAGGGTCAATTTTGTATACTCATAAGAAGGGAATCTCAATGCACAAAGCATCACGAGTTCACACAGGGTACTGGGAAGAGTGTGTAATAAGGCAGCCTACCCTGACACAAGCATCAATGGCATTCACTACAAAAAAGGTCAAACCCATGACCTAAGTCAACTTTACCATTGAGCTCCCTTTTGTTTTATATTTTCATAATTCAACAATATATTATTATATCAAACATGACAAGAATTACCTGCCCACTTATTGGCTCATACAGCCGAAGGAGAAGGTTCACCAGAGTGCTTTTTCCACTACCACTTAGGCCAACCTAAACAACAGATGACATTCACTTCTCAGTCATGTTTCAAATTAATGAATAGAGAAATAAAAATATACACAATTCTATACCCCTAAAAATAGTTGGGAGAATATACACAAATCTATTTAATTCTTTTTTTTTTTTTGATTTGCACCGGGTGTCCGAGTCTCTTTGAGCCCCGACTAATCCCAGGGGTGCAATCTATTTAATTCTGACGGCGCACATATATTCATTCTATTCTAATCCTATCCTTTACTTGTTTTTATTTGGTTCTGTGTATTCGATTGTGATCATATGGAGGAGCACTTTAGAGAGTAAGGAGTTTTAGGATAAGTAAAGTAGTACAAGTACATGCAGTACAAGTTTAGACATCATGGGAAGAGTGAAATTGAGGCAAGACAAGACAAGATTGCGGTGCCAAAAATGAAAATGAATTTAGATATCTAGACTTGTTTCAGAAGAATGGAATGATAGATGAAGATGTTAATGTAGAATTAAAACAAGATGTTTTAAACGGAGAAGTGCTCTTGTAGTGTCATGTATTAGAATGGTGCCTACCAAAGTGAAAGGTATGTTCTACAGAACAATTATAAGACCAACAATGTTATCTGGTAGTTAATGTTGGACCATTAAAAAAAATTCAGTTTCAAAAACTGTTGGGCTGTTAAAGTCAAATATATCTTCTTTTTTTTGAGATAAAGGTAACTGAAAGTCAAATATATCTTAAAGTTACCAGTTTTAAAAGAAGTCCAATAAATCCATGAGATGAGTGTTGACTAAGATCGATGTGTCGAGTCATATAGGATTAGATAAAATTAAAAATGATCACCTTCACCGGAGTGTTCAAGTAGTACAGATTGACGATAAAATGAGAGAAGGTTGTTTAAGATTGTATGGTCATATCTTGTGTTGGCCTATAGCTGCACTAGTCTTATGTATGGTAAGTTAAGGTGTTAAGAAGAGATGAAGTAGAGTCTTCAAAGACCTACAATTTCTTGGAATCAATAAAGACTTCGCTAAAGATAAGGCACAATGGAAGAAAAAAATTGTAGGAGTGATATCTACTAGTTGGAAAATAAGTTTTAAGGCATTTTGACCAAGCTTCCGAAATTTGTTTATTTTGAAATGTGTATTTTGTTCAAAGTGCTTTTAAAAAAAGTACTTTGGAAGAGTAGCAGTTTATGTTTGGCTACTCAATCGGGAAAGTACTTTTGGCAATATTAGAGCAGCAATTTGTGCTTAGCCCATGTTCCAAAAGTGCTTATGGGGAAACTACTTTTTATAGCTTCTGCTACTACTCAAAATCACTTATTTTTTTCCTAAAAGCTTAGTCAAGCACCTCAACCTTTTAAAATAAGATGTTTTTGGGGAAAAAAAAACACTTTGACTTTCCAGAAGCTTGTTTGGTCAAACAGGCAATTAGTTTGGTTAGTACGTTGATTTTGAACCTATTTCTTTTCTATTGAGTATTTTGAACTTATCATATATTTAAATGTCAGTAAAAATATGGAGATTTTTTAATATATTATTATTATTATTATTATCATTTATATATATTTAATTTACTTTTACTTTTTATTATATTTGGTATGATGATGATATGAGTTGAATTTAAATGGAAAAAAACATGATCAATGAGGATTCATAGAGGTGACCTCAACTTGTTTGAGATTAAGGACACAATTGTTGATGTTATTGTTGCTGAGGAAAGAAAATAAGGAATTTTTAGGGAGAAGAATTTGGCCCTGACTGATAAACTAACAAAAGGAAAATGAAATGCAACTCATCCGAATAAGACAAATTGGCATAGGCCATAGGTGGAGTTTACTAGCACATAGGTAGTCTAAGTTCCTAAAAAAGGGAGTCTCTGACTTCCACTTAGCTATTCTCTGAGCTTGCTTTCCAGTCTATCTTCAAAAGTAGAGAAGGTTTTGTTGATGTAGGATAAACAAATTCATATGATGCATGCTTGAACTCGTTCCCAGACACGTAATTTGGACTAAGTAACCTGGAAGTTACTCTACAAACCGCAACCATTTTGTGCCACACCCTTGTGGCCATAATAGACAAATTACCTTCTTCTCGAGAAATTATAAAGGAACAAATTTAATCATGAGGATCATAGAGGGTAGCAATTCCACAATTCCAAAGGAAGGGGTAAAATGATAATACCTCTGTCTCTTTTTATGTGAAGGTGTTAGAGGAGACACAAAGTTTAAGAAACAAAGGCTTTTGAAACTTGTAGCCTTAAGCATGTCATAGTTTTTTGTGGCAATTCTCGTTAAAGCTAAATTATTTTTAAATATAGAGTTGCCCTTTTTTGGAGCAGATTAGAACAGAAAGTGTCACATAAGATGGGACAATGAGATTATGTCATTTGATCTTAGAAGTTGCATGCATAAATATGGAATCTAGCAGCTAGAATAAAATTCGGATATTCAGATTGGCAGCCCGAAATTAAAGAACTCACAAGTGCTACTACTTCACCGGGATGCACCACAAAGTTAATATGTTGAAGTACCGGCACCTGTTCCGTAGGAAAAGTGTAAGCTTTTCTAATTGTAGCCTTGAAATTCTGTATTCTAGAATAACTAAAAAGAATATACATGAAATCAACGATAAAATGAAACTATAAAGAAGTTGTTCACAATCAAAATATCAACAGCTTCATACTCAAAATTTTCAAGTGACCTATAGTCTGAGACAAGGAAATTGTGCATACAATTCTTAGACAAGGTAGGCAGTGGGCAACATAACTACCATATCTATGCACTGTAATTATTTAAGTTCATGTGTGCATTCATGATGGCAACCTATATAAGAACTGCTGGATGCAAAATCAATTTCAACAGGCGACAAAAGATGCTTTACAAGAAAGAAATGAATAAAGGAATGGGAATTCTAATTTTAACCAAAAACATGCAATTTATGGGTAGTCAAACATTTCCAATTCCAGTAAGCATGAAGTGACCAGCAGTGTAAGCCTTACATAGCATCACTAATCTCTGAGAAAAAATGATGATGCCACTTCCTTTCGGGTAAATTGGTTTTTTGTGGTCCTTAACAAATTTGTTTTTAGTTTTACGTCCTATTTACCAGAGATCTTGCCTTTTACACATAAGAGATTTGAAAAAGGTCATTTTCTCCCATTCAATTTTGTAAATGGCCATAGGAGGCAAGTTGGTTTTTAAACAAAGGAATTAGGGAAATAATGAAGGAAAATACTGCAATGTTGTCAAAGGAAATTATTGCATTAATAATTCAGACACACATTTATAGCTTTAATTTCTAACTAAAACATAGAAAAATATGCTACTAACTTATCTACAAATATCAAATAACAAAGAAAGAGGAAACTAACTCCTAAATTCAAGCCACATAGGACACTAATAAAAGCAACTTAAAATCCTAGAAGCTGGTTGCGCGATAAACTGAATTTCTGCAAAAAGTAATCTTTTAGAGATAATGCAGCTAGTTGTTTTATTTCTGCACTCTCTTGATACATATTTTCAACACTCCTCCTTGGATCCTGAATTATAGATTGGAGTCTTGGCTGGAACTGACCTTGTGAATAAATTTGTCAGTTTATCTTTGGTCTAGTAGCTAGCTTTGATCCATGTATCCAAGTTGCAGCACTTGAATATCAACAAATTCTGGCTTCTGTTCATCTTCTTTAGGATAAAATGAAAAGTTTCTACCTCTCCTTTCAACTCATAAAATCTCCAGCTTAGTGGAATTAAAGATTCAACAATACTTGTCTCAGATAAGAATTTAAATCCTTTTTCCATCCACTAGCCAACACTCAAAAGATTTTTATCAATAGCAGGCACGTAAAAGACATCTGAAATTATTTATGTACATGAACTTGAACTTTCTTATTTCCATAGACATGAACTCTTTAAAAAGATTTGTGACATATATCATGTGGTTTGTAAAACCACTTTCAATCAATCAAAAATTAGACTTCTTGGTTGAAAAACATGTTGCCACAAATAAGTGGTCATCTTTTTCTTCCTCATTGGTGACTTGGACATCTGCTTCATACTTTTGAGATTTGTTTTTGCAAATCACAGCTTTATGACCAAGCGGGTTGCAGCTTTGTCATTATGCATCTGGCCTCTTCAAACAATTAAATGGAGGATTACCTTTTTGCCATAGTGCTGACAAGGTGGGTAAATTTTTCCTTGCATTATTACCTTTGCTTTGAGTCTTGTGGTTGGCCTCCAAGGCTCCTTCAATAATACCACCTTGCCTAATAAGTTTCCTTTGCTCTTGTGCCTACAACGTATTTAGCAATTCTTAAGGTAATCCTGTACAGATCTTTTGTGATTTTCTAGGTAGTTATGGATACTTTGAATCTTTCAAGCACTGTAACAAGAATTTTTTCAACAATTCTTGAAATCTTTAAATTTTGTGTCAAGCAATGTTACCTTGTTAACAATGCCGAGAAGTCGGTTTGAGTACTCTTTAACGGTCTCAGATTACTTCATCTTTTGCAACTCAAATCCCCTTATTAAATTCAACACCCTTCACGCCTATTATTCTTTCATCTCCTGTGTATTCTTTCTTCAAATAATCCCAAAAAATATTTGTTGATTTGAGAGTCATAACTCTTCTAAGAACTGTTGCAGACACCCCAGCAAACAGAGTTGCTTTCTCCTTTGATTTACTAATTTTCGTTTCCTTTTGGCTTTTGATCCGGGCCACCGTGAGATTATTGGGCAATGGAAGAACATCATAATCCTCTTTCACGGCCTCCCACAGAGCTAAGACCTCAAGATAAGTCTTCATTCTTACTGCCCAGAGTTGGTAATTCTCCCCATCAAAGACAGGAGGAGCTATTTGGGAAAAACTATTTTTGGAATCCATCTCACTCACAGGTCCCTCAAGAAAATGGCTCTATAAAGTAGTGCAATGTTGTCAAAGGAAATTATTTTATTAACAACTCAGAGACATACATTTGTAGCTTTAATTTCTAACTACAACATAAAAAACTATGCTACTAACTTATTGGCAAATTTCAAATAACAAAGAAAGAGGAAACTAACTCCTAAATTCAAGCCACATAGGACTCTAATAAAAATAATTTAAAATCCTAAAAATTTAGTTACTGATAAATTGAATTTCGGAAAAAGAAATCTTTTAGAGATAATGCAGCTTAGCTATTTTATTTCTGCAATATCATGGGACACATTTTCAACAAGACCATTTCCCTCTTACTAGAGGCAAAGACAGAGAACATGAATATTTTAATCTTTTATCAGATAAAAAAGTTCTACTAATACACAGATGAAAATAAGAAAAGGTTTTAAGTGTTAGAGTGTATTCAAGTTTTGTCAAAGAGGAATAGCTGTTCTCGGATAATGAGCGACAAGCTGAGAGATCAAAAAGATTAGTATACCTTAACTCTTGAAGGATAGTAGAAACTAATATTCACAAATTCAATGCGTCCTGCTAATCCTTCCAACTTGGCTCCTACAACAATCCACAAAGCAGGATGAAAATATGCAGCATTTGGGAAACATTCTTTTCAGAGTATGTGTGCACAAATGGAGCTATTTCAGTTTATATAAACTTCATGCTGCACTTGAAGGGCAATTTACACTTCCGATCAAAAGTTTTTATTTAGGTATGTTAAACTGTCGGTAATAAAGTTTGGATGAAACTTTGCATCAAAGAGCAATTAACGTCCTTTATGAGCAGAAGTAAAGTGATTGTACACTCTATCCATCTATAGTTGAGAGCACTCGTTTTTATGAACCCCTAAACAATCTGTACCTCTATACCAAACCACTGCTTCCCCCTTCACCCCCATGATATACACATCGTCACCTTTGAAAAACATCTTCCATAAAAGTCATGTCTTAGAAAAGATGGACAAATTTCATAAAGCTTCTCTAAGAAACTTAAGCCTACAGAGGGAATTTATGGTATTTGTTAGGAGTTAGGACTTATCCCTCAAAAGTATTCTATTTGCAGCATTGGAAAACAATTTCCTATAACTGAAATACTGAAGCATAAAATCATTCTTTCAACATGATTGGACCCTCTGGAGAAAGCCAAAGGATGAATGCACTCCTACATTGGTGAGTCTATTTTGTGCCTAGTTTCAGTTTACATATACTTTGGGCATTAGAAGATTCAGATTGCCTGAGGGATATGCAGTGTACTAAGGGGTCGTTTGGTAGAAAAATAAGTAATGCAGGGATTAGTAACGCAGGGATTAGTAACGTAGGGATTAGTAATGCAGGGATTAGTAGTACATGATGTATTTTTTATCAAGTGTTTGGTTCATTGCTTCTGACCTCATTTTATGTTTGGATTAAAACTCTACAAAAAGCTCTTTCCAATTATACCCTTGCATTATTATGAGATTTTCTATTTTATGTAATCGGTCAAGGTAGATAATTGTCGGACAATATTATATTTTTATGGCCTTCTAAGTAGCTAGGAGAAGAACAATTTTGTCATGTTTGCTATTTTCTCACTAGAATTATTTGAGGGCAAACAATTGTTATCTTAATAAATTAATCACTTAAAAACGTCAATTTTCAATTTAGAATAGATAGACCATCTACTTTAAAATTGAAAAGACGGTAAACAATAGTAAAATTAAATGACATCTACATTCACATATAAAAATTGCAAGTTGTAGTTTTAATATGTATGCAATTTATAAATTGTTCAAAATACAAACAATTAGAAACCACATATAAACCAACAAATAATATATTCAATTAAGATCACAAACGTCATGTGGTGATATATTTGCCTTTCAATTAGTAAATGTTAAACGACTCACATTTTAAATATTGTATTGATATGTATTGCAATTATTTATTAACAAGCAACTCTCTCTAAATAATAAAATTTGTAAGCTAATTTATTTAAATAAATTTACTAGTACAAATATAAAACATAAAATCAAGAAAATAAATAAAATGATTTTATTTTTTTTGAGAAGGTAACAACTTGTATTCTATTCCAAAACAAAAACCAGAACCTGCTACAACAAATTACAGGTTCCTAATTACAATTGTGGAGAATACCACGAAGATCTTTAATCCTATAGCAAAATTTACAAGGAACCTAAAACATCTTTAACTGATTCTAGATCTACCATGTACTCCTGTTTACACCAAAAAAGAAACAAAACTAAGCAGTTCATCTTAATCTTCTGGATGGAATTGCTCTTGTTTTGGAAGCATCTGAGATTTCTTTCTTTCCACACTGACCACCAGATACAAGCTGGAATGATTTTCCATCTTTCTTTATGCCCGGTAATGCTTGCATAACTGCTCCATAACTTCAGAGTCTGCGTAACTTTCCTAGGCATAACCCATTTCATGCCCTTCTGATTGATAAAGACATTCCACAAAATGTTGGTTATTCTACAGTGAAGGAAGAGATGGTTGACAGTCTCTACTTCTTCTTCACCACATAGATGGCACCTAGGACTTAGTTGAATATTTCTTTTCATAGATTTTCCTGGGTCAAAACTGCCTGCTTAGCAAGGAGCCAAGTAAAACAAGACACTTTGTAGGGTATTTTAGTTTTCCATATCAACTTCCATGGCCACCCATTCCTCTGACTGTTACAAGGATTAAGTTTTTTGTACGCTCTTCTAACACTGAAATTGTCCCGATTGTGATCCTGCCATCCCAAACTATCTTGTGCATCAATAGTTCCTTTAAACTGCCCCAAGACCTTGTAAAACTCCACCAACCTTTGGATCTCCCAGTCATTTAGAGGTCTTCTAAAGCTCATATTCCACCCTCGATTTGACCATATCTCTGCTACAGTGGCCCGCCACTTTGCTGCTGGTTTAGGGTGAAAATATTCGGGAACAAGGTTTTTAAAGATCTTTGTTCTAGCCATCTATCTTCCCAAAAAGAGGTTTTTCTACCATTCCCCAATTTAATACTGCAGTTTTCTCTGAGCTTTGGCCAATGGTTTCTGATGGCTCTCCAATGGCTTGATCCGTAAGTGCTAGTGACCGTTTTAGTTATCCAGGGATCCTCCATTTCATATTTGGCCTGTATTACATCTTTCCACAGAGCTTGCTCACTGGAAGCAAATCTCCATAGCCACTTCATCATAAGGTACTGGTTTTGAATTTTTAAATTATGTATCCCCATCCCCCCTGCCCAGTGTTTTGGACGGCGAGAGGCAACAAAAGGCAACAAGGGCCTGCCTCGCCACGCGGCGAGGCGCTCACCTTTTTGAATTGAGGCGCCAATTAATACAAAAAATGTAAAATATTTAATTGCATTTATAAATATCCAAAATCTCAATAGCAATAACATTCATTAGCAATGTCCCTCTTTTTGTTAGCATCTCACGTCCAGTGTTATGAAAGGCGCTCGCCTTTCGCCTTTGGCGAGGCGAGGGGTCATCGCCTTTTTCCGGCGAGGCGAGACGACTTCAGAAGGCGTGCCATGGCGACGGAAAGGCGTAAGATGATGTGGTGTGGCGATGCAATAGGCGTCGCCTTTTTATTTTTTTATTTTTTTAAGGTCTGACTTAATAAATAAAAGCCAAAATTAGGGTTTTTCTGGGTATTTTTGCAAACTTGACCTTCGCAAGACGCTCCTCCTCTTCTCCTCCTATTTCGCGATTGTTGCTCCTTCGTGGAGACTTCTTCTTCGCGAATCACAATCGTGACTGCTGCTCCTTCTCAGGTACAAAATCTTATCTCTAGTTCTTATCTTCTTCTCTTCTAGTTCTTCTCTTCTTTTCTTCTTCTTCTCTACTCTATTTTTTTTTTTTGGTGGAACTACTCTATTTTATTTTATTTTTGGGTGGAACTACTCTGTTTTTCAGTATTTAGAGTTTGAGACTATGCTTGGTTATGTACTTCTGTGGTAGACTGTAGTGCTCTGCTCACTGGGCTGGAATCTGCCTATATTTTTAAAAAAAAAATTGATCCTTCTTTAATTATTTCTTCCCTACTTAACTTAGTTTTATACTAATTAATATAGTATTTATTTGTCCATAAATAGTGAATTCAATGACGTGAGATGCTAACAAAAAGAGGGACATTGCTAATGAATGTTATTGTTATTGAGATTTTGGATATTTATATATGCAATTAAATATTTTACATTTTTTGTATTAATTGGCGCCTCAATTCAAAAAGTGAGCGGCGAGCTGCGTGGCGAGGCAGGCCCTTGTCACCTTTTGTTGCCTCTCGCCGTCCAAAACACTGCTCACGTCATTGAATTCACTATTTATGGACAAATAAATACTATATTAATTAGTATAAAACTAAATTAAGTAGGGAAGAAATAATTAAAGAAGGATCAAATTTATTTATTTTTAAATATAGGCAGATTCCAGCCCAGTGAGCAAAGCACTACAGTCTACCATAGAAGTACAGAACCAAGCATAGTCTCAAACTCTAAATACTGAAAAACAGAGTAGTTCCACCCAAAATAAAATAAAATAGAGTAGTTCCACCAAAAAAAAAAAAATAGAGTAGAGACTAGAGAGTAGAGAAGAAGAAGAAGAAAAGAAGAGAAGAAGATAAGAACTAGAAGAGAAGAAGAGAAGAACTAGAGATAAGATTTTGTACCTGAGAAGGAGCAGCAGTCGCGATTGCGATTCGCGAAGAAGAAGTCTCCACGAAGGAGCAGCAATCGCGAAATAGGAGGAGAAGAGGAGGAGCGTCTTGCGAAGGTCAAGTTTGCAAAAATACCCAAAAAAAACCCTAATTTTGGCTTTTATTTATTAAGTCAGACCTTAAAAAAAATAAAAAAAATAAAAAGGCAACGCCTATTATATCGCCACACCACGTCATCTTACGCCTTTCCGTCGCCTTGGCACGCCTTTCTAAAGTCACCTCACCTCGTCGAAAAAAGGCGATGACCCCTCGCCTCGCCTCGCCTTGTCGCCAAAGGCGAAAGGCGAGCGCCTTTCATAACACTGCCCCTGCCTGTTTACTCTCAATCAGAGTATCCCACTTTACCAAATGGAATTTCTTGGTTTCACTATTTCCTTCCCACAGGAAATTCCTCCTCAAAGCATCAAGTCTGTCAATAACACCATCAGGAATAGGGAAAAGTGACATCATATATGTAGGCATAGAGTCCAAAACACTATTGATGAGTGTTAATCTTCCTCCTAAAGAAAGGTACTGGCTCTTCCAATTCACCAACCTTTTTTCACATTTTTCAATCACCCCATTCCAAATGCCTATAGATTTGCTTTTGGCTCCCAAGGGCATCCCCAAGTATGTAGTTGGTAGATCTCATGTCCTTCCGCCCAAAATCCTAGCCAGAGAGGGTAAATCAGGGACTTCATTTACTGGATACAAGAAACTCTTGTTCCAATTGATGTGAAGCCCAGAGATAGCTTCAAAAAGAACGAAGATTACCCTTAAAATCTTGAGTTGGTTCTTGTTAGCATCACAGAAGACAAGAGTTTGTCTTCTGCATATTGTAAGTGAGTAATCTCCAGATCAGCCCCCACTCTACTGGATACCCTAAAACCTCTCAGCCACGACTTTTCTTGAGCGATTTTCAACATATCTTTTAGCCCCTCCATAGTGATAATAAAAAGAAAGGGAGATAATGGATCACCTTGTCTTAAACCTCTCTGTGAAGAGAAAAAACCTGTAGGAGTGCCATTTATTAAAACTGAGAATTTCACAGTGCTGATGCAAAACTTCATCCATCTTAACCATCTACCTCCAAAACCCCTTTTAGAAAGAGTCTCCAACAGGTACTTCCAATTGAGGTGGTCATAAGCTTTTTGAATGTCCAGCTTACATAGGATGCCGGGGGACCTGCTTCTAGTTCTAGCATCAACACACTCATTTGCCACAAGAATGGCATCCATTATTTGTCTCCCTTTTATAAAGGCCAACTGTTGGGGGTCCACCAGTTTTTGCATAACCATTTTGATTCTCTCGGTGAGTATTTTGGAGATGATCTTGTACACGCTACCAATTAGGCTAATGGGTCTGAAGTCATGAGCTCCTTAGCACCCATTTTTTTTGGAATTAAAGCCACATAGGTAGAGTTGAAGCTTTTCTCAAAGACGCACCTCTCATGAAAGTTCTTGATTGTAGCAATCACATCTTTTCCAATAACCTCCCAACAATGGGTATAGAAGGCCATGGTAAAACCATCAGGACCAGGAGCTTTGTCACTAGCACAAAGTTTGACACTATCCCATATCTCTTGATCCTCAAATTCCTTCTGAAGCATGAAGTTATCTTCAGCATTAATTTTGTGATTCATCCTGCACCCAACTGAAGGTCTCCAAGTTTCTGTTTCAGAATATAAGTTCTGATAGAAAGCTATAATTTCCTTCTTTATGTCTTCTGGATTCCTGACTACTTCACCCCCCACATTTAACTCATCAATATTATTGTATCTTCTGTGTGAGTTGGCAGTTCTGTGGAAGAACTTGGTGTTGTTGTCGCCCTGTTTCAGCCAATTGACCCTTGATCTCTGTCTCCATGCAATCTCCTCACATTTAGCTATATTTTCAAACTCTAGCAGAAGTTCAGCTTTTAAGTGGATCCCTTCTTCCCCAACAGCTCTTTGATCCTGGACTTTCTCAAATTCAGCAAGTTGATTGATTATGTTCTGTTTCTGTAAAGCATTTCCTTGTGCTGATTTGCTCCACTCTCTCAACTTAACTTTAAGTGCCTTCTGCTTAAAGGCTAAGATGAAATCTGGCCTTCCTTCACAGTCAAAAGACCTCCACCATTCCTTGACTCTATCCAAGAAACCCTCAGTCTGCAGCCACCAATTTTCAAATTTAAAATAGGACCTCACAGGCTCCCAATTCCCACATTGTAATAGAATTGGAGAGTGATCAGAAGTGACCTTTTGCAGGATTGATTGCTTGATATTTTTGAAGCCTCCATTCCACTCATCAGACACTAGAAACCTATCTAGCCTAGCAGCAATGTCATGTTTGTCCCCTTTCCTCCATGTGTACCTTCCTCCTGCTAATTGAAGGTCCAACAAGCTCATATCTTCAATGAAATCAGAGAGGTCAGTCATCGAATTTGTGATTCTTGAACAATTTTTCTTCTCAGAGGGGAATCTAACTGTGTTGAAATCC
Organism: Solanum okadae; assembly: GCA_036553675.1. Classification (NCBI taxonomy): domain Eukaryota; kingdom Viridiplantae; phylum Streptophyta; class Magnoliopsida; order Solanales; family Solanaceae; genus Solanum; species Solanum okadae. Next base: position 37,059,180 of record CM071689.1, read on the forward strand.
CCACAAACTGCCCAAGGGCCATTGAACAGACCTCTAGCTGACCCAACTTCCCACTAAACTTCTTCTCTTTCTTCTCTACTATTTGGAGCATAGATGCCAGTAAGTACCCAAGTGAAGTCAAGACTTTTACCTGTGAACTTGCAGGATATAGAGTATGCTCCCACACTGCTAACCTCTCCTGTCCAAACTTTCCCGTCCCCAAGAATTAGGATGCCCCCTCTAGTACCACTAGCTTCAAGTTGACAAAATTCAACTCCTTTGTTTGCCCATAAATCTTTAATAATGTTTCTCACATCCCCTTGGATCTTGGTCTCTTGGAAGCAATAAACATCAGCCTTCCACCCTTGGATTAGATTCTTGATTACACACCTCTTATTTGCCTGATTCAGGCCCCTCACATTCCATGAAATTATCTTGACCGTCATTTATCACTAGCTAATGTGTAACCCCCCTTGCTTCTGGTACCATTACTTCTGAAGTTGCTCCCACATTCTAGACTCTTAAGTTCTTTTGAGCCTTTAACTACTGAAGTTGAATTCAAGTTCTTCCCCCCCTTGTCAGTGTTATTTTGTCTCATACTATCGATCTTCATGAACAGCCTCGTAGCTTCCTCTTTGCATCCCTTAATGTTTACTCCGAAATCCTTGGCTAATTTTATGATGTTCTGATGGATCCAAATCGGCACGTCAAAATCTGAATCATCTTCTTCCTCTGGACTACGTTGGTTTAAAGGAACTACATCTTCAATTGTTGTCAAAGAGTTGTTCTCTTCACCTCTCTGTGAGTTAAGTTCTTGAAAGCAATAGTTTTCCAAAGGTAAATGAGAATCAGGGAGGTCTGGGCACTAGTCTGACACTTCCACTGTTTCTCTATCAACATTATCTTCTGTATCAGCTTCCTTCTCCATCGCATTTTCTTCCAGTTCTGTCCCTTTTATTTTTATGCACCTTGAAGCTGATGGAGGAATAGAAATGGCTTCAAGTTCTGCAGTGATTGGATCATTTAACTGAGTGAAGGGGTTTTCAATGAGAGGCCTACTTGAAATGAATTGTGTCAGCAGATCCAGGCCCATTTTTCCGCCCTTTCTTACATGTTTGGATTTCTTAGGAGTTGTTGAACGTTGCAAAGGTTCACATGCTGGTACAGCAGGTTGTTTCAAAATTGCTGGATCGTACGAGGAACCCACGTGTCCAGAAACCTCTGTAAAGCCTAAAAGGCTCTCATCCCCTCTATACCCAATCAAAACTTTGGACCTCTGGTTGTTTGGGACAGCCGGAGTTCTCTCATCGGAAACCACCCTCGCAGGCGTCTCTACCCAAATCTGAACTTTGAAAGTCAAACCCTCATGAACCAGCTGTACTGAATTAGGGACAGAATCACCATCACCTCTCTCACCTTTAACCTCGCCCATTTCAAGTGATTACGAAGCTGTCTCTTCTTCAGTACGAATCCAACCTCCACAGAAATTCCCGATCTCTCGGAAGACTTTCTGGGACCAAAGTTGGAGGGGTAAACCCACTACCCTGATCCAAATCTGATCCAGCTTTTCATGGATGGAGTTCGAAGTCGGCGACCACCACATGGAAGGTATTAGTAATACCTCCTATAATACCATGTAGGGTGTATAACTAATCCATGGATTAGTTATACTTAGGCCCAAAAATTCTACCAAACATAGTACTAAATAATACCATGCATAATACATGGACTATTTCTCCTAATACCTCCTACCAAACGACCCCTAAAAGTACTGTTAAAACCAATTAATAGCTAAAATTTTATAACTGAGACAATGTAGCCAACAGATTATAAGCAACCAAAGGAGTAAAAGGGAAAGCATAACAAATGAAGAACAAGCATTGGAAATTCCAATCCAAATGTGCAAAACAGTGACATTTTAAAATAATTGTACTACAAAAAATCAATGTGAAATTCCACATCGTAGTTTGTCTTTTGAACCATCTCAAGATAATATCCCTTTCACAAAACAGAATCAGTTATTACTTTCTTTTTAATGCTATATCAACTGAAATGTTCTATTCTCATCACATTTTAAATGTTTAAACATACAGGACTCCAAAATCTAAACAACAAAAGACAAAAAGGTTTATACATTTATTTCTTGCTACCATTACAGAATGTATTTTTAAACTTATTGGGTGAATATGTCCTGTCCCACCAAGATACTCAATATAAATACAGGGTGTACGTAAGTGAAACAAGAAGCTAGTTTGGAAAATACTTTTACCTTTGTCAATGAATTTACCACTAGAACCGAGATCCATTAATTGAAAAACCTTCTCACTTGCCCCAATAGATTGCATCAATGACGAAAAATTGTCCCCTACCCACCATGTAGAATAAATCAACCATTCACTGTATAATACGAATTTGGTAAGTTGTTCTGCTGTAATATGACCAGCCAGGATAGATATTCCTCCTACCAGCACAGCAATAACCTAAAAAATTCAAAGCATAAAATTGGAGTTCACTTTAAACAATTAACTGGAAAACCTTATTTTGTATTTCAAACAAGTAGAAGCTGCAGATGATGATAATGAATAAGTCTCTAATTGAAAATTAGAAGCATCTATCATCTCTTTCTATCGTCTATCGAGAACCATTCAAATGAAATTGTTTTGTTAGAATCCTGTGAATATTTTTGAAGGCAGAATACATAGATAGACATCTTAACTTGGAATCTTGGACTCTACTTGCAGTTAAACACCTCAACTTCCACTGTGACCATCTAGACACTTCAACTTAACAGAGGTGCATCCCATGGAAATTTAAGCGTGTGAAAGCCCTAAAAAGAAATTGTTTTATTTTTTTCATGTGGACCTCACTTTCTTCTTCCCCATCAAACAAATAGCCATCACCACCCTCACGCCACCACCCCAACAAGGACAACACTAAACTCACCCTTAAACCCACAATTCTAATAGCCATGGATACCATTTGAATTTCCTCCTTGGAGTAATTGTTTCAAGCTGACTAGTGGGTCCTCCTAATCGCCGGAAATCGACCGGAGAAGGCTTTGATCAGAGCTGGCAAATTCAGGCAACAAATTATCCCAATCTCCAAATCCAAGAATTAACTCTAGCGACTGAAATCTAAACGGAGCGTCAAAAGAAAACCTCAACTGGAGAACCCAACTTGAACTTGAACAGAGAATCAAAGTAGTTTGTCGAAAACCTCAAGAAAATGACGCTATTAAGAAAGCATAGCCCTAAGTTCTTAGAGTAAGAATTCTCAATTTGGGGGACGGATAACAGTTTGTTTTAGCTGAAAAATAGGCATGTCGCGAGACTGCTCGCAACCTACTCATACAAGAACATGTTTCATTGCATATTTGGGGGGACACTATACTCATATCTTGTGATATGATTTACCGTATGACTTAATCCACCATTTAAAATCAGATTCCACACTTTGTTTTGTTTTCTCAGCCACCCTTGTTCTTTCTTTCACCATGTGTCTTTTTGGAAGCACTTGTTTGTCCATAAGACCACTCCAGGAAACGAAAAATTGGCTCATTGTGCTCAAAAATGTGTATTTCTTGGTTTCTTAAGGGTACATAAGCGATACTGATGCTACTCACCTAACCTCCAATGGTACCTTATGTTCGCCAAAGCTACTTTCTTTAACGATTACCCTACTTTACATCCTCCTCTGCTGAACATCTAGGCATTTATGAGGTTTTACAAATTCTATTTTTTGGGGATTCCGCCATTGTCTTTCCTTCCACAGCTCCACCTCCACCACTTTTGACTTATCATCGTCGACTACACCCTTCAACTTGCCTAGACAATTCACACCCAACACCAAATTCTTTGCTTGATGCAGACTTGTCTTCACAAAGTTCTTCCATTACCCCTTGGAAAGGTATTTGTTCTACATGTAACCCTAATCATATCTATATTTATCTGAGTTATCATTGTTTATCACTAGCTCATTATGTCTTTATATCATCTATTTCTATTCCACAGACTACAGGTGAAGTCTTTCTCACATAGGCTGGCAACTAGCTATGATTGAGGAGATGTATGGCTATACTTTAAGGGTACTAGGGAGCTCGTTCCTTTGCCTCCAGATAAGTCTATAGTTGGTTTTCTTTGGGTATATGCGATAAATGTTGGCTCTGATGGACAGGCTGATCACCTAAAACATGACTAGTTGATAGCATCCATGTCGGCCTACTTGCAGGGGCGGAGCTACGTGGTAGTCAAGGGGGTTCAGCTGAACCCCCTTCGCGGAAAAATTACACTGTATATATAAGGTTAAATCTTTATTTTAGGTATACACATATTATAAAATGAACCCGCTCAACAGACTTGAAGCTTGGTTCAGCGGTCAAGGGGGTTCAAATGATGCCAGAGGTCTCGGGTTACATTCCCGATCACAACATTTTTTAAACTTTTATTTCCCTTTGTTTTACGTATGATTATTACCCACATGCCACAACCATCTTACAAATGGATACAAATTCTTGTGAATCGTGAAGCATTAATAAAAGTAAACTCCCTCACTTAATTCTGTCTTCTTTGTTATATGCTTAACTATGGTAAAGTATTTTTTTTATTTGTTTAAACATGTCAAATTTAATTGTCATAACATGTTTGAACTCGTAATTTTTTTTCTCTACACAATATTTAAGTTTATAAAATGAATTATGAGTTGTATATGTAGCAAGCTTGATACATATGATTTTTATGAACCAGCTTAAGGGGGAATATTAGAATCCAAAAATATTCTAGAAGAATTGTAAATATAGGAGTACAGCAATAGTATACTCAGTGAGATTCCACAAGTGGTGTATGGGAAGAGTAGAGTGTATACAGACCTTACCCCTATCTAGTAAGGTAAAGATGTTGTTTCTGATAGACCCTCAGCTCAAGAAAAATATTTCAAAACAGGTTTGAAAAATACAAGGTGAAAGAAGCTCGGATGGAAATACTAAGGAGAAATATTGACAACAAAATAGTAAGATAAACAAACAAAAGAACAACAGTAGTGATAAAATTGAAGAATAAGATAATAATAAAATAATAATGATAATACAATATAAATATAGTAGATTGCTTGATTTACTATTATTGTAATTATGTAGTGATTTTCTTTCCTTTTTAGCACATGTAACATAGTTATTTAAACCCAATAGCTTGAGGGAATAATCAAGTCATAGTCTCTCTTATTTCTCTTCCTTTTCACAGCATTCAGAACTTAGCACCCTGATATTTGAAATGTTTTTATGACAAAAAGTTCTTCATTTATTAACTCAAGGGACAAAAAAGATGGAAGGTACGAAGGGTGAAGAAAGATACTCCAGTGCTAAACAATGGAAAGAGTTTGACCTGAGTTGAGTGATAAAGTGTGTTGAAGCTAAAGTTCCAATATCCATAAGCAGCACTTTGACGCAAGGATATATCAGCTAATTTCCCCATCCACCGTGCATACCTGTTCTAGAAAATGGTTATTTTCGAGTTCTTGTAAATACTAAAAAACTGCATGTAATTGTATTTTGCATATGTTCATATGTTTACTCCTGACAGTATTAAACAAAACACAAAAGGAAAAGATCCGTTCTTCGAGTAGTTACCTTTGCAGTTCTTGTTCCTCAGTTCCATATACTCGTACAGTCCTCATGAGAGAGAATGTCTCTTGAGCAACCTATGTCACATAAATGGATATAATTGAATATTAAACTTATAGCATATAGGGATAAAATGGACCAATCAACTTCTTAAGATTACTTCATTTGCACAAGCAGTGTACTCCTGAATTAGCTTAGCTGCTTTCTTCTGGTATCTGTTAAAAGAAACAGGCACAAAGAGAGAGTTAGAAGAAGTAGAAATCATAAATTGCACCAAGTCTCAAGTATAAGTTTTCTTCACCTACTTGAACAAAGTATTCTAGTAGACTCATTTGCTACTAAGAGAGGGTAGCATAATTTATCAGGTACGCTAAATAAAAATGTGATTTAAAGAAGAGAAGTCAATACTAAAGTCTCAAGTTCGAAACCCCTTGCCAGCGAAAGCAAGGGGTTTGCCTTCTGGGTCGAGCTCGTCGCACCGGGCTTGCCTAGTGCGGGTTACCTCTCCTATGTGGTTTGCGAGCTATTGCATAGGAGCGGGGGTTTTACCATGTGCGCACCCAAAGGGTAACAGCTGCGGGTTTCCCTTGTCATCAAAAAAAACTAAAACAAGAATTCACATCATTGTGGATGGTAAGTACTCCATGTTCACCAAAGACCAACTTGGCCCTTTCTTTTTGGGAAAACCGAGAATACTAATTACTCCAAGGACAAGGATGAAGCTTTGGAAGCACCAAGAAGGCCATTCACAAGGTCTCTAGCTAAACAGATGCAAGATAAGGTGGCTGGACTTCAATGGGAGATTAAAAAGGTACTTATTGTGGAAGAAGAGCTCAAGTCTTGTGGAGAGGAATTGGCTACGAGCTACACTTATTTTATGGTCTATGTCCAACATGGGCTCCAAGAACTAGCCAAGCGAAGTGCCTAAATTTAATCAGCCCACAGAGGGGCCAACTTGGCGCCCAAAATCAGTCCAAAAGGGAGGAGGATTCACACCCCAAGACGTGGAAAGGAGCAGCTAAAGTTTCCTAATTTTTGTTTCTAGATAGCTATGGACAATTTAAATGCTTTCCTAGTCAAAGTTTCCTTATTTCATTTTAGGAGTTATTCACATGTTTTCCAAGTTTACTATTCAAAGTTCCCTTATGTCTTTTCATAGTTAGGTTTAATTACTTTTTCTTTACCTAAAGGACTTGTTATCCAAAGTAGTACAGGATTTGAATCATAACCCTCTTGGGAGAGTGTTTACATGACCCATTCTAGTATAAATAGGAGCGTCTTTCATTATTTTTGCTACACATTATTATCAATACAATTGTGAGAGTTTCTCCTTTTTACACCTTTGAATGCTGCCTAATTGATATTTATCTTGCAACCTTACAAGAACAATCCTTTAAAAGGTAAGATTATTCTTTAAACTTGATATTTTGGTTCTCATTTGTCCAACCTTACAAGACTAAGTCTTGTAATTATTGTTGTCTATAATTATTCAATTAGGGGTCTGGATCACTTTTGCTATCTAAGTGCTTGATTAAAACCTAGCAGTAACATAATTAGTCTTAATCCGATAATTTTTGTGTACTACTATCAATTAGGGTTCTTAGCCTATCATCTTCGGAATTCTTGAATTCATTCTAACTTTACTTTGTTTTCTTTAATTTCACTATTTAAGCTACCACATATTTATTCATCTTATTCTCGCAACTAACTCAATTCTAATCAAGTGGTATCTGAGCTTCTATCAAGATTTCATACTTAGGAGTTTCTTGAGCAAGAAGCCAAAAAAAAAACGTCAAAAAGTGAAATCTGCCTGAAGTACAAAAAAAATTTAAAATTGTGACTTGCTCCCAAAAAAAGCTAGTTACTTGTGCCTAAAAAAATCTTTTTCAAAAAAATATCAAGGTTCAATTGCATAAAGATTAAGCGACACGACTTTGCCGAAATTCAGGTTTTGAGAATCTTAACTTAAAAATTAAACTACTTTTGCAATTTTACGGTCTGTTTATGATTCTTGATTTCCAACATCAAGAAGGAAATTTAAAAAAAAATAAAGGAGGGGGGGGTGGATAATTTTATTGATTTTTTACAAATTGGTCTTATTTCTAGTCTTGCCAAACCTAATCTTTCTAGCACTTGGTAAAATTTATTTCTTTCCATATTTTTACTTCTAAAAGGCTGTTATTAGTAGGTTTATATATAAATTTGAGATTGGTAACTGTTTCTATTTCTTTAAATCAGTACATGGGTTGTACTGAAAACCATATTTATATAATGAACTCTAAAGGCACTGTCCTATCCCTATAATGAGTCTAAAACATCAATGATAGAGACAGTGTCATTAGAGTAGATCTGATTACACCAAAAACACAAAGTTAGGATACATTCAATTTTACTTGTTGCATATTACTCTCCCTATTCTCAAAAACTCTAAGATTTCTCTCTTTCCAGATAGTCCACCAAATAGTAGCAGGAATGATTCTCCAGTTGCTTTTGTTCTTTGCTTGTAACCCTGCTTCTTCCCAACTGTATAAGGCCTCTGCAATTCTACCAGGCCTGACCCATGAGATGTTTTTGAGCCTTAGGAATAGATTCCACAATTGGCCAGTGACCTTGCACTGGATGAACAAGTGATTGACTGTTTCTGCAGTTTCCCCACAAAAAAAAACATCTAGAGCATAGTGTTATTCCCCTCTTCATCAAATTTTCCTGTGTCAACACAACTTCCTTAGCCAGTAACCACACAAAACAGGCCACTTTGTGTGGGATCTTGGCCTTCCAAATGTGTTTCCAGGGCCATTTGGGTGCCTGCGTAATTGGATGGTTCAACTTCCTATATGCTGCACTTACTTTAAAAGTCCCTTTACAGTTCCTCAACCGCTGTAATCTGTCCTTCCTTGTCTCCAAGCCACTAAATTGTTCAATGACGCTGAAGAATTTTGTGACTCTTGGAATTTCCCAATCATTGAGGTGCCTTCTAAATATAATATTCCACCCATGAGGTGTCCATAGTTCAGCTATTGTACTTTGTTTGTGAAGAACCAGAGTGTGTATGTCTGGGAAAAGTGTCTCCAGATTTCCTGCTTCATGCCAATCCTCCTTCCAGAATCTAGTTTTAGCGCCATCTACCACTTTAATCTTGGTGTTTGGTTTGAAATCATCCCATAGTGATCGGATGGATTTCCATAAACTAACACCATATGGAGTGGTAACTTCCTTTGTCATCCAATTGTCACTTTCTTCATATTTTGCTTTTATGACTGAGCCCCATAAATTCTGATCATCATTAGAATACCTCCAAAGCCACTTCATTCTCAAAGCATTGCTTTGATTCTTTAGGTTCTTAATCCCTAAACCCCCAACTCTCTTATCATTGATCACTTTTTTCCATTTGACTAAGTGGTACCCCTTCCTTTCCTTGTTTCCTTGCCACAAAAACTTTCTCCTGATGCTATCCAACCTATTAATGACACCCGGAGGAATAGGAAATAAAGACATCATATATGTTGGAAGTGCATCAAGCACAGAGTTGATCAAAGTCAAAGCCTGTTTGGATGCTTTTAAGCTCATCAAACTGGCTTAAAAGTCAGTTTTTGACTTATTAGAGTGTTTGGTAATTATCAAAAAATGACTTATTTTAAGCCAAAAGCTAAAAGCTAGGTGAAGCCATTTAAGCCAAAAGCTAAAAGCTAGGTGTCCCTAATTATTACTATTACTATTACTAGTATTACTATTATTATTATTATTATTATTATTATTATTATTATTATTATTATTATTATTATTATTATTATTATTATTATTATTATTATTACTATTACTATTACTATTACTATTACTATTACTATTATTATTATTATTATATTATTATTATTAATTAATTTTGTTTTAATTTTTTTTAAGTATAAAAACCTTAAATTAATCAACTTTTTATCATGTTAACAGCTATAAGGGTATTTCAGACATTTTGATAAAAAAAAAAGTGTTTACAAGCACTTATTTGCCAAACACATCAACAATTTTTTTTTCAACTGCAACACGTTTATCCAAACACATAACTACTTATTTTAAAAATAAGTTTCAGCACTTTAAAAAGTTACTTTTTAAAAGTTACTTTTTTTAAGTCAATCCAAACGGGCTCTCAGTCTTCCTCCAAGTGAGAGGTACTGAGACTTCCACCTTGCTAGTTTCATCTCACACTTCTCAATCACCCCATTCTAGATTTCCAAAGACTAGGATTTGGCCCCTAAAGGCATACCCAAATAAGTAGTTGGAAGAGCACCCACTTCACCACCAAGAATTAACTTCAAATTACCCATATTTGGCACTTCATTAATTGGATACAAGAAGTTTTTTCTCTAGTTAACATGAAGTCCAAACATTCCTTCAAACAAGACCAGAATTAGTCTCAAAATTTTGAGGTGGTTCTCTTCAGCATCACAGAATATCATGGTATCATCTGCATATTGTAAATGAGTTATCCTTAGGGATTCCCTTCCGGCTCTAGCTACTTCAAAACCTCTTAGCCATTCTTCTCTGTTTGCATTCATAATCATATTGTTGAGTCCCTCCATGACTAATAGGAAAAGGAAAGTAGGGTTATATATAAATCCTAAAAGAACAACAGCGAATTGGCCAAAAATGGCAATAAAGGGTGAGTTCAAGAGAGGGGATAAAACAAATTGAGAAATAGTGATGAACGATGGCACGTAGGGAGGCCGAACTAAGCAAACAAAATTACACCAACTTGAATGAGGTGCCCTGAATAAGGACCACGACCACCCTAGTGGACATAGGGAGGACAAGCACAGTAACATAGTCGAGTAGAGGAGAATCAATCAAAACCTGAGGCCTCAAGAGAGAAGACAAGTTGTTTGTGCTCCTCGTATCTAACAAGAGGAGCAATTTAGAGACAGTGAGGATGAATTTGAGAAAGTTTACCAAAGAAGGTCTGGAAAGAGGGAACCACGAGCTAGAGCTGAAGATGACAATCTTAGAGGTATCAAGAAGAAGATACGACTTTCAAGGAGACCAAGAGATCAAGATTTGTACCTTGAACGAGAGAGAAAAGTTGAAGTCATCTTCGATTGCCATAATCATTCTAAACATAAGAAAGTTAGACTTGTTGTGATTGAATTTACTGACTATGATGTAATTTGGTAGAAGAAATTTAGTATGGATTGAGAAGACTTGGAGACCTGCCTCATGCTACTTACGCCGAGATGAGAAAAGTAACGAAGAAGGTATTTTTGGCATCACACTTATAACAAGATCTGCAACAACGCCTTCAAACTCTTAGATAAGATTCTATGTCCATAGATGAGTATTTTGAAGTTATGGATATGACTATGATCCAAGCTTATTATAATGAGAATGAAGAAACCACTATGGCTAGATTCCTTAATTGTTTAAAAAGAGGGATAGCTGATGGAATAAAATTACAATATGTAAACTCAGCTGGGTTAGTAAAATTGGATGTAAGAACAGAAAAGAAAAATAAAACAAGGTAGGTCATGATGAAATCAACCTACTACTGCTCCAAGGAGGAATTGAGTGAACAAGAAGAAAAAACTACTCCTAAAACTCAAGATGATAAAGGCTAAGGGAAAATTGGAGTTCAAGGATGGAGGTAAGCCTTTTAATTCTTGATCCTTTACTCCTTCTAGTTGTAACATTCAGTACTTCCGGGCTAAGTTTGAATTCTTTTAACGTGGGTTACTTAACCCATGCTCCGTAGAAAATCAATGTGCGTAGGTAAAAAGTCGATAATTATAGATTGGAATGGTAAAATTACGGATTTGGATTCAAAAGAAATTGAAACATTGAGCCCCCAAGGCCTAGCTCGAGTGGCAAAATGTGGAGGATTTGTGGCTTAGGTCGCAGGTTCAAGCCCCACATCATGCAAAGTGGAGAAGGGTAGAGGGGCGGGACCATTATCCACCGAGTTAGAAGGTTGTGATTGGTCCAAAGGGCGGGTCACAGACAGATTTCTCAGTTATCCAAAAAAAAGAAATTGAAACAATGCAAGTTTAGAAAATAGGGGTAAAATACAACCAAAATTGCAGCCACATAAGTGATATGTGGGCCGCATGTGGTGATGAAATGTTGAGCTTCAGTGATCGAGATGTGAAACCCACATACGGACCACATGCTAGACATATGATTTGCATGTCATACTGTATGTGGAGTTCTGAGGATGTTGAAATTTCATGCTACAAGTGTTCATATGCGAAACAACATATGGGTCCGCATGTTACACCGTATGTTGAAGTCTAAAAATGGTCTAAAAATATGAGCTACTAGTAGTGCCTGCCCGAGGGTAAAGAAGATAAGACGGCAACTTTAGGCCCAAAAGTTGGGCCCCAATTTTTTGTAATATAGTAGACTTTGAGGTTAAAATACACTGTACATAGAAGGTTAATAAAATAGAGTTAAGATTATTTTTTTGATATTGATTAACATGTTGACCTATAAATGGAAAAGGTTTTCCGTGAATGTAAACATTTTTTGTGTTAAAGAATGACAAAAGTCTCACATTGGTGATTAATGAGATGGGTGGACTCCTTATAAGGTTTGGGCAATCTTCCTCGCTTTGAGCTAGTTTTTGGGGTGTGAGTTAGGCCTAAGACCTAATTTAGCATGGTATCAGAGCAGGGCCCATCTCACCCAATGTTGGGAACCCCAAAATCAAAATTGCCCACGCACTAAATGCTAAGCACTGCACGTAAGGTGGGATGTTAAAGAATGACAAAAGTCTCATATTGGTCGTTAATGAGATGGGTGGACTCCTTATAAGGCTTGGGCAATCCTCCCCCCTTTGAGCTAGCGTTTGGGATGTGAGTTAGGCCTAAGACCTAATTTAACATTTTGCTTTTAGGTAATTACTTTTTTGACAACTCTTACACTTCCTTCTTGATTTGAATCCAAAGCCCCCCACCCACCCACTTCTTTTTTTACTTATGTATGCTGCAATTTAATTTTTATACTCCTTCTTTTCTTAATTTTTCCAACCTCAAATATTGGTTAAGCTATTACATATACTCCCTCCATCTCATATTAGTTGTCCATTTATCCTTTTACATACCCCTTAAGAAATCATTAATAAGAAGGATAGATTTACTAATTTAACACTTGAGAATTTTTTCGGAAGTTTACATATAACTTATTTTCAGTTTAAAAAAGAATTAAATGTAAGGGTGAAAGGGAACAAATATAATAAATTCTATCTTGGTTTTGTAAATTGACAAGTAATTTGGGACAACTATTTATAGTAAGGTGGACAATTAGTATGTGACAAAGGGAGTACATAATATCCCGTTAAATATAAGAGTTGAAGAATGCCATTTAATTAAGGAGTTGATTTCTTTGATGATCAGTCAACTAGAAGTTACAGTTACTTTTCTACAGAGACACATTTCTTTTTTATTCCAATTTTCTTCAGTAAATATGACTTCCAAAAATAATAACTACTAGTTGAGTCATCATTTGAGAAATCACCTCTTTAGTGAAGGTATTGGGCATTTTTTTGATGTTTTCTCATGTTTCAAGCATTACAACAACTATGCTGAAGCAACTAATGGTTATATCTTGATATTAAGTATTCAACTTCTTAAATATAAACTCATATTATTTTTCATCTAAAATTTATTATTTTATTTAATTCTAACGACTTAGATCCTTTGCCTAATGTTGTTTCTAAAATTTTGCAGGATTATGTTGATGTCTTTCACGATGATATTCCTAAAGGTTTACCATCTTTAAGATAAATAGAACATCAAATTTACTCATTGTCTGGATTTCAATTTCCTAATAGGCATGCATTATTACATTGAGACCCTATTTATAGACACTACATTAGACTTCTTTTCCAACTAGGACACGACATTACAATACTTGGAAAAGTAGAATTCTATATACTTTTCCTATTCCTATTCTTATACTTATTCTAAGTAGGATGATATACATTAGTCTTGTTTCTATTCCTATTCTAACCGTCTAAATAATCTGGTCCTTACATTAACTCAAAGCAGTAGTGACCAAAAGTCTTTAGTAAGAACCATTATTCTTGGAACTTCTCATTTATAATAGATTAAAACCATGCATGTTCTACTGATTGTCTAACTCCATCTCGTAAATAAGATTCTAAGATATAATATTATACAAGTAAAACACCAAGGAAAACTTACTGGCCGTATAATAGCATTATCGTGAATAGTGCACAGCAGATAGCCAATGTGCACAATCCCAATGGCCAGGACAAAAACAACAAATAAACTAAAGCACCTGTTCCCTGAGAAGGATAAAAGTAAATTACCAACTCAAAAATGAACATCTGAAAACATTAGACATGTTAGGAAATTTTACCTGGAGAACATTGCGTAAAATCAGATTTAGGTCATTTCCAATTACACGAGACACTTGTTGACAATCTGCCCCTAGCCTACTTGTCAAATCACCAACTGTTTCAGAATCAAAAAAGGATATATCCTACAAAAAAGGTAAAGCTACTTTTCATATAGAAGTGATGTCACTTGTTCCTTAGAGAAGCAAAGTAATGGGTTATTTATGTTTAAGCGAAATAGGATTCCTGAAACCTGAAGAAGAAGAGTGGAATATAATTTTTCCCTCATTCGCTTGACCTGCAAAGGAAGATGAAGTACAAGGCAATTAAACAAGCTATCCTGTTTCTTGGAGACTTTTAACGTTAAAAAAATATTAGTATATATATATTTGATTAAATGGCTTTAGCAGTGAAGAAAAAAAAGATAAATTTTATAGGCAACTAAAAGCAGGATTTGTTTAAGTGAATAGAAACAAGACTGACCAGGATCATATTTGCGATGCCAAAAAGGCAACCTCGCACACCACTGGAGATGAAGAAAAATGTTAGAAGGAGACTTTGAAAAATATATAGAAAAAAAGAAGTAGTAGTGTTGACCTGCATATTGCGGAAATGATGCATAGCACAACCAAGATTCGCACATTCCGGTGGAACAGTAGGGTAGTGCTACTTTGTGCCGTAAAGATGGATGCTGTGAGAAAATGCGGTATAGAAATTTCTGATAACTGATGAAAGGAAAGGATTAGGATGATTTGAAAGCATTAGGATTATCATTTTGAAAGGGCATCAGGATTATCATTTTGAAAGGGCATCAGGATTATCATTTTGAAAGGGTTAGGAATTAGAAGAACGTACAGCAGTAACAATGAGAGCAGTAAAAGCAGCAAAAATGAGGAAACGATCTTCAGCTATCAATTCCCACATTCTGTTAAGAGCACGTACAACAGTCACAGGCTTTGATGTTCCTCCAACATCTACATCTTCTGATGAAAGCTTCCACCAATTTCCACCCGGAAATACATTTTTAATAAATTCCACCAACTTATTCCGAGAATCAACTTCATTTTCTGAATATTCACCCGAGTACAGGCATCTCAATCGCTGCCTCTGCTTACGCAAACACAATTGGGTTTTGAATTTTGGGTTTGGGTTTGGGTTTGAGTCCCTTTTCCAAACAATAATGCCCTCTCGATTTTGCCTTTTTCCTACACAATATACAATTCTTACTCGAGGTTGGAATTGCACACTTGACACAACCAATGCCATACTAATATATTAATTAACCCAAAAAAGAAAAAGAAAAATCTCTCTTCGTTTTTTATGAATGATGATATGAATACTCAATTTTAGTCTCATGTTCAGATTTTACTTCTGAGGCTATCATCCACGCAAAACTATATCTATCGACCGTGGGGCCCACAATGTTGTATTTCCTAATTATTTGTTCATTTTTCTTTTTTTAGTTGTTCTTAAATACTGTTTTACCTATTATATCCTTAATTAACTACTTTAAAAAAGGTAAAAAAAATTGAAAATTTTAAGTTTTTTATTTATCTATTTCATAATTAATTGGGGTAAAATGGTAATTCACTAAGTCAATTATTGTTTTTTCTTAATAAATATGTCAATTCAACAGTGGATAAATAATTTGTGACAGTCGGAGTATCCACTTTCGATATTATTATTAGGAGAAAAGGGTCAAAAATATCCCTCAACTTTCATTTATTAATTGACTTAACCCTTACCATTAAAATAAAGTTGTTCTTACCATCACCCGTCTATAAACTTATTAGTCGTGCCCCTCAATTGGATGGAAAACCTCAATTCAATAAGAATAACTCAATTTTACTTAAATTACTTAATTTAAACTCAATCCGACCCACCTAATCGTATAACCCACTCTTCTTTATCTTCATCTTTAGCCAATTCCAATAGAGTAATTGTTGCCGGTGAAACTGATGCTAAACACGTCGGAGCTCCGGCCACGGTACCAAAATCAATGTCAAAAGGTTCTTAGCGATGAAATGTACCCCACTATCACAAAAGCCTCATCTGAATCTGGTCAGTGTTCTTAGAATTTAGGAAATAAGGTTCAAAATTGTTAAAAATAGGGAAAATTTAGACAAGGAAGTTAAACCAAGGAGACTCGAAATTACCAAGCTCAATTGATCCATGATGAAGCTGGGAATTCTTCTCCTCAACAAAATTCAAAAGATGAAGCATTCAGCCCCCTTGTTGGCCGGAAAAATGGTAATTGCCGTCATTGCACTGCCATTGGTCGATTTTCACTCCCATCATTTAAGGAGCAATTACAACTGTTAGAAGCAAAATTTGACTACTTCTTAAACTGTATAACAAAGAAAACTAATAAATCATTACTTAAATTACATGAAATAGCATAAGTGACTTTGGCAGATTCACAAAGTCACCTTCCTTGTTTATTGTTTCGGATAATTTAGAAGTTAAACTAGGTATTCTAAATCAAGATTTGGCTTATTCAAACAACTAAATGTATCCTTGTTTGACATTGAACAACAAGAGCTTTTCATTGGTAAGGGAAGGTTAAAAAGATGAAGATGAAAAGAAGTGGATTATATGATTAAATGGGCCAGATCAATTAAAATTGGGTAATTTAAGTAAAATCATGTTATTTTTATTGATTTGGAGTTTTTCATCCAATTGAGGGGTGCGAATGTAAAGTTTGTAGACAATGATGGTAAGAACAACTTTATTATAACAGTAAGGATAAAATCAACTAATAAATGAAAGTCAAGAGGTATTTTTGACTCTTTTCCCTTATTATTATACAGAAAAGGGCATAAAATACCCTCAAACTATCAAATTTGGTACAAAAATACCCTTCGTTTATCTTTCGGCTCTATAATGCCTTTCATGTCAATAGTTTAAGGGTATTTTAGAGTTTTTTTCGTTATTAATATAATTCCTTTATATTATATAGACAGTTTCTTTCACACCAAACATGAGTTTCTTTTTTTTTTACAATACTTAAAAAAATCTTTTTTATAAGAATATAAAATTATGGATTAAATTTTACGTTTAAAAGAATTTAAAATCATTTTTTTAGAATTGATTTTTGCACACCGAGGATGGTAAGAAATTACTTACAAACTTTGTGGGACGTTTATGTTTGATTTTGTAATGACATGTCTATTAGCGGTGGATTCAAAATTTTGAATACAAAGATTTAACATTTTTAAAAAGTGAAAAATAAAATATATCGTCAAAGAAATTCATAGAAAAAATGTAAATATAAATTAAACTATATTTATAACTTACGGTAACTATATGATGTTATGTTATTTTTTTTAAATGCTAGTGCAAAAGCTATTTTTATAGGAAGAAAAGGAAAAGAAATATATTATAATAAACTTAAGATAATAACTAAATATTAATAAAGAAAATACCCCAATCAAAAGTATAAAACAATATACTTGGTGCGGATAGGGATGACAATCGGGTTGAGTTAAATATGGGCGGGTCAAAATGGGTTAAGATAATAAACGGTAAAGACTCAACCCAAATTTGTTTGTGTCAAAATGGGTTGGATCAAAACGGGTTAGGTAGCGGATCATAATCCAATCCGTCCAATTTTTACTAAGTTTTAATAGCTTTATTTGTTATTTTATAAGCTTTTAGTACCTAATAAAAAAAAAAAATTTATTATTATAACTATACATAACATATAAAATAAAATAAAATAAAATAAAAATATTTTGACAAGAGTTCTCGAAAATCAATTTGGATTACATATCAACTCAATTTTTAATGAGTTGAAATGAATGGGGTTGAGATGTGTTGAGCTAACAAATGGGCGGATCAATAACCAACTCAAACCTAAATAGTTTGGGTCGGGTTGGGTTTGATTTGCCACCCTTAGATGTGGAGGAGGCATAGAAAAAAAAAAAATTAACAAATAAATAAAGGGATAATTTCAAAGATATCCCCTCAAGTTTGGTTTCGTAACACTCACCTCTTGTGGTTTACAATATTACACTTACCTCCCTTATTTTGAATTTTTTTTATGACAATCCATTTAACTTATTACTTGTTAATGTAAAAAGTTATGATATGACTAATTTGCCCCTTTTAATATATCCTATTTTGTAAAAAGGTTTTTTCTTAAAAAAATGTTATAAAATAATTTCATCTTTCATTAAAAATATTTTTTATTTTCCATTAACCCAATCTACTAAACTTATTTTAGAGTTGATGCCACCGATTTGTTTGTCTAATTTTATTGAAAATGAAAAAAATTATATCAAATGGTTGGAACTTGCTATATGGAGTAACTCAATTTTCATATCGGCTGGAATGCAAACAAATTAACATACACTTTATTCTAATTTTGATCATTTTCTTTCCAATTCAATAAGTCATCTTAAAATATTGTATTTTTATCTTAATTGGTAACATTATTATAAGTAACTAGTG
Organism: Solanum okadae; assembly: GCA_036553675.1. Lineage (NCBI taxonomy): Eukaryota > Viridiplantae > Streptophyta > Magnoliopsida > Solanales > Solanaceae > Solanum > Solanum okadae. The sequence goes on from CM071689.1 coordinate 37,077,563, forward strand.
AACTTGCCAGCGATTTGTGCAGTTCTTAAAATATTAATAAATTCATAAACTTATATTAGTCCTATATATGAGTACAAATACAAATATTTCTTGAAGTATTCCTAAAAAATTACAATATATATTTATTTTCAACAATAGACCAACTGTTGTTGAATGCCACCGTTTTCCTTATTAGTTTTCTTTCCCGTTCTTTCTTTTCTTCGTTTCCGTTTTTTCCTTGCCTATGTACTCCTTTTGTTCTTAATTATTTCTTCACTTTTTCTTTTTTAGTTATCCCTAATTACTAGTTCATTTTGACAAATTAAGAAATGACAAATTCTTTTTACTTTTTATATCCTCAATTAATTACTTTGAAAAATGTAGAACTTCTTGAAAATCTTAAGTTTTTAATTCATCCACTTCATAATTACTAAGGGTAAAATGATAAACTCACTATATCAATCATTATTTTCTTAATAGATGTATCAATTAAAAAATAAATAAGTAATTATGGACAGAAGGAGTATTTATTATTGTCGATCCCCCTGACACTTTATCTTTTGTCAATCCCCATGTCGTCAAAAATTTCACAAATGGACTATTTTTCATATTTCACACTTGTTTTTATATTTATGTACTATGACTATTTGTTCATGAAATATCCAACATAATTTGTTTTTCTCCAGGACCAAAAAAACCTAGTAGGTACTTATTATCTTTGGATCGGCTAAGTGGGGAATTTTAGAAGACAACAATGTTATGTAATACTACGTTATGGGTTTAAACTTTAAAATCAAGGGTAAAGTAGGAAGAAAATCTAAAAGTAAACAAAAAGAAATAATAATTTTCTGAATTTTAAGGGATGCCACGTAGGCGGACTTAAGATCCTCTTTTATATATATAAATAAAAATAAATATAAATTGTATAAAATTATAAATTTGTAACGACTTGAACCGTCGTTATTTAGGAAACGAAAAACGTCAGGAAAACTGGACCACCCAGCCCGCCAGAGCAGGCCACACGCCGCTAGGGCAGCCGCGCTCTAGCGGGACAAGTTGGTTCCAGAGCGAGATGGGTGAGACATATGTAAATAACGTGAAGTATGATTTTCTCCTTTTTCCTAAAACATCAAAAAGAGGCGAGGATCACCCTAGTAACCCTCAAAAAGCCACTCTAAGCTTGGGAAGGAAGGATAAGGAAATTTCTAGCGTAAGGAGGTCGATAGATTGCGGAATTTCTATCAAGATTCACCGTCCCGTCATCCGAAAACCAGATTTTGAGCTACAATCTCAATGAGAATGCTTGGCGCCCAGGTAGGCTAGGTTTATTTAATTGAGCAGTTGTAAATCTGTTATTCACTGCATAGTATATTGGAATTGACAGTAGAAATCATGCGTAGACTTTCGTGCACCGAAAAGAGACAGTTGTACATATATTCCTAGGTATTTCATCAGACGTATACCGTATGGGAAAGCCCTAGCTCGTGAAATAGGGTTTAAGAGATGGTTGTGATTTCCTAATTGTATAATGTATGTCGATGGATTGGCGTATGGTATGCAAACGTGTATGACATCCGATAAAAGTGGAAACGAACCTAATGAATTGATTATAACCATGAGTGCCATGAACTTGAGTACTTGACTATATGATGTGAGTATTGTATGTTATGGATATGATTGTGATTATGATGATTAGATTGGGTGTCACATACCGACACACTAACTTGCATTAGATCAAGTGTCATGTACCAACACACTAACTTGCATTGGATCGGGTGTCACGTACCGACACTCTAACTTGCATTGGATCAGGTGTCACGTACCGACACGCTAACTTGCATTGGATCGAGTGTCACGTATTGACACTAACTTGCATTGGATCGGGTGTCACGTACCAGCACACTAATATATATTGGATCAAGTGCCACGTTCTAGTACATATACATGTATTTGATCGGGTGTCACGTTACGACACACTAACAGTTTGGGTGTGGGTTCCATGAGAGGACCATTGACTGCCAGATATATGTATTATTGAGAATGTGGAATTGTACATTGTTCCTGGAATGATAACCAGATTGTACGTGATGTGTATATATATATATAATGGTGGATGGCGGTGTCGTAAGTTAATTGGTATATCACGTAAGGAATGAAGTGTGAATGGTTAGGCCCAATTCGGGATGTGATAGGGTAGGTGGGGACCAAGGGTTCCTGTGTTATCGTGTGCGATTCAGAAAGGTGGTGACGTGTATTGTTATTGAGGATTGGGTGATACTATGTGATATACCGTGAGTTTACGGTATTTCTAATACATTTCACTTACAAGTTGTGTGTGTCTAGGGCCTTTTTATATTGGTTTTTATGTGTTTTATCATGTTTTGTATGAAAGGTGTTCAGGCGCGGAAGTTTAGAGACAGCTGAAGGAAATGCAGAAAAAGGCATCCACGGAGGTCATCTACGGACCGTAGGTCCATTCACGGTCCGTAGGTGATGACCGTAGATCAGCAGGAATGTGTTGAGGACAAATCAGGGAAATCTGACCAAGTGTGGAACCACGGCGCCCATTGACGGTCCGTAGATTGATCTACGGACCGTACTGTTGATCCGTAGAGAGAGACTGCGAGGGTTCCAGTACCTGACTTTTGAAGATGCTAAGTATGGAGCTACGGAAGGGATTGACGGACCGTAGGTAGGTCTACGGTCCGTGCTGCTGGTCCGTCGTTTGCTTCAGAGAAGTTGATTGTTGGATGCTGAAATATTTTTCTAAGTCCCGAGTGACGGAAGGGACTTACGGACCGTAGATCCATCGACGGTCCGTAAGTCAGTCTCGTGGATCGAAGACGCGTACCTGAACAAAACTTTCCTTAATTTGTTTCCTTTTTTATTTAGGATTTGTTTTCTATAAATAGGACATGTAAACCTCGTTTTTGGAGGTTAGACACTATTATTATATTTTTGCTTTGTAACTTTGGAGATTAATTTGCAACCCTAGCAATTATTGATTTCCCAAGTTCGTTTTGAAGATTTTGGCTTTGCAATTCAAGTTAATTTTCTGGGTTTATTATTCTCGTTAAGTAAGTTCATGATTTCTTCATCTACAATTATGAATTGTGTTCTTGCCAATATGAGTAACTAAATCCACAACTAGGGTTGTGGGAACCATGATCAATTAACAAAGTATGAATAGTAAATAAGCAATTCTTGACTAGTATTTTGCATGCATTGATAATTCTTTCGTTTAGAAGTCTTTTTAACGGTGGCCAACGTTAGAACTCGTCTTGTTGCTACTTGCCGGACCAAGGAGGTAATTAACAAGAAAAGAATTATCAACATAGATTTAGTGTGATACTATCTAATAGGCTAGTGTCGATTGGTGCGAAGTAATAACTAAGCCAAACATCGATTATGATGTCTAATATAAGGTAAAGGTAAGGGTTAGTAAATTATACACACGTAGCCGGACCAAGGTGCGGGGTGAAATTCTCTAAATGCCGGACCAAGGATTTAGAGATACCTAACTTATCACTTTGCATGTGATACACTAGAAAAGGATTGCTATTACTAGGATTACTGCGTTATGAGATTATGGGGAACACGTATACCCTAGTTATTTCTCTTATCTTGATAACAACCAAAGTTGAGTTTAATTATTGATTACTTATTAAGTTCTTACTATTTGTTTCACACAAGCACAACCCCCCTTTTTATTACCTGTTTCTGGAAATAATTTGACTAATTGAATATAATTGTTGGTTAAAAGTAAAGTCTAAACCAGTTTCCTCGTGGGATCGACCTCAACCTACAAGTTGGGTTCTTTACTTGATAACGATCGCTTATGCTTCTGAAAGGAAGTGTAATTTGAGCGTATCAAATTCGTCTTAGTTTATAGTTAATTATTACCTTGGGAGGGGGTTCGTATTGAAACGGTTGGTAGGCTTAATAAAAGGTACTATGGAGTCAAGGGTTGATTGGTGACGTGAAAGAAGTAAGGGGTATGTCGTGAGTGGTTGACCAGGTTGGTAGTGGTTATATCTGAAACTCCTCTAAGAGATAGAATGGTTAAGCTATGGTCAAGGATGGGATACTAAAGGGTTGGAATCAAGTGTACTAGCGTGATTAAAAATATCCGGATATGGTAAGGATAGGAAAATATAAAGGTGGAGGAATGAATGGTCTTACTGCATGTTTTACTAGTTGATGTCTTATATTATGCGGTGGGTATTTGGGTTGAACGATGATGCCTACCAGTACGTGTGGTTTTGTACTGATACTACTCTTGATATGTCTCTTTGGCATAAGCTGGATGCAGGTTCGGTGTTGTTTCGTAGGTGAAGACGAAGACAGTCTCCAACAACTTCTACTTTTCCTTCATGTGGTGGGAGTTGTGTCATTTACATATTGTTATGTCTTGTACTCTTAGTAACTCTTGTACATGTTTAGACCTTTGGGGTGTTAATTACTTTACAAGTCTTAACTCGAATTGTCTGAAGCTTTAAATTTATGATAACCTCCTTGAACTGTTTTACCTTAGTTTTCTTAATATTCCGCATGTTTAAACCATTTGTAAATTGAGGGTTCTCCTACTTAGGTGGTAGAGTAGGTGCCCGCACGGCCCAGTGGGTTGGGTCGTGACAAAATTCATTTAAATAAAAGGGTTTCAATGGAAGACGGAAATACATCAATTATCAAGGAATTTAAAAATAGTATATTATAAAGGGTAAATTAGTTAGATTATAATTCTTTACATTAATAATTAATAAGTGAAATATATTGTTACCAAAAACTCAAAATAAGAAAGGTAAGTGTAATATCGTTAACTACAAGGAAGATGATTGTTATTTGAGTCAAACCTGAGGAGAGGTCTCTGAAATTATTTTAAAAATATAAAAACATTAATTAAAATTTTAAATATATATTTCTCTATCTATCTATTTATTTATTTATACTATTTTGTTTTTAAAATTAAAAGCCACAACGTTAAAAGTTGAATTATTAAAATGTCCATTAATAGTTGAGTGGTTGTTTTGCTCTCCGATCAGACAATACTACTCATTTAATTCTTGGTACTAAAATAAAAATCTAAATTTCAATTATTAATATTTTTTCAAGAAATAAAATAAAGATAAGTAGACCACTATTTTGCTTTCGTATTTCAATCATTATTGCAACCTTTCTGAATGCCTATTAATTATTTTGAAGGTCTTTTCAACTTTCAATAATAAATACAAATCTTGAACAAATATTTTGTTGGAAACTGAACCAACTCTATCACTACTAAAAAACCTCAAATTAGAAAAATCATTTTGGCCAGAATAATTTGGCCAGGCCCAAATACATATTCACACTAGAAATTGATTTTGTTTGACAATTATATCCTTCTTTGTCAAATTTATATTTTTTTATTACTCTATTTATTAATTATGTTTCAATAAATGAGAAAGCTTTCCAATACATGGGAAATTGACTAATTTTCATATTTCCCTAACTTCCATACATATATGGCTTTTAATTTCTTTTAGAAATGTTGTAAAATGGCCAAAGGCCAATACGTATCTAGATTTTTTTTTCCCTTTCTAATTAAAAATCTATAAAGAATACAAAATTTAAATTGATAATTAAGAAAATAATTTTAAATTACAAAATAAGCTCACTCATAAAATTAAACTCAAAATACATTTAACTCACAATCACCTTCTTGTAAAGTCTAACATAGATTCGTCGATTTTTACAGAACTACAAAAAAATTAATTACAAATATAACCACAAAAGGAAATAATTTTAATTTTTTTTCTTTTCTCTTTTTCTATTCCATTCTCACTCTTTCTTTTTATTTTTCATCTTTTTCAAAATAAAAAATTAATTAAAAAAATGTTCCAATAATGATAAGCGAATAAATCCACAAATAAGATATTTAAGACTAAAATTATTCGTTGAAATAAAAGAGTAAAAAAAAATCACACATGAGAAGTGTCAAATATATTACTGTACTTTTTGAGCTGGATCATATATCCCTATATGTCACGACCCAAAACGAGTCATGAGTGACACCACACTTAACCTCCTAGGTGGGCGAACCAACAAATCTAACCCCAACTTATATTAATTGTTCAACTTACGAAATACTAACCATAATGCGCAAGTTTAAATCTTATTAATGTAAGAAATACAAATCCACTAGCATCTATTAAATATCGTTTCCCAAATCCTGAAAGTCATCACGTCAAGGACATCTAAACCCCCAAATATTAAGTCTAAGAATATCAAAGACATCAAAATAAATAAATAAAGTAATGTGTGTCCGAAAACTAAGGACATCATGCCATGATCGAGAGAATCCAACCTTAGTTTGAATGAATAACTCACCTTGGAACCTGATATGCTGGAGACTAGATAGAGCTAAGGGAGAGTCAATGTTGTTGGTACACTCGATGCACTCCACAAAAGAACACTACTAAAAATTTGCTAAAAAACGACGGACAGAAAAGCGACGGATGGCGTCACTCCAAAAAGCGACGCCATTTGCCACACTGTCCGTCGCTTTTTAATTAAAAAAATATTTTTTAAATTATTTTTCAAAAAGCGACGGACGGCATCTCTTAGTCCGTCGCTTTTTTTCGCGGATTTTTGCGCCTAATATATATAATTAATAATTAATTGATTAATTATTTTTTTAAAAGAGCGACGGACAGCATCTCTAAGTCCATCTCTTTTTGGTCAACATGACTGGTCAAACATTTAAGAAAAGCGACAGACAGCGTCTCTTAGTCCATCGCTTTTTTGGTCAAATATTTTTAAAAATGCGACGGACAAAAAGACGTTGTCCGTCGCTTTTCTTAAAATATCTTTGACCCAAATCGAAATTTTTTTATTTTCTTTTCACTCTCTCTTCTCTCTTCACTTTTATTCTCTCCCTTCTCTCTATCGATCTCCCTCCACCGCCTGCCGCCGCCGTCGCTGCCAATCGCCGTCTGTCACTACCCGTCGCTGCCTCTCCTCTTTGTTAAGGTTGGTGTTTAATTTTATGTTTTTTTTTTCAATTCTGGTGATTATAGTTGATTGTTAGTTAGTATATTATTGTTTTAGTTTGTTGGGTTGTGCTATTGTTAATTTGATTTGATTATTGTTAGTTAGGTAGAGAATTGGAGATTTTTTATTTTAGGGTTTTCTTTTAAATTGGGTATTGTAATAAGTGAATGAATTATGGTTTTTTTTTATTTTAGGACTAGTTTGAACTTGAGAATATGTAATTTGATTGTGAATTGAGATTTTTTTTAAAATTTGATTGATATATTGTTAGTTGGTAAAGTGTTACTTTGACGTTAGAAATTAGTAATTGAAGTGTATATGATGAATGTTTGAATGTCATGACTATATAGTGATGAATGTTTGAATGTCATGAATATATATTGATCGATGAGGTTTTTTTGAATTAGAACTTGATTATATAACTAATTGTTGGATTAGAAGTTTATATATAACTAGATATGAACTTGAATTTAGAACTTGAAATGGAACTTGAACTTGGAACTTGAATATAACTAATTAATTCTTGGATTAGAAGTTTACATATAACTAATTTTAGAAATTGGATATGAATTATTGAATTTAAGTAGAACTTGAATTTTTGTAGGATTTTAGAACTTTATTTAGGTTGTGAACTTTATAAATCTTGAATTATTGTAGGATTTTAGAACTTTAGGTTGTGAACTTTAAAAATCTTGAATTATTGTAAGATTTTAGAACTTAAAGTTGTAAACTTTAGAGAACTTGAATTTTTGTAGGATTTTAGAACTTTATAAGGTTGTGAACGTTAGAAATCTTGAATTATTGTAGGATTTTAGAACTTTAAGTTGTGAACTTTAGAGAGCTTGAATTTTTGTAAGATTTTAGAACTTTAGGTTGTGAAACGTTAGAAATCTTGAATTATTGTAGAATATTAGCACTTTAAGTTGTGAATTTTAGAGAACTTGAATTTTTGTAGGATTTTAGAACTTTAAGTTGTGAACTTTAGAGAACTTGAATTATTGTAGGATTTTAGAACTTCAAGTTGTGAACTATAGAGAACTTGAATTTTTGTAGGATTTTAGACTTTATAAGGTTGCGAGCATTAGAAATCTTGAATTATTGTAGGATTTTAGAACTTTAAGAGAACTTGAATTTTTGTAGGATTTTAGAACTTTAAGTTGTGAACTTTAGAGAACTTGAATTTTTGTAGGAACTTTAGGTTATAAAATGTTAGAAATCTTGAATTATTGTAGAATTTTAGAACTTTAAGTTGTGAATTTTAGAGAACTTGAATCTTTGTAGGATTTTAGAACTTTAAGTTGTAAACTTTAGAGAACTTGAATTATTGTAGGATTTTAGAACTTTAGGTTGTGAACTTTAGAAATTTTGAATTATTGTAGGATTTTAGAACTTTAAGTTGTGAACTTTAGAGAACTTGAATTTTTGTAGGATTTTAGAACTTTATAAGGTTGTGAGCGTTAGAAATCTTGAATTATTGTAGGATTTTAGAACTTTAAGTTATGAACTTTAGAGAACTTGAATTTTTGTAGGAACTTTAGGTTGTGAAACGTTAGAAGTCTTGAATTATTGTAGAATTTTAGAACTTTAAGTTGTAAATTTTAGAGAACTTGATTTTTTGTAGGATTTTAGAGCTTTAGGTTGTGAACTTTAGAAATCTTGAATTATTGTAGGATTTTAAAACTTTAGGTTGTGAACTTTAGAAATCTTGAATTACTAGTTAACCAAACCGCGCTTCGCGCAGTCATATATTTCTATATTAATTGATATTAAAAAAATTAAGAAATTGCAATATTAATATATATATATATATATATATATATATATATATATATATATATATATATATATATATATATATACACACACACAAATAAAAAAGAAAATAACAATAAAAGAAAAAAACAATAGAATTAAATCAGTTTCAAGAGAAATAAGAACAAAATTATAATTTTTCCTTGGAACAATACAAAGACATATTTCTTTATGCGAGAATTTTATATACGTTGCTATCTCATTTTTGGGTGTTTTAAATTATTTATGCTAATTCGCTAATAATTTCCTTTATATAATACTATTTACGTTTATATTTTTATTTAACTATATAAATTTAGAGTTCATGTAATTTTTCTTGCTTATAATTTAAATTTTTCACAATTATTACTTTAAAATATGAGCATATCAATTTGTTTAATTGATAAAATTAATAGCCTAAACTTTTTGTTATATATCTACACAAAACTTTCATATGAAAGGCATAAAAATTAATATTTCGTAAAAAAATTACATTAAAAATTAGAAATAATAAACACACAAGAGAGCTCAAATATCAATTTTGTATAGAAACTGAATAAATTAAGTAATCTAAACACTACATAAAGATGAAGAAGTTAAAAGCGAATATCAATGATTTCATATATCAATATGGGGATGAGTTTTGATTTTCAATAAAGAATATGAAAAATGTGGACAATAAATGATAATAATTGTGACTTTTATTCTTATCAACTAATAAAATAAATAAGAAAATAGGGAAAAAACATCTTTTTTGGCTAGTGCAATATTTTTTTACTGTCAACTTTAATCATGGGTTAATCATGAAACATAATAAATATAAATGAATGTTAGAAATTTTGTTTGGAGAGTTACGCCTTTCCATTTTAAAAATTTATTTAGTGAGCAATTATCTTATTCTTTAATTGACTAATTATGTAAATATTTTTTAGATTATTGAAAATTAGGTAAAAAGAGAAATCTCATAATTAAAAGAGTTAAAGGGATGTCTTAATTTTTTTTCAAGCTATTTGAAATGATATTTCATTAGACTACTCTATTTTAATAAATTTTCATTCGTTACAGAGAAAATGAAAGATTTAAGTGATAAATATTTTTGTCTTTAAATTTACAATAAATAATAGGAATAAGTGGAGTAGTAAAATTTTGGGTATTTAAATTCTTATAATAAATAATAGAAATTAATGAAGGGAATAGTAATTGATACATTTTTTAAAGGGAAAATTGTATATAATAGCAAACTATTAATTTAAATTAAATGCTATAAATATACTTTGATTTAATTGTACCCTATAGCAAACTATTGCTATTTTCGCCACTCTCCCTAGTGGAATCTAGATTGCCACTCTCTTTTGGTGGCAGCCTCGCTCGCCTCTCTCGCTTTTATACAAACACAAATGTATAAAATGTGTTTGTGTTTGTATAAAGCGAGAGGAAATTGTATATATACATATATTTTCGTTCCCCTCTCTCCCCTCTCCCTGATCTCGCTCGCCACTCTCCCAAATCTCGCTCGCCACCCTCGCCTCTCTCGCTTATACAAACATAAACGAAATGTATAAATTGCTCTTCTGTTTGTATAAAGCGAGAGAAAATTGTATATACACATGCAATTACATATATCTTCGTCCTATACACTTATAATTATACAATACAAATATTTCATTGCCCAGTTTTCTTTTGCCTTTCTCTCTTTCTCGTTTTATACATACACAAATTATACAATTGATCTTTTGTATACAACTGCTTTCTTTTGTATATGTATAGCGAATTATACAACTGCCTTCTTTGTATATGTATAACGAATTATACAACTATTTTTTTTTTGTATATGTATAGCGAATTATACATAAATATGTTTGCTATGGAGCGCAATTATGCAAACTTTGCTATAACATACAAATATGAATTTTGTGTTTGCTATATGTGAAAGTTGCTCTTTTTTTAGTAGTGATTATAAATAGAAATATAGTTAAAATTACAACAATAAAAAAAATAAAAATAAGGATCATTGGCTAAAGAGAGGTGTCAAATCATTTTTTAAAAATATTTTAGCTTTATATAATATATATAGATACATATAAATTTTTCATTCTTCTTGGAGAATGAAAGGTTAGAGTTAAATATTTAGGCCTTTAAATTTACAATAAAGAATAGTAAGTAGAATAATAAATTTTGAGACATTTAAGTTTTTACAATATATAATAGAAATAAATGGAGAGAGTAATAATTGACACTTTAAAATTAATAAGAAAAAAATTAAAATATAGTGAAATTTATCAAAAAAATAAATAGGATTTTTGTCTTTTTTATTTTTTTTTGAAAACGAAAGTATTGCATATAATGTTTATAGTTTCTTTAGTTTTTCATTAGAATTATACAAATACTCAAGTTTGTTGTCAATTTTTTTAATTCATTGCTAGGATAATATATATTTTTTCTTTTTGTAAGTTATCAAATTTTCGTTCTTTAAAATGCTTCTAATCTTAGTGTCGTATTTAGGAATGCACTTCGGCATACAAATAAACAGTAACATCGAGTACATAATGTTCGTTTTAGAATGTTGCAAAAAATTATCATAATAAAAATTCAGATGAACTAACTATAATTTAACCTAATGAATTATGTGTGTACAATTCTAGTTATATAAAAGAAAAAGAAAAAAAAATCTTTATATTTTAAGTTCTTCAATAAAGTACATAAATGAAATATAGAGAATAGGAAAGAAAAACTAAAAAGATCAAATTACTATAATAATAATTTTATTGTAATACTCTACATTATCTTCTTCCAAAATTCATAATTTTCTCAACTTTTGTATCTTCCTCAACTTTCTTCTTCACACTTTTGTATTCTCCTCAACTTTCTTCTTCACCCTACAAGCACAAATAGTATATTATGAAATTGTTAAGACTCCATCATTTTATTTGGATTGAATTGATTCAATTTAGTTTCAAAGATTAGTTAAATTAACTAACCAAAATAAATAACATCACATAAATTTTTAAAGTACAAATATAATTTAAAAAATTAAAAGAAGCAATTTTACCCATAGATTCTTTACAACTTTGTTGAAAGCAATCATATGATGTGATTATTAGCATTTCTTCCTCACCCTAATGTATGATATGGTGATGGAGAAGTGAAATAATAACTTTGAATGAAATTTTTCTTGCTACAAAATATGAATTTATATAGAAAAAGAGGAGGAATATCAAAGGTGTCATAAACTAATAAAGTTAATATTGGGGGTTATGAAGATTAAAAAAAAAGAGTTATGAATATTATTAAGATTATAAATTGAAGAGGTGTGAGTTATTGGTAGTTATTTCTTATTTTATTAAAGATATATTATAGTGGTAGGTGAAAAGTTGAGTAATTGAATGTGAAGACTTTTTGAGATATTAAAAATAAAACAATTAAATAATGAAGGAAAAAATGGTAAAAAATAAGAAGAGAAAACAGACAAATATGAATGGAGGCCATAGAGAGGTGCCACATCACCTTCTCTATGTTTCTATAGATTGTGGAATTTTAGAACTTTAAGTTGTGAACTTTAGAAATCTTGAATTATTGTAGGATTTTAAACTTTAGGTTGTGAACTTTATAAATCTTGATTTATAAAATTTATGAACTAATTATTAGGTTGAACTTTAAAAATCTTGATAAAATATAGTCTTTATGATTATTTGTAATTTTGAAACGAATTTCGAAAGACTTTATAAGTCTTTAAATTGTGATTTAGATATTTTTGAATGTTAATTTAAGTTTGTTGTTTTATATTTTGTGTAACTTCTTTATAATGTTTTGTGTTTGATTGGGGCTGAATTGAATTGAATTGCTTGCAAGTGGGTAGGCCAGTTTCTGCTATCAAAAAATTGCAGAAAAAGTGACGGACAGAGTGGTTTTGTCCGTCGCTTTTCTGGATTTTATTTTTAAAAAAAACTAAGAAAAGCGACGGACAAGGTCCTTTAGTCCGTCACTTTTTTTTAATTTTTTTTTTATAAAAACCTAGAAAAGGGACGGACAGGGTCCTTTAGTTCGTCGCTTTTTTGGATCTTTCAAAATTTTATTTCCAAAAAAGTGACAGATGGCATCTCATTGTCCGTCACTTTTCAAAATTCTAAAAAAACTAAAAATTAATTAAAGCGATGGACTTCGTCTCTTTTTAAAAATTAAAAAAAAAAAGCGACGGACAGCGTCGCATTCTTCAAAAAAATAATTTAAAAAAATAAATCAAAAGCGACGCGGTCCGTTGCTTTTTGGTGACGTAGTCTGTTGCTTTTGGAAAAGCGTCAAGCCAAAAAGTGACGAGATTGACTGCGTCGCTTTTCCGTCGCTTTTTTCCGTCTCTTTTTGGCAGTTTTTTAGTAGTGGAAAACGACGAGAAACACAAGTAGGGGTCAGTACAGGGCAACATGTACTGAGTAGATATCATCGGCTGACCCAAAATAGAAACTAATATGCAATAAGTAATAGTATAAAATCAACTATAGCACTTAGAAGGTGGCAAACAACAAACAACATGAACAAGTGACAACAACACTGAAGCAAGTACGTAATCAATCACAATATCAAACACACACACATGAGGAATCATGCCTCCACACCACGTTCATTTGTGAAATGGGTTCTTTGAGATTGAGTACATTAAGTTAATTCAATATATTTTCCTTTAATGTTACTGTGTCGGAACGTGACACCCAATCCAATAATACCGTGTCGGAACGTGACACCCGATCCAATAATACTGTGTCAGAACGTGACACCCAATCCAATAATATTGTGCCGGCTCGTGGCACCCGATCCAACCATATAGTTAATTCATTTGTCATTCTTTGTCATCTCTTTCCACTTCCTTAACAATATTTCATTAAGCCTTCTATATTCAAGGCATCACTTTAATAGAATAAGTTCAAGATTATGGATTTTGCGGTCTTGGGATTATTGAACACCACAACAACACATGAGTTATCCTAACCACCACAACCAAGTACATAGAAAACTTCACAATATCACTCAATGAATATCAATTGCTATTAGGAGTCTATCTATCACATATAATAAATCATAACCTACCTTCACTAAAGAACCGAAGTCAAGCAAGCTAATTCTCCAATGCTTTTCCTTTCCTCAATGCTTTGAACGTTTCCAATCTATCAAGTATGCATACTTCATAAGTTAACGAGTCCATAGACATCCATATTACTATATATTTAGCCTAGACTCAAAGACCCACCCAAATCTATAATCAATTTCTAATCTTGAGGTCAGTGGCGGACTCAGGATTTTCGTTCAGGGGGTTCGAAAAATAAAAGTATAAACGTGTATATATAAGCCAACAAAACAAAATTTCAAGAAAGTAATAGTATATGTTTTAGTGGCGGACCCTTGAATTTTTTTGGGTTTAAAACCACACTTTTAGCATGTTTTATAAAATAACAAACTAAAAAGAACGTGAAAAACGGAACTGAAACCTTTTAAAAAAAGAAACTGAAAAATAAAAAAATAAAAAGCTAATGTAGGGATTCGAACCCTCGACATGAGGCTTAATTTTCAAGAAACCTGCCGCTGGGCTATCTATTTCTTTTTGTCATTGAGGGGGTTCAAAATATATATATATATCCACATAAATACAGAAAATTACCTTATATATATAGTGTAATTTTTTGACGAGGGGGTTCGGGTGAACCCCCTAGAACCCACGTGGGTCCGCCCCTGCTTGAGGTCAATTAATATGTCAAGTCTCCTATTTCTTATATTCAAGCCTAGAGTTAAGTCATAATTCCTCTAATTATCATAATTTTAATAGAATTCATATAATATAATACACCTAATATTTAATTACTCCCTTTGTCCCATTTTATGTGGCAACATTTGACCGGGCACGAAGTTTAAAAAATAAAGGGAAAAGGGTCAAAAATGCCCTTAAACTATGTGAAAGGAACAAAAATGCCCTCCGTTTATAGTTTGGCTCAAAAATGCCCTTACCGTTAATACTTTGGTTCAAAAATGCCCTTAAGCTATATGAAAGGAACAAAAATGCCATCCATTTGTAGTTTGGTCCAAAAATGCCCTTGTCGTTAATATTTTGGTCCAAAAATGCCCTTATTGTTATTTAATGGGTAAAAAATGCTCATTTTTCAAATAAATATTTGTTTTAACACATTCTTTTCTAATAATGTTTTTTAAAAAAATTTAGCAAATGTTTATCCTACTTCAATTTAGAAAAAAATAAAAAATGAAAATATTTCTTATTTTTTATCGTTATATAAATATAAATTAATGATGGATATACTATAATCTTATATATGACATATATTATATGTCCAAAGGGTAAATGACGTTATTCTATTTTAATTGATAAAATGAGATTAAGAAGAAAAAAATATTTCCTACCTTTTTATTTGTTAAAGTGATTTTAGAAGAAAAAAAACAAGAATAGTGTTCTTTAATAATATTTTAATTAGGAAGAAGATGTGTTTAAAAAGAAAAAATATATATTTATTCGAAAAAGGGCATTTTTGACCCATTTTGTAACTATAGGGGCATTTCTGGACCAAAGTATTGACGGTAAGGGCATTTTTGAGCCAAACTATAAAGGGAGGGCATTTTTGTTCCTTTCACATAGTTTAAGGGCATTTTTGACCCTTTTCCCAAAAAATAAATGAAGACTTTGAAATGTTTACTAAATTGCCCTTTAAAAAGTAGACTCACTTTTCTCTCTCTTCATAAATGTATTGGAGTATTATTTTATGATCAAGTGGGACCAACAAGGATAAAAAAAGAATTGTACCTTTAAATACTTACCATATAAGGAAATGTGACATTCTTTTTTAGACTGACCAAAAAGGAAATGGTGCCACATAAAATGGGACGGAGGGAGTACATATCTTAATATATCAAAACTTAAATCATAATATGATAATAAAAGAAGAAGGATCAGTGCCGGCTCTATGCTTCGGAAAATAAGGCTTTTGCCTTAGGCTCCCAAATTTTTATCAAGAATAAATTATGAGTTAAAATTTCTATACAAAAAATGATTATTTATGTTAAAAAGTATAATTTTTTAAAATATATATTATTTTACCAACTTTACCATCTTTTGTACTTTGTTAAAAATAAGAATTAATAGTGAAAAGTGTTGAATAAAGTGAGTTACAATTTTTTTTATTTCTTTTTAAATTTTAGTTTCAAGCATTACTAAAAGCATATTAAAATGGGATATATCAAGTCGTCAATTTCTTGCGTCAAATTATATGGTTCTAACTTTTATCTTTATTTAATATTTGTCAACTTATTACTTATAGAATTATGTTAACAATTCATATAATAATTGCCTTACTGAAAGGATGTTTTTCAATGTTGAGTTAATAAAATCTTACCTAAAACTAATAACTGAAAAAACAATATTAAAATACTAATAATCTTTATCTAAATAGTGTAAGAAAAATAAATTTTGAATAAATATATATATATATATATATATATATATATATATATATATATATATATATATATATATATGAAGTTTGTTTATATTTTACGCTTCGAATTGAAATTTCGCTTTAGACCCCCAATCACGTTGAGCCGCCCCTGAGAAGGATCTGGAGAAACACTAAAACCCAATCTATGGACGTAACCTCTCAAATCATGGGAAACAAAAGAAATTGCAGGACTCAATTGATATAACCTATTCCTAAAAATTATTTTCCAGCAATTACTATCCAATTCTTGGCCTATGATTGTCCCTCAATGCCACTCATCATTCCTCTTTAGCCACCAAACTATTGGTAATAACCATAATAATAAGGACGCAGTGCAGAAACCAAATTTGTTAATTTAAGTTATAATTTCACTCACTTCTACCCATAGTATCATATTAATAATATTAATATTAT
This sequence comes from Solanum okadae, assembly GCA_036553675.1. Taxonomy (NCBI): domain Eukaryota; kingdom Viridiplantae; phylum Streptophyta; class Magnoliopsida; order Solanales; family Solanaceae; genus Solanum; species Solanum okadae. The sequence goes on from CM071689.1 coordinate 37,094,263, forward strand.
ATCCATGCGATCATCTACATTGGCAAGCAGAGAGTTCAATTGGAAAATTTGTTTACCTGGGCAGTTGGCCGCTGTTCCTCATCGTAAAGGTATGCTTCCTGTTGTTCTCCCTTTCTTGTCATATTTTATTCTAATAAATGAGTCAATGTTAAGGGTATTTAATAAAATATGGACTTGATGCATTAACCACCAACTAATAAAAAATCATTATTTAATAAAATCCACCAACTAAATAACTGTAGTTAAATAAATAGCTCAAAATTCTCATCTAAAATTTATTGTAAGGTCTTTTATAAAATAAAAGCTCTAGTACTCAAAATGACCTAATGGGTCGTTACACTATATGAATTTGTTTTAATAAAAGAATAAAAAAAGTAAATTTTATAAAGATCAAACAATATGTTAGAAATCGACACATTATAAAATTATTTTAAATTTTTTATATTTAAATATTATTTAAAATTATTCCAATAACGACATTTAAAACTCAAAACACTTAGACATGGTGACTATCAATACATTTTAAAAATTATAAAAACCATATATTTCATATGTATTGACCCTAGTTAATAGCCAAGAGAATCATGTACCAATGTTGTAATTTCGCATCCATGTGTTATGCCTATTTGATAACTTGAGAATGATTACTTATATTTATGAACTATTAATATAACCTCTAATTAAGTAATTTTATTAATTATTATATTTAAATAATTTAAATAATGATTATTTATGATATATCAAATCAAGAACTATACATTGTATAAGTATTTGTAATTATTTGATTGTTTAAGTTATATATTCAATCTTGATAATTAAAGTTAACAATTTTTTTTGATTATATAATTAAAAATATTTCTACATGAAGTTAATAGAATTTATTGATTTATATATATATATATATACTAGTTTTTCGACACGTTGCGCTGCACGTGTTTACCAATTCAGAAAAATATATGTTATAGTAAATAATATTGCTTATTTAAGCGAAGATTTAAATAATAACCTTTGCACAAAATAATATTGGAGATTCTTTTCTGAATGTTCAATGTGAATCGTCATATATATCTCTTACTCATGCGAACCTATGAAGATGATCAATGAAAAAATTTATTAGTTAAATGTAATAATGTATATATTTATTTCAATTTGATGAGGTTCAATCATGTAATTAGTCGTATATCACTAATATTACCTTATAGATGATATTTGTTTTGTATTTTTCTTGACATCTAACCAGATGTGCTTTGCATGTGTATTCCACGTTAAACTGTTTAGATGTAATATGAACCCATGACTGTCCATAGTTAACTTAGAAATGTTTCATATACTTGTAAACAATTTTCAATTTATTCAACCAAGCATGATTCATCTAAGGAAAAATAACGACACCGTGATCACATATATAGGGGCGGTATAATAATATGAAAAAATATTGGTCAAAGGTTAATATAAGAAAAAATGATAGATAGAAATAATTAATGTACTAACTATGACAATTCATAATATTATAACTAAAGAATGTAAAAGAGTGTGAATAAAATTTGCAATAATTAGTAATAACTAAGAGAATTTATAATGTTACAACTAAAGAATTAATGTCCAATAGCTGAATTTCTAATAAATTTTATACTTACATAAATAAATTGGATTTTTAATTAATGTTGCTATTTTTTTAATAGTTATTAAATTTCAATTTAGTGTAAGGATAAAATGAAAATATTTATTTTATATTACTGAATATAAAATTTATTTTGTAAATGATAAATTTTAAATGATTCATATATATTCACATATTTTCACATTTGTTGTGAGTTATTTTTTCAAAAAAAGAACTCGGAACACTATAAAATAATATATTATGAAGTTAGAAAATCTTGTTAGTTTGATAATACATTCGTGACATATATAATACTTTAATTTAAATACAGATACCTACCCAAATATATGAAAATATCTATCTCATAAAAATTAGTTATTAAAGAAATAATAAAAAATTAAACTAATACAAACTTCAAATGACATTATTACAAGTCATATGAACTTTTCTTCGTCTAAAATACTGAAATTTTAAGAAATAGTAAATAAGTAAAACAAAAGGAAAATGTTTATATAGTAATAACTATTTTGAAGCAAACATCCTGACAATCTAAATCACATAAGTAGCATTGATAAATAAAGTTATTGTTTTGTCTTGAGCATAAAAAAACAAATCATGACAATTAATTACCTCTTGAGAAGTCTAATAATTTTGGAAAAAGTTATTAAGAAGCATATATCTACATCATAAGAGAAATTGTTAACAAAAATAAATGAATTTAGACTACATCATATTAACTTCATATATTGGAACACCACATACTGATGTATATATTAAGTAAAAAAATAATTATTATACCATCAAAATTATTTTCCTCAAGTACTCGAGGTTATGGAATATACCTTGTTAGGATGGAACAATTTACTTCATCAGAATAGTGGTACCCCATATTCCGCTAAACTTCAAACTCACTCAACGACAATAAATCACACAAAATTTTTTAAAATGCAAGAAGAAGAAGAGTAGAAGATTAAAAAAAAATTGTGGTTGAAAAATGTGGGGAAGACCCTCTATTTATAGTCAACAAGGGTAGTATGAACAATTGTTTTTTCTGTGTCTTATCTGAAAAGTCATGACCTTTCCGAGAAGTCACAATCCTTTGAAAAAGTCACAACATATTGAAAAAGTCACAACTTTTTTGGAAAAGTCACAACTCATAGAAAAAGTCACCACCTGGATATTATAGTAATTTAACATTCAAATTAGGAGTTTATATGCTTTTAAGGTAATATATATATATATATATAATGCATACATATGCATATGATTTTATTTCTATTTTTATTTTTATATTGAAACATCTTCTTAATTAATGTCACGACCCGAGCCTACACCCTAGACGTGGCCGGCACTGGAGAACCATTACTGGTCCCCAAGCGCAGGGCCGACTGAATATGATTGAGGGCCTAAAGCTAAACTTAAGAAAGGGACCCTAATTTTTTTATATCATATATACTTTTATTTAAAATCGACTTTTCTGCCCTTTTTAGATGTGAAATCATTCGTTACTATTTTATAATTGATTTGTTTGAATAATTCCTTTTCAATTGATAATATAGCTAATCCATTCAATCTCTCTTGAGACATTGTTAAACTTAAATAAGATTTAATCGATTTTAGTTTCAGAAAACTTCTTTCGGTTGAGGCAATTGTTACCGGACTGTTAACATTATTCTATAAGCAATATGTATATTTGAAAAAGAATCAAGTTTTTTTATTTGATTGAGTATTTTAATTATATCATTATCTTCTACTAGTATTATTTCTCTTAACACTTTAATTAAAAAAATAAATCTAACCCATCAATATCAGAATAACAATTATGTGTTAAAGAAAGTTTAAGGTTATGACAATGTTTTTCTAAATTCTCATCATCTAGTGATCTTAATTTACAACTAAAAACAAAAAATATTTTTATATGCTTCAATTGGTTCAAATCTATTTGAAGTGAAAATATAGCTTGATCTACTACATATAAAGTAATCAACTCTAATTTCAAGGGACTTTGTGATTTCGTTATCAATATTTTCATCAAATTGTTTCTTACGAAATTCAGGTTCTATATCCATCTCATATACAATTTCCTTAGTAGAAATCATAGCACTCATAATACATATAAATTTTTTTTTCTTAAAAATAACATTTATAATTTTTAAAAAAAAAATGGGCCCCCCTAAAATTATGGGACCCCAAGCGATGACTTTAGTGGTTTTTGTTTATTACTATTATTGTAACCTTTATGATTATCATCATTTTATTATTTTCACTATTTTAAAATTATATTTTTATGGAAAAATCACGCCACACATCTATTTAGAGGTTAATATTACAACTTTTAGATCTATTTTTAAAAAAATATTACTACATATAACATTTTAATTATAAGTATTAACAAATTGTTTTTTATTTATAAATTAATTAATTTTGTTTTATTAACTAATTAATTACATTTTATTAACTATTATTCTTTTTACAATTATATCATAATTAATAGGTGAGGGAAATAACATTAAAATGAGAGAATCAATGGTAATTATCTATTACACATTTTTAGGGATTTATTTTTTATTTTTTATCTAATGTTTAAATCAAACATATTCTATTTCATAACATGATCTAGAATGATAAGTTTATGAATAGTAAGAGTCCATTTAGAATCAAAAGTCTAATGTATTTTCAAACTAGAAGACCTATAAAATGAGAAGAAATTAATTTTCCTACTATTTGGACTTTAGACTCGGTTATACCTCCAAAACAGATGACTGCTGCTGCCACTAATTTTGAATATTCTCATATTACTTAAAATGTTGATGGAAAGATTTGTATTCAGTTTGATGAAAAAAGTGTCCCTTATAATAGACATTCTTGCTCTTCTGATAGAAGATTACTTGCCATCCAACATATCTCGCCGATTGACCCTGGTTATGGTCCAACTCGAAATCGTGCTGCTTCTTTGCATACTTTATCTTCTGTCATATCTGCTGATAAAAATAAAATTAAAGTTAATCCTCGATTAAATGTTGTTCAAACAAATGATAAATCATCTGATAAGGATATTCCTTCTGTATCCGAAATGGATTTCAATCTTAATGATACTTAATGATAAATGTACACCAAATCGATTTTAGTAGATATACCTCAAAACCTTGATTTGTTAAAAAAATGGACTATTTCGAAAATTGATATAAAAACCATTTATGATTATGGTTGGTTTGATAAAATCTCTAATAAACAGTTGATAAAAACTACTGAGCAATCTCTAGCTTTAAATTCGTCTGAACAGACTATTCGTTTGTTGAATAAATGCGATACTAATGTTTATAAAAATCAATATAAATTCTTGCATATTGGCATGGTACAGATCGCTTTTAAACCATTAACTCTTAAAGGGATACCAGAAACATTTTTAGCTGCTCTACGTGATGCGTGAAATTCAAACTTTCAACAATCTTTGATGGGTTCGATTGAATCTACGGTAGCTTATGGCCCAGTATATTTCAATACTCAACCTAATTTGCAGTTATATTTAACTGATTCTAATATATTAGATGCTTTAACTTTAAATGTTAGTTTATCTGGATTAAAGTCTCTAGAATCTCTAGGTTTGGTCGAACGAACAATCTCATATTGATTGGTAAATCTACCATTGAAATGTTCGAGAATAGTTAAGACTAGGGTATAAACAACGTCTTCTTTATTTTTTACTAAGGCAAATCCTAGGTTATCAATACCTTCATTAGCAGCCTTAGCATTGATTACTATGGCTTTTGCCTCCGTGCTCATATAATTATCCCACCAGCCTCTAAGTTGGCCAGTAAAGCCTACAATTATCATCTTGCAAATAGTTCTATCAGTGTTATTAACACTCTTGCAAATAGTAGCATACATAAGCATTCTATGAACAAGTATAGTTAATTGCCTATCAGTCAAACCGTCGAGATTCCATTCATAAATCTCACTTCCACTATAAGAAGTATTCGATTGGTTCCAATCACGTTCCTCTATCAAAACATCTTGAGGGGTTGGTCTGGGATAATAATAAGTTTGCATACTAGGTTGATGAACATATTTAGTATTACCACTATTCTTCTTGGGATAACCACAAAGTTTATTAATTTCTAAATCGACTTGATTTTTAAAATCAAAAGTAGTTTCCATTTCATCTGCAAAATCTTCAGATAAACTAATGGGCTTTGCCCCAAATTGTGAAAACTTTTTATCAAGAAGATTTTCAAGATCGAAGAGAGGTTTAAAGATGTAGAATTTTCTGTTCCATGGATTCATAAATGGGCTCCAGAAGTGGATTTCACTGAAGAACAAATCCCTTGTTTATATCGAACTTATTACAACAATTTTTGGGATAAACTAATGAAAAGGGACCCTTAAACAAAGTCCTTATACGGACAAGAGCTATTGGACTTGATTTCCAAGACAATTCGAGATTATAAATCAATTCCTCATAAAGGAATCATTGCTGACACTTCAGCAAGACATATGGCTAAAAGAATTTCTAATCAAGATGAAGATGATCAAAATAAAATGATTAATAATTATTTGGAAGAAGTCAAGAAAAACCTTCTTCTTAATATAACGCACTACGCAAAATCAGACTCATCTATGCGTAGTGAAACAAGTGATGATACTCACGGTGCTCAGTCATATGAATCAGAAAGGCTAGTTTCAGAAGACACATTGAAGAAAGCAGAAGATTTCCTTTCAAAACTTAAAGATAAGATTTAGCGGATAAGTATTATCAACAGTAGATATACTGTTTCTAGGACCCACATAGGGGACCCTTTACTACTATTCCTAGATGCTTTTTAGTTTCTATAAATAAGCTCGTTTGGTTTATAGAAGAGGCAGGTTTTAGAACCACTCTCTCTCTTTTGTACTCTCTTTCTCTCTTCTCTTCTCTTGTTTTGTAAGTTGTGAGTTTGCTGGAGACTACCGGAGTTGTGGAATAAAGTGTTAAGGTACTATTTGTCTTCCTTTCCTTTCTTTCCTTTACTGTATTACTTTCTCAGATCTAAGCCGTGACTATGTCCGGCTAAAGAATTATATCTATGTCAATAACTAACTACACTTTTATATCTACCATGAAAGATCTAGACTTTATCTAAATATGAATAAATTTATATATAGCTTCTTGACTTGGTTCCGAGATGGTGGTACAGTCAGATTCAATACAACAAATTAGTGGCTTTGTCTTAGTGACTCCGCCTAGTCAGCCGTGGTCTCAGCCCGATAAGGAGTAAAAGGGCGCCTTATACCCGGTTAGAACTGCTAGATACATGTGATCACTAACAATACGTATTTGAATCTCGACAGACCCTTTGCTTGGGTAAAAGGATCAGATCCTTCCATATAGTCATTAAACTATATAAAAATTTGTATGTGTTTCGATTCGGATTTGTTCCTTGAATTCGGATGTTAAGAAGCTAGATTAAAGATGACCGCGCGGACTACTGCCTGTCTTATGATATCCTGTTTCGTTGGTATCAGAGCCTAGAACTTTCATGGTAAATATGAGATTGATGTGAAGTATTTTGGCATAGATATACTCTCTTAATCATAGATTTAGGAGATACTAGTACTAAAAGTACTCGTTTGGAAGAGGTAGATATACCTCAAAACCTTGATTTGTTAAACAAATGGACTATTCCGAAAATTGATATAAAAATCATTTATGATTATGGTTGGTTTGATAAAATCTCTAATAAACAGTTGATAAAAACTACTGAGCAATCTCTAGCTTTAAATTCGTCTGAACAGACTATTCGTTTATTGAATAAACACGATATTGATGTTTATAAAAATCAATATAAATTCTTGCATATTGGCATGGTATAGATCACTTTTAAACCTTTAACTGTTAAAGGGTTACCAGAAACGTTATTAGCTACTATACGTGATGCGCGAAATTTAAACTTTTAGCAATCTTTGATGGGTTCGATTGAATCTACGGTAGCTTATGGCCCAATATATTTCAATACTCAACCTAATTTGCAGTTATCTTTAACTGATTCTAATATATTAGATGCTTTAACTTTAAATGTTAAAACACATGGTTATAATTATGCACTTGGATCTGAATTAATTTGTTTATCTTATAGAATCTATTTTAAATTATTTGCTACTTTGAATCCTAGATGTAAATTATATGATACATCTGATCAAACTATTTTAGTGGAAACTAATTTCACTAAGTCTAAGGTCACTACTAGATGACCTATAAAATGGGAAGAAATTTATTTTCCTACTACTTGGACTTTAGACTCGGTTATACCTCCAGAATAGATAACTGCTACTGTCACTAATTCTGAATATTCTCATATTACTCAAAATGTTGATGGAAAGATTTGTATTCAGTTTGGTGAAAAAAGTGTCCTTTATAATAGACATTCTTTCTCTTCTGATAGAAGATTACTTGCCATCCAACATATCTCGCCGATTGACCCTGGTTATGGTCCAGCTCTAAATCGTGCTGCTTCTTTGCATACTTTATCTTCTGTCATATCTACTGATAAAAATTAAATTAAATAAAATAAAATCATTCCTCCTTTTTGTATAATTGGAGTGTTGGATGAAGATCCGTATGACGATCTTGATGAACTTGGAGAGCATCTTCCCCTTCCTCTTGGGTTATTTCCCTTTCCTTGACCCTTAGTTACCCAAGGGGTTCCATCCTACAAACAAAACATTTTGTTTTAGTCATCAAGAAAGTTATAGCATTCATAATAATCATAGCTTTCATAGAGTGCTTCTTCCATCATATAATTGGCGACGATATCCATCATCATATCATCTATGATTCTCCATTAGATACGTTCCTGTAAATCTCTATTAAGAGGAACTGCCTTTAAAATAGTAGCTAAATCTTTATCAGGAAAGAAAGCTAAAAAACCCATTGTTTAAGAAGCAAGATATTCTCTAGATAAGAACTCTGGGAGAGAATTATCACTTCCCTTTTTATAATGAATTTCAAAATCAAAAGGGGCTAATTGTGCTTGCCATTTGGCAAACATTAATTTTGAAGCATCATGCTTAAAATTTTATCAAACATATATTTGACTGATTGAACATCAGTATTAATAAGAAACTTTTGATTATATAAATCATCTTGAAATTTTAAAACACATTTAACTATAGTTAACATTTCATGTGCTACCGTTAAATATTTCTTCTGAGCATCGCTCCATTTTCCAGAATGAAATCGAATTAGATATTCAATTTTATCATGAGGATTCATTTATTTTAATATTCCTCTATAGCCAATATTAGATGCATCTGTCTCTACAATCTTCTGCCAAACTGGGTTAGCAATAGTTAGGCAAGGCACATATTTAACACGAAGTTTAATATTGTTGACCAAGTTGGTGAGATTATTAGTCCAAGGTGCTTTATGATCCTTTTTTAGCCTGTCATATAATGGAGCTTAATCACGAGATAAATTCTTGTAAAAGGGGGAATTATAATTTAAACTTCCCAAGAATCTCTGCAATTGCGTCCTGTTTGTAATGACATTAGGAAATTTAGAAACAAAATTAATCGATCTTTGCATAGGGGTAATAAGATGTCCTGAAAAATAAGATGTCCTTATCGTGCAAATTCTCCTCTAACTCTAGAGTTTTAAGCTTTTCAAGCTTACAATTTGGTGCTATATGCCCAAATTTTCCACATTTGTAGCACTGAATCTTAGCGAGAACTCGCCTAGATCTATTCCAACTAAACATGATCTTAGAAGACGGGCGGTAGTTCGTATGGTCATCTTCAATCCAGCTTGTTAACATCCGAATTTAAGGAAGAAATTTGAATCGAAATACATACAAATTTATGTATAGTTTAATGATTGTATGGAAAGATCTAATCCTTTTACCCAAGCAAAGGGTCTGTCGAGATTCAAATACGTATTGATAGTGAGCCTATGTGTCTAGCAGTTCTAACCGGGTACAAGACTCCCTTTTACTCCTTATCGGGCTGAGACCACGTCTAGCTAGACAGAGTTACTAAGACAAAGCCACTAACTTGTTGTATGATCTGACTGTACCACCATCTAGGAACCAAGTCAAGAAATCATACATAAATTTATGCATATTTAGATAAAGTCTAGATCTTTCATGGTAGATATAAAAGTGAAGTTAGTTATCCGACATAAATATAATTTTTTTGCTGGACATTGTCTCGGCTTAGATCGGAAAAAGTAATAAAATTAAATGAAAGAAAAGAAAGGAAGAATAATAGTACCTTAAAACTTTATTCAACAACTCCGGTAGTCTCTGGCAAACTCACAACTTTACAAAGGAAGAGAATAAGAGAGAGAATGGTTTCTCAAAAACCTGCCCTCTTACAAAATAAAACAAACTTATTTATAGAAACTAAAAAGCATCTAGGAATAGTAGTAAAGGGTCCCCTTATGTGGGCCCTAGAAACAATATATCTACTGTTGCAACAACGTTTCTACTGTTGATAATGCTTATCTATTAAACTTTGTTTTTTTTCTTTGAGAGGAAATCTTCTACTTTCTTTATTGTGTCTTCTAAAATTGGCCCTTCTGATTCATATGGCTGAGCCTCGTGAGTATCATCACTTGTTTCACTGCGCTTAGACGCGTCTGATCTTGTGTAGTGTGTTATATTAAGAAGAAGATTTCTCTTGACTTCTTCCAAATAATTATTAATCATTTCATTTTGATCATCTCCATCTTGGTTAGAAATTTTTCTAGCCATATGTCTGACTGAAGTGTCAGCAATTATCCCTTTATGAGGAATTGATTTATAATCTTGAATTGTCTTGGAAATTAGGTCCAATAGTTCTTGTCCATATAATGACTTTGTTTGGGGGTCTTTTTTCATTAATTTATCCCAAAAATTGTTGTAATAAGTCTGATATAAACAGGGGATTTGTTCTTCAGTGAAATCCACTTCTGGAGCCTATTTATGAATTCAGGGAACAAAAAATTCTATAGTGAAATATGTCTGTTCGTTTTATTGCATATAACAAATGTGTTCTTGGTGATATAGATTGTTAAGGTCCGGAGACACCTTAACCCATTCTCTGTATAACTTTAGAAATGGTTTGGACAATATTTTTATCATTGGCCCGTGGTATGACCACCAATTTAAAAACCAATTTGGAAGAGGATTATCAAATATCTTTGCACATACTTTAATGAACCAAGTATGTTTGTGTCTTTCGTTATTATAATGGAGAACTTTATTAAAAGTCTGAATATAGTCCTAGTATGTAAATTTCATAGAGACTTTGTTAAGGCTAAACTGCCTTTTTGTCATCGAGGAAATACCCTAATCTTCAATAGGAATGATTTGTTTTATAATCATTTTGGAGAAGTTATAAACATTCTCACTGGTATTATAACCTGAGAAGTGCTGAAATTCAACCCCTATGCTTATCAGCAGAGTTTCATAATATGACCGAGTTTTGTACGACTCACTCGGGAAATAAAGTCCATTGAGTATATATCGTTGGAATATCTTCCATGGTTCTTCTTTTCTTTGTATCTCAGAGTTTTCTAAGAGGAATAACATTTCTCTTTTTTTCTATCTTTTCATATGATTTGATATCGTCAACATCATCTTTAGCTATTGAGGCTAAAGTATTACTTTGCTTTTGTGATAATTATGCTTGTAGTTGGGTATATAATAGATAATTTTCTGGAATATCTTCCAGATGTACTGATGAAGCTGCCTCTTGGGCTTTTGAGTTTAAATTAAATAAACTCATTCCTCCTTTTTGTATAATTGGAGTGTTGGATGAAGATCCGTATGACGATCTTTATGAACTTGGGGAGTATCTTCCCCTTCCTCTTGGGTTATTTCCCTTTCCTCGACCCTTAGTTACCTAAGGGGGCTCCATCTTACAAACAAAACATTTTGTTTTAGTCATCAAGATGGTTATAACATTCATAATAATCATAGCTCTCATAGAGTGCTTCTTCTATCATATAATTGACAACGATATCCATCATCATACCGTCTATGATTCTCCATAATATACGTTCCTGTAAATCTCTATTAGGAGGAACTGTATTTAAAATAGTAACTAAATCTTTATCAGGGAAGAAAGCTAAAAAACCCATTGTTTAAGAAGCAAGATATTCTCTAGATAAGAAGTCAGGGAGAGAATTATCACTTCCCTTTTTATAATGAATTTCAAAATCAAAAGGGGCTAATTGTGTTTGCCATCTGACAAACATTAATTTTGAAGCATCATGTTTAAAATCTTTACCAAACATATATTTGACTGATTGAGCATCAGTATTAATAAGAAACTTTTGATTATATAAGTCATCTTGAAATATTAAAACACATTTAACTATAGTTAACATTTCAGGTGCTACCGTTGCATATTTTTTCTGAGCATCGCTGCATTTTCCATAATGAAATCAAATTAGATATTAAGTTTTATCATGAGGATTGATTTATTTTAATATTCCTCCATAGTCAAATTAGACGCATCTGTCTCTACAATCTTCTGCCAAACTGGGTTAGCAAGAGTTAGGCATGGCACAAATTTAACACGAAATTTAATATTTTTGACCAAATTGGTGAGACTATCTGTCCAAGGTGCTTTATGATCCTTTTTTACCCTGTCGTATAACGGGGCTAAATCACGAGATAAATTCTTGTAAAAGGGGGAAATATAATTTAAACTTCCAAAGAATCTCTGCAATTGCGTCCTGTCTGTAATGACATCAGGAAATTTATAAGCAAAATCAATCAATCTTTGAATAGGGGTAACCTTCCCCTGACAAATAAGATGTCCTAAAAATCTGACTTCAGTTTGAAATAGACTCATTTTTGGTTTAGAAATCACCAAACCGTTTTGTATAACTATTTTCTTGAAAATGTCTAAATGTTTAATATGCATTTCAAGAGTTTTTGAATAAACCAAAATATCATGAATATAAACAATGATGAAGTCCAAATATGGGTTGAAAATATCATTCATAATTTTTTGAAATTCAGAAGGAGCGTTTTTCAAACCAAATGGCATAACATTCCATTCGTATTGTCCAAACGGGACATTAAAAGCAGTTCAATAAGAGTGCTCTTTAAATATTTGAATCTGCCAATAACCTGATTTTAAATCAAATTTAGAAAATATATTGGCGTCATATAATCTTACAATAAATCCTTTTTATTTGGGATAGGATACCTAATCCATTTCAAATATTTGTTTAATGGCTTATAATTTATTACCAACCTGGGAACACCACGTTCCTTTTCAGCTGCATTATTGACATAAAATGCAGTGCATGACCAAGGAGATTTTGAAGGTTTTATCAAACCCTTTTGTAACAAATTATCAATTTCTTTCTTGCAGAATTCAACCAATTCATCATTCATTTGACAAGGACGTGATTTTGTAGGAATATCATCCTCAGAGAAAGTTTCTTCATAAGGAAGAGTGACAATATGCTTTTTTCGGTTCCAAAAAGCACTAGGATGATCAACGCAAATATCAACGACAATCTGTTCAGTTATTAATGTAATCTTTTCTTGTACTTTGGTTGATCTCAAAGTATCAAATATATTCATGCTAAACAATTCAAGTTGTAAGGAATCCACATGATTTTTTTCCATATTAATCAAAGCATTAATATCGGGAGAAATAGGATCAGTGATAAAAGTATAACTAATATCTCGATTTTTGTAAGTAGCAGAAAATCCTTTAGCAGTTATATTAGTAAAAGGATAAATTGCATTTATAAAAGGAGTTCCAAGTATAATAGAAGGGTATAACTGTTTTTTTACCAAGAAAAAGAAATGCGGAATGCAGACTTTATTTTGGCATATACAAGTATTAGGTAGTTTATACTTTATATCTAAAGCATGTCCTGAAGCAGATCTGACCATATGAGTTGTTTTCTCAAAATATTTGGTAGGCACAAGACCTTTCTGAATACAGCTTACGTTAGCTCCACTATCTATCATAGCAACATCAGTTATAGAAAAAATATTATCAATTAATATGGTACATTTAATATACTATTTATGCGCTGTAACCACCTGCATCATTCCTAAAAACATATTTTGTTTAGGATCAATATTAATAGGTTTTTCTTCAACAATATTTTTTCCTTTAGCAGACTCAATATGAGTGAGGCGGTTATCACAAATAATCTGAGTTTGTTTAAGAGATTTAATCTCCTGTTTTAATTGGTCAATTTGTCCTTTTAGGTCATCAAAAGAAGTATCACGAATAACAACATGCTGTTTAGAAAGTCTATTATTGACTTCAGATAAAGAATAAGGAGAAGAGTATTCAAATTTATTTTTTGAATTTTCAACAATATTAGAGGAGCTAGCCTTATTATTAGCAACGAGCTGAATAATCTTTTCACGTAACGTGTTATCAGTAACTTCTTTTAACATCTCTATCACATTATCAGAAGTAATAGTATTCATATTCAAATCTTCAAATTGAGATTGTAATTTATAAAATTCATCATGTTCACAAGAGCAATTATCACCTCTACATTTACAAGCATCTACAGTTATTGACTGAGTATTACCAGAAGTTTCAGGTTTATAAGTTTCAGATCCTGATTCATAATAATCATCATCATCATAATCGGACTCAGAACTAGAGGTGTATAAGAAACTATAGACCTTATCGTGCAAATCCTCCTCTAAATCTAGAGTTTTAAGCTTTTCAAGCTTACAATTTGGTGCTACATGTCCAAATTTTCCATATTTGTAGCACTTAAACTTAGCGAGATCTCCCCTAGATCTATTCTTAGTAAATCTATTAGATTTACGATGAGCTTTTTGCTCTTCCCATTCTTCCCTAGATCTTCGTCTAGACCTTTTCTTTCTATAAGTTATTTTCGGGATTAGAGTCTCTAGAATCTCTATGTTTGGTCTATTTCCCTACATATGGTAACCCAAACTGAACGCAAAAGTCTCCTAACTGAGATCTTTCTCTAAGCTTATCCATCTTAAGCTGTCTAGAAAGTTTCAATTCATTGCTCAAATTAATACCTTCTTGGGTGCAAGCTCCTATTAATTTTCCATAAGTAAAATTGCCATAAGGAATAGCTCCTTGCGAATTCCTCAGAGTTTTTTTAACTCTCTCGGCAAAAAAGGGAGGTAAGCCATCTATGTACTTGGCTTTCCAGTGTTCAAGACCGTTTTCAGGTAGTTCCATTACCCGACTAAGATAAGTGTCTTTATACCACCTGAATTCTCCTAAATGCCTACATCGAAGACCATTTAGTAGAGAACGAACATCTCATATTGATTGGTAAATCTACCATTGAAATGTTCTAGAATAGTCAAGACCAGGGTATAAATAACGTCTTCTCTATTTTTCACTAAGGCATATCCTAGGTTATCAATACCATCATTAGCTGCTTTGGCATTAATTACATCAGCTTTTGCCTCAGTACTCATTTAATTATCCCACCAGCCTCTAAGTTGACCAGTAAAACCTGCAATTATCATCTTGCAAATAGTTCTATCTGTGTTATTAACACTTTTGCAAATAGTAGCATACATAAGAATTCTATGAACAAGTATGGTTAATTGCCTATCAGTTAAACCGTCGAGATTCCATTCATAAATCTCACTTCCACTATAAGAAGTATTAGTTTGGTTCCAATCACATTCTTCTATCAAAACGTCTTGAGGAGTACGACGGGGATAATAATACGTTTGCATACTAGGTTGATGAGCATATTTAGTATTACCATTATTCCTTTTGGGATAACCACGAAGTTTATTAATTTCTAATTCAACTTGAATTTTAAAATCAAAGGTGGTTTCCATCTCATCTGCAAAATCTTCAGATAAACTAATGGGTTTTGCCCCAAATTGTGAAAACTTTTTATCAAGAAGATTTTCAAGATCATAAAGTGGTTTAAAGATAAAATCCGGAATCTCAGGAGGTCTCTGAATAGGTACATCAGGTTGTTTTGACGAAGAATTCTGTTCAGAAGGTTTTAAATCATTTTTAATCTGACCAATTAAAATTATCAGATCATCCAATTTTTTTATCAAGGGAACTAATATGTTCTCCTAAAACTTTCACAGAAGACCTAAATAGTTATTTTGAGAAATGAGATTATTAATCTCGTTAATACTTATCGTAGCCACATAATTTTCAATGAATTTTTGGAAAGCAGTGAAAGTGATCCCTGTATTATTAGGAAGTATAAATGGTGCCTGAGGCGGATAAATAGCCTTAATAATATTACCTGATTCATCTTTATAAGATCATTCAAGGACTTTGATGAATAAAGGTAAATAAGTGGTTATAAACGAAGGTACGAAGAACATAATATGATTATGCAAAGCACAAGTTTCATAAAATTCTTGTGAAATATTATGCAAATCTTTTGTGCTGTAAGTCAAAAAACCAAGTTTTAAACTGGCTCCATTTATCACTTGCAAATTCGTTTTGAATATACTTTCTTGACAGTGAACTGGACTAAAATCGATTTGGTGTACATTCATCATTAAGTATCACTAAGATTGAAATCCATTTCGGATGCAGAAGGAATATCCTTATCAGAAATATCAGATGATTTATCATTTGTTTGAACAATATTTAATTGAGGATTAATTTTAATTTTATTTTTATCAGCAGATATGACTGAAGATAAAGTATGCAAAGAAGCAACACGATTCCGAGCTGGACCATAACTAGGTCAATCAGCGAGATATGTTGGTAGTTACTAGTGAACCAAAGGATAAAATCAAAGTAATGAAGAATAGACAGTAAGTTATTATCAAGAGTCAAAGGAGAAATCAGTCTTGTGATCGCCTCCTCCCAAATAAGAATCATGTGCGACAATGTAGTAATAAAAAAAATCATGTCTATTAGTTCAGAAAAAGATACTTAACCTCATCGATATGTTGTTTTTCATTTCTTTTGTGAAGGACTTTCTAAGTCAACTACAACATCTTCATCATCCATTTGTTTCCCCATCTCATAGGAATCACGAGGTTGAGTCTTCCTCACTACATGCCAACCTCTGTTGGAATTATCGCTAGCATAAAACAGTTGAGATGTTTAGTTCGCTAAAACAAAAGGCTCATTTGTTTTCAAAATCTACTCGGATTCACACTCACGAAGTCATACTCATCTCTTTTAATTCCTTTTATTTTGTCATACACATCAGACCAGTTACAACGGAACAAAATCACCCTTTTATTCAAGATAAATTGCAATTCAATCACATCTGTTAAAATTCCATAGTAATCAACATTCTCACTATCTTTATCATTCTGGCCAACTACAACAACACCATAGTTTTTGAGTCCTTAATATTTGATCATGATCTTCTATATGAAATCTGTATCCATTGACAATGTAGCCATTAGAATGTGTTGAATATTTAGTAGGACCATGTGAAAATGAGAGAAGATCTTCCATGAGTAGACTATTATCTGTTTTATGCAGTTGTGCAACCTAGAAACAAGATAACATTGAATACTTTTGAACGATTAGTTAAAAGTTAAGATATTGAATCTGTTGTTTATATATTTCTCACCCTATCTTTAAACCATTCAATAAATTCTCGATCCCATTCTGTATCTGACAAGTTTTGAGCAGTATCTATATGATTTTGTGCAAACTCTCTACAAAATTGAGGTTAACCATAAATTTCATGTAGAAACGATATCACCTTAAAGGAAATAAGAAATATAAGACGATATAAAATAACTCTCCATACTCAAGATATGGTATGATTTCATCACAATTCTTCAGAATGTATATATGTGCTTATTCCAACTCATAAGCTTCAAGCTCACATGAAACTTTAGCTCCCAAATTTTTTCCAGGTTGGCAAAATATAGATAAACCCTTATTTGATTTTTTTAAGCCCCCATCATAATTTCTTTCAGGTCGATTGAATTTTGTGTCAATACTATGCAGATACCTTGAACATAAGGTCATGCATTCATTTGCAATGTAGCCCTCTACAATAGAATCTTCTGAACATGCCATATTACCAATGAGGGATTTCAAAAAATATAATCATCGCTCAATAAGATACATCCACCGATAATGAATAGGTCTAGCAATCTCAGCTTCACCTGCTAAATGAATTAGCAAGTTGACCATGACATCAAAAAAAGAAGGAGGGAAGACCTTTTCTAACTTGCAAAGTATTATGTGAATTTGTGCTTCAATATGTTTCAAGTCATCAATCCTCAACTCTTTTGCTCCAAGAACACAAAAAAAATATTGATAACTCAATAAGAGGTTCACACACTTCTTTGGACAACATACCACGAAGAGCAAGAGGGAGTATATGTTGCAAATGAACATGACAATCATGACTTTTTAATCCAGATATCTTGTGATCTTTCAAGTTTACACATTGAGAAATATTAGATGAAAACCCATTATGGACTTTTAAATTCTTCAAGAAAAGACATAACTTGTTCTTATCTTCAGGCGACAATGTGTAGCACGCAGTTGGAACTTCAACTTTCTCCCCTCTTTGGATAGGGTGTAATTCTGGCCTAATATTCATCTCCTTCAAGTCTAATCGAGTTTTAATTGTGTGCTTTGTCTTTCCTTTGACATTCATGATTGTCCCCATTTTTCTCAATATGCATGACATCCAAATTATGTTGCAACAAGAGAAATTTCCAATATGAAAGTTCAAAAAAGATATTTTTCTTGTTCCAATAATCCTTTCGCTTTTCATGTGATATCTTCCTCTTTTTCTTAGGATCCTTTGTTAATGGTTTTCCTTCAAGATCTTGGACTTGATTAAGTATATCAATTCCAGAACATGTTTTCAGTGGGAGCCTTTTCTCTATTGTATAATCAAATTACTTTTTGTCATTCCTCCATCTGTGATCCTTGGGAAGGTAACGTCGATGACTCATAAAGCACTATTTCTTACAATTAGCCAATCGAATAGAGGATGTGTCTTTATTACAAGATGGACATGCCAATTTTCCTTTTGTACTCCATCCTGATAAATTTCCATATGCTGGAAACTCATTGATAGTCCACAACAAAGAAACATGCAACTTAAAATTTTGTTTAGTTGATGAATCAAAGGTCTCAATACCAACTTCCCACAACTCCTTTAGTTACTCTATCAGAGGTTAAAGATATGTATCAATTGCATCTCCAGGACCATTTGGACCAGGAATAAGCATTAACAATATAAAATTTTCTTGTTTCATACACAACCATGGTAGTAAGTTATAAGGAATAAGAACCACAAGCCAAATGCTATGTGAACTTTTTGAATTGTGAAATGGCTTAAATCCATTACTAGCAAGTCCAAGTCGAACATTACAGGGTTCGGTTGCAAATGAAGGGTGAAGTTCATCGAATGACTTCCATGCCATTGAATCAGCTGGGGGCCTCATTATTCCATCATTAATTCTTTCATCCTTATGCCATGTCATTAGAGAAGATGTCTTTGTAGACATAAACAACCTTTGAAGCCTAGACTTTAATGGAAAATAACACAAACTCTTTGAGGCTATGTTTTTACCCTTTTTATTCCTTGTTTCCCCGGTATGTTTATTCATTTTCCATCTTGACGCACCACAAATTTTTTAAGAATCAAGTAAGCTATCTTCCTTCCAATATAACATGCAATCATTAGTACAAGCATCTATTTTGTTGTAAGAAAGCCCAAGATCATGAATAATCTTCTTTGCCTCATAATATGAATTTGGCAAATCAACCCCATTAGGCAATAACTCCTCTTTTAACATTTTTAATAACATGCTAAAAGACTCATTACTCCAACGGCCCATACTCTTGAGCTGAAGCAATTTAATCAAAGATGAAAGCTTTGAAGCCTTTGAATTTTGGTATAGTGGCTGCTCCAAATTCTTCAATAATTTGTAAAATCTTTTAGCTTCAACATTTGGCTCCTCCTCAACTACATCTTCATAACTAGTGTGGGTGAATGATTCATCAACATTAGGATATAAATATTTCAACAATTCATGTACTTCATCTTCACTCTCATAACCTTCTACTTCATCATCAGTTTCATCTTCAGAATTTGACACTAGCTCACCTAAATGTTCTCCTTGGTGATACCAAAAAGTATAATTTTGAATTAATCCATATACTTTCAAATGTGTATCAATCGTCTCACAAGTTCCTAATGTTGTATTACAACATTTGTAACATGGACATCGTATTTCATCCTGTTTTCCTATTCTCTGAAAAGCATAGTCCAAAAACTTTTTCACACCATCTAAATAGGCTTGGTCGACCCGATTATCAAGAGAAAGTTGCATCCATTGCTTACAAGGCGCCATAACCTTGGAGAATACATAAAAAGAGAGTAAGAAAATATGAACGATAAGAAAAAATGTAAGATGCACACAACTTGTGATTCTGTAACCAGTACCTTAAGGAATTAGTTGCAGGTAACTACACATTTGGATCAGTTTTAATAGATGCAACCACTTTACAACTTGCTCTATTAGCCTTAATAGGTAAACAATAGTTCACTTGTAATTTAGAATAGATTTCTTTAGTTGAATAACTCCCTCTATATTCTCTCTGAACATTGTCTTAATTCATAATCTATGAGTGTCTATGTTCAATAATAGTTCACTGTTTAGTTTCTTTAGGACAGAAATAGTGATCCCGTTACACAAAAATGGAAGAAGATATGGTGCAACTATTAGAATGTATCTTGAAAATTCTTGAGTTTGCAAAGTTTTGAAGCCTAAATGAAACTACTACTGTTTCAACCTACTATAAACATCATATACAAGAATTAATTTGCATCAATTCTATTATACTTCTTTCATCTTTCATTAGATCAAGTTAATTTCATTGTGAAAATATGATCGATTCTTTAGGAACACACTATACACTATGATGTAAGAAGGAAGGAATCAACAAATCAGATTTAGAGAAGAAAAAACAACTCGCAAAAGAGGAGAAATAACTTAGATACATGTCTACAGAAATAAGAGATAGATCCCCTTCGTTTTTTAGATCATAACACACTGTAATACTGAATCCATTTTACAAATAATGACCAGCAGTTAGTGTGAGCGAACAAAAGTAACTTAAAATAGAAGAGTTATATATAACTCGAACAAATCAAAGAACAAATCAGCTTTATAGAAGCAAGCAAATCAACTGGAAGAAATGGAGTAATACCTGAGATTCAAGTGAATAGAAGATAAAGATTGAGTTGAGATCAGAGCTAGGCAGACATGTTCTTTCTTTGTCTTGAAAAAATAGATGAAACACTGAAACCAAGTTGTTCCGTCTGCTTCTAAGGAGACTTGTGCTTTCTCTATTTTGATAAATAAAAGATTTTCAGTTGAGAGCTACTCTTAGATTTAGAGAAGAAAAAAACAACTCGCAAAGCAGAGAAATAATTGAGATACAACTAGAAAGAAATAAGAGAACCTGTTACAAAAAATGGATTAATAATGTTTTAAGAAACTGTTAAAATGTATCTTCTTGAAAGATATCAAGTATTCTAAGTTTCAAACCCAAACGAAACTATCACTTTTTCAACCTTCTATGTGCATCACCACATGAGGTCATTTGCATCAGTTCTATTTCATTTTACATCTTTTATTAGTTTTTAGATCAAACAAAACTATCAATTTTTCACTTTTCCAATAGTAACATACAACAATCAGTTTTCTCACTTGCTCTGTTAGGCTTAAAAGCTTAAAAACGATTCACTTGTAATTCATAATGGATTTCTCAACTTGAACACAACTCTCTCGATATTGATCATATTGTTTTAGCTCGTCTAGTTGTTAATGCCTATTTTCAAGTTTAGTTCACTGTTCTTAACCTTTAAGAACACTTACTTCTTTAAGGATAGACCCCCTTCATTTTTGGGAGCATAACACACTATAAAGCTGAATCTTTTTTTACAAATAATGATCAGCATCTAGTGTGATCAGCGAACAAAAGTAACTTAAACAGGAATAATTATAACTTGAACAAAACAAACAACAAATCGGCTTAATAGAATGAAACAAATAAATTGGAGAAGTGGAGTAATACTTGAGATTCGAGTGAATAGAAGATAGAGATTGAGTTGAGATCGGAGCTAGGAAGACCTGTGCTTTCTTTGTCCCGAAAAACACAGATGAAACACTAAAACCAAGTTGTTGCGACTGCTTCTAGGCAGACATGTGGTTTTTCTATTTTGATAAATAAAAGATTTTCAGTTGAGAGCTACACTTAGATTTATAGAAGAAAAAAACAACTCGCACAGAGGAGAAATAATTGAGATACAACTAGAAAGAAATAAGTGAACCTGTTAGAATAAAAGGATTAATAATGTTTTAACAAACTGTTAGAATGTATCTTCTTGAAGGATATCAAGTTTTCCAAGTTACAGACCCAAACGAAACACTCACTTTTTCAACCTTCTATGTGAATCACCTCATGAGGTCATTTGCATCAGTTCTTTTTCCTTTTACATCTTTTATTAGTTTTTAGAACTAAACAAAACTATCAATTTTTCACTTTTCCAATAGAAACATACAACAATCAGTTTTCTCACTTGCTCTGTTAGGCTTAAAAGCTTAAAAACGATTCACTTGTAATTCATAATGGATTTCTCAACTTGAACACAACTCTCTCGATATTGATCATATTGTTTTAGCTCTTCTACTTGTTAGTTCCCCTTTTCAAGTTTAGTTTATTGATCTTAACCTTTAGTAACACTAAGTTCCTTAAGGATAGATCCCCTTCATTTTTGGGATCATAAAACATGCACTATAACGCTGAAACTTTTTTACAAATAATGATCAGCAGCTAGTGTGATCAACGAACAAAACTAATTAAACTAGAAGAGTTATAACTTAAACAAAACAAACAATAAATCGGCTTAATCGAAGGAAACAAATAAACTGGAAAAAGTAGAGTAATACCTAAGATTCCAGTGAATAGAAGATAGAGATTGAGTTGAGATCGGTGCTAGACAGACCTGTACTTTCTTTGTCCTGAAAAAACATAGATGAAACACTGAAACCAACATGTTGCGACTGCTTCTAGGCCGACTCGTGCTTTCTCTATTTTGAGAAATCAAAGATTTTCAGTTGAGAGCTACTCTTAGATTTAGAGAAGAAAAAAACAACTCGTAAAGAGGAGAAATAACTGAGATACAACTAGAAAGAAATAAGAGAACCTGTTAGAATAAAAGGATTAATAATGTATTAACAAACTGTTAGAATGTATCTTCTTGAAAGATATCAAGTTTTCCAAGTTTCAGACCCAAATGAAACTATCACTTTTTCAACCTTTTATGTGCATCACCACATGAGGTCATTTGCATCAGTTTTATTTCGTTTTACATCTTTTATTAGTTTTTGGAGCCAAACAAAACTATCAATTTTTCACTTTTCCAATAGTAACATACAACAATAAGTTTTCTCACTTTCTCTGTTAGGCTTAAAAGCTTAAAAACGATTCACTAGTAATTCATAATGGATTTCACAACTTGAACACAACTCTCTCGATATTTATCATATTGTTTTAGCTCGTCTACTTGTTAGTTCCTCTTTTCAAGTTTAGTTTATTGTTCTGAACCTTTAGGAACACTTAGTTCTTTAAGGATAGATCCCCTTCATTTTTGGGATCATAAAACACTATAAAACTTAATCATTTTTTACAAATAATGATCAGCAGCTAGTGTGATCAGTGAACAAAACTAACTTAAACAAGAAAAGTTATAACTTGAACAAAACAAACAACAAATTATCTTAAAAGAAGGAAACAAATAAACATAAAGAAGTGGAGTAATACTTGAGATTCGAGTGAATAGAAGATAGAGATTGAGATCGGTGCTAGATAGACCTGTACTTTCTTTGTTCTGAAAAAATACAGATGAATGACTGAAACAAGTTGTTGCGTCTGCTTCTAGGCAGACCAGTGCTTTCTCTATTTTGAGAATACAAAGATTTTTAGTAGAGAGCTGCTCTTAGATCGCTGTATTGTGAAGATCATTCTTAGGAAAAATCTCTGCTAGGGTTGTTCTATTTCACGTTAAGTTTTGTGAAACAGAGATGTTTTATTTTTTGATTTCCTTTTCCAGTTTTAATCAGTAATGGACATTTTGGCGCCTAGTTTTGGTGAAAATAGATTTTTTTAAATATTTCAGTACTTTCCCGCCTTAATAAATTTCTCAAGACCCTTAAAATTTATATTGGGACCAGTTTATACTTTCTCTAGAGACCACATTAAGCACCTTCACAATAACACAAGAAATTAATGACCGAATTAAAATCTTGTCCCAATACATACACCTTTAAAGATGGAATTATTAACTCGTCCCTAAATATTGGTTTTAAATAAAGCTTTTTCTTGTAGTGAATAGGTCCAGTAGGGTCAGCCATGGGTGTGTCTTGTAATGAGATATGTACAGCTGCATCTACCATGGCCTCCACAGTCTCCGTGAGACCCTCATAAGAAGCCTCCTCATCAGCAACAAGAAACTCCTCATCGGTCTTATCCTCAGATTCGGCAGCAGCTACCTCCTCAGTTCGAACCTCATCTCCGGTGGTGGCCGGAGGCACATCTGGATTAACTGGCACATCAGGGATCTCCACTGTCCCAAAAGTGATCTACATGTCAGTGGACTTCAGTTGGTCCACATCTCTCCTCAACGCAACAATAGCGGCCTTTAGGACCCGTCACCTCCTCAGTGGCCCCTTGGCCACACTCGCATACTGTTATCCTTATCGTAAGGGCATCAATGGTAGAACTCAGGGGTGTTACGACATCAACAAGGGCTTTCTAGATCATTCCAGGAATGGTAGCCTCAAGCCTGGAGGCACGCCTATCGGCAGAATGTGCTAGTTGTCCTATCCGTAGGAATGCAGCCTGTGTGAGCAGGGGTCGGCCAACAACAACACCAGTACCAGATCTGGGAGGCAATGGAGCAGGAGAGGAACTGGGAGTAACAAAAGGGACAACACTAGATATACCTAAAGGCCGAGGGGCCAAAGTAGGCAATACTGCCTCTGCAGGTACTATCGAAATATCAACAACCGAGGAGGTATCCACCAGGTCTACCTTTTTCTTCTTCTTTGCTTCATCCTTCAAATATTCCACATTAATCCTCCGGATGTCAGTAGAAGATGTGAGAATCACTTCCACATCCTTCTTCTCATCTCTAGGCACCCAAGCTTGTCTGCACAACTCAATAATAAACACCGGGAATTGAAGGGAAGTTTGGCGCTGCTTGGCCCTCATGACCATCTCATGTGCCATAATCATCCCCAGGTTTAACCTTGTCTCATCAATGATGTAACCCAGACATGTTGTCTTGGCATGGGGGAGAATCGACTTGTTCTGGGATGGCATAATGTTATTGATGATGAAGCCAAACCAGAACCTTTCTTCTATGTTTAGGTCCTTCTTCTCAATGGGTACTCCAATCTCAAGCCATTTGGGAGTACCGTCTGATATTAGAGGAGCCAACCACTTCTTCATGTTTTCTAACGTCTTTGTCCTGATTAGATGTTGGCAGTCATCCCCAATTCGTGTTGAAACACCCAAGACTGCATTGATAGCATCACTATCACATTTTACCTTTCTACCCTTGACGACCACATAGTCAACCGGCTTGAATTTGGCTACTGGCTTTTTCCCTTGTGGCACTGCAGACACTGTAGAATTCTCTGACCAAATTTGGAATGTACGGGCCATGGGGCTTAGTGAATAGCCAGAATTTATGTGACCTCAGGCAGCTCATGATCTCTGGGTACCTATCTATGATGCGATAAGTAGAAAATCTATTCTCTTCTATGATGGTCCTCAATCCCTTAGTCTTTAGTCTGTTCATAAACTGGGGAGGAGGACCCTGTACCGGTGGTGCTAGGACCATAACCTGTGCGAGAGTATGAGGAGTAGTGTTGGCCTGGGGAGTCCTGATCATAGATGGATCATTCATCCTCTTGGATCGCAGCTCCGCTCTCTGGGCTGCTAGTAACTCATCATCCTCAGACTCAAAAGTGATAGCCTGAGGATCCTGGTGCTCACCCTCACACTCAGAAGTGGTGAGGTGAGTGGCATAAATAATGTCACTATCGAAACAAACCTCCGATGATGCAGGTGTAGGTGCCTTGCCCTTTCTTTTTCTCTTCTCACCTGTTGTGGGCAGTTTGGTAGATTTAGCCTTGGATGCAACTGCATCCTCGTAGATTTTTATCCCTTAGCCCTCTTGCTAGGGCGGCATGTCTCTACCGGCCACTTTTGGTCTAGCCATATCTGCAAAAACATCAAAAAGAGTTAGAAATAGTTCAAACAAAGTTGCAGAAAATAGTTGCAGAGAAACTCACCGAATCGATCGATGAGTTGCCGAATCACTTTTGAGAGCTAGATCGGGCTAGCCGAAAGGATTGGCTCAAAATTTCCCAGAAAACTTGGCATGTCGGTGATGGGAAGGGCCAATTGGCGAATTGCTAAAATCATTCTGCGAGTAAGGACTAGCCCGCCGAAAGTTACAGGGCATTTTAGGAGTTAGGAGCACAGAAAGGCGATCAAGAAGACAATCGGTGAGTTGCTGAGTGCACTCGGCAAACTTAGGCCTCTCACCGAAAGTTACAGAACCCAAACTCAATTTTAGCATGAAATTAAAGGCGATCTAGGGAAATTCGGCGAACCATCGAGTGGTTCGGCAGGCTCAACCTAGCCCGCCAAACGGCCCAATGTGCTTACTTTCAACCATGACTTCCAAATTCAACCCCGCAGCCCCCGAAAACAAAATCAAAACATACACTCACTCATTTAGACTTAGACCCATTACACCTATGCCCCCACAATACTAAGACTTCTCCCGGTTTAGCCAAATTTAGCAATTTGATGACTTTCGCCCTTAAGAATGACATCAACCGCTCCATCATTGGGAAAAGTACGTCATTTACCACAAATGTGGGTTACTTAGACTTCACCCGACTAGAACCAACAATAGCACAACACAACCCAACAAGATTTTGATCAATTTTAGCATGACAATTTGGGAAATCAACAATATTAACAATTTAGGCAAGATATTAAAATTAAAATAAGCACACATGCACACAAGCACAATAACAATGAAATCAGAGAGGCGCAACACACATCACTAAGATAAGACCAATTGCAAATGAGTAAAATCACTAATTACAAGTTTGGGTTCGGAAAAGCAACCTTTTATACCGAATACGAGGTTTGAAAAACTAGGCGACAAATAATCCAACTCCGAACACACAAATGACGACTAGGAATTGGTAAAAACATGAAAATAATAGGAAAATATGAGACGGGTGTGAGTTTGGAAGGTTGAAAAGTGAGGGAATGTGAAAGAGTTTGAAAGTTTAAACCTTTTGCCTTTAAAACCATCCAATTCTCACCTATTCGGTGACATTAGTCTTGCTCGCCAACCCACTTGGTGACACGACGAGTAGGCACTTACCTCGCCGAGTTTATAGGACCTCCAGTTAAAGTAGGGGTCCAAACGGAGGACAAAGTAACGATCGCCGACAAGTTCGGCGACACGCCGATTTGCTTCTGGGCACATTGAGTTTTACAGACTCCAATACCAAAATTCCATGAGTCCAACGACGGTCCAAATCAGGCTCGCCGACCTCTTTGGTGAGTCATCGATTTGATATTTTGATCGCCAATCTCCACTTTTCAAACATATTCCACACTTTAACCTACACAATCAACACACGATTATTTCAAAAGTAAAAATAAAGCGTTAAACACTTGGGTTGCCTCCCAAGAAGCACCTTACTTAATGTCGTGGCACGACGCAAGTTCCCACTCAATCTTGATTTGTGGGGTAGAGACGAGACATCACATGACCCATCTAAGTCTCAAATAGCTTAATAGATATGGAATGGGAAGCAGTCATCTGATTCAGCAGTGAAACATTCTTTTTTATCTCATTCAACACTTTGTCGTGTTCTTCGACTTTGTGAAGAATGAATAAGAGAATCTCTTCTACTTCTCCGCCCTCGTACTCCTTGAACTTTCTACGCTCATGAGGGGGAATGTACCAATCATTATTTTTGTACGGTACCTCTAATTTCATAATCTGTTTGGCCATGAGATCCAACTGAGTCAATAGTGTGGCCAAAATTTGGTCCTTTTCAGTCTCTTTGTTGGTCTTGGCCATGTGATCAAGGGGTTGGGCTGCAATTGCATAATGTAGTCGTATGAGACCACCAGGAGAAATTTGGTCAGCACTATTCTATTTTTGGGACCAAGACCCCTGTAGAAGCATTCACGAAACTTCTTATCTCAAATTCCATGAGTTGGGCACTGCTGCAATAGGGCCTTAAATCTATGCCACAAATCATAAAAGGTCTCACCCTCCAATTGCTTGAATGTTAGGATGTCATCCCTAAGAATCATCAATCTCAAAGGAGGGTGATCCATTTGGTCACCGTTTCTACAAGACATGCTCAATTTCTCTGCTCTAAACAAGCAACATACAAAACAAAACCAAAAGTAAGTAGATTCAACTATGAATAAAAAAATAAATTCAACTTAACGAAAGAATCTAAACCAACACCACTCCTCGACAGCAGCGCCATTTTGATTAACGTTTCAAGGATACTTTATCAAATTCGAAGTGTCAATGATAGCTAGTTAATACATAATCCAATTATATGAGTTGGGGTCGAATCCCATAGTGAGTGGTACGTGTTTAAGATTCAATAGAAAAGTACGAATATGTTCAAATCAGCCAAAGGAATAGACATTTACAAATAAAAACATAATTCAAATTAGGGGGTGACACGAATGCCAAATAACAAGTGGTTTTGGTTTGAAATTATCCGCTACAACAACAACAAATAACACAATATTAACAATAATGAGACGGGTTCTTGAGACGTGATTCGATTATAGGCTAATGTAGACAAATGGGTAATTGCAACTGTTAGGAAATAGCTGAATATTAGTGAATAAGCTAGAATATAGAGGAGGTAAACTTTCTCTCGAACAATTTACCCCGAATCAAGTCAATTTCTCTCGAACATCGACAAGAATACAAAATAAGAACAACCTACGCCTTAGTCCATTCACTCTCTCGAGCTGAATGTGTGGAAATGGGTTTTGGATTCACTCTCTCGAGCTGAACCACCCGCAGACCTTTAATCAATAATCTTGGTTTTAAAACCTCTCTCTTGAGCAAGCCAAAAACACGAAGGTAGAACTGCATTTGCAACTACAATTCTTTAAGTTAAACCACAATTAATGATTGAAATCACTTCTAAACAACATTTAAACTAATAATCAGCAATACCCATAAACTAAATCAGCCCATAATCACATAATCACACCCCAAGAATTGAGGTTTTAGCTAGACATCATAAAAAGATAAAATTCGTTACCAAATTTTGTTTCCATCAACTGGTAATATGAAGTTCGTCTTTACAAAGGTCCAAATTGAAGAATCTCAAAGACCCACTTTCAATTTCTCAAAAGTGAAAAACTTCAATTCTTCCAAGCTAAGGAAAACTTGTCTCAATACTCAGAGTTTAAACTAAAATATAATTCTAAAGATTGTTCAGAATAAAACTTGATACCCAACTTAATGTTCAAAAAACGTATTTATAGTCGCCAAAAATATGCTGCGAAGGACCATTCGGTGCAGAAAGTTGGGGTCGCCGATCCGCCCTTTGGTCAATTCCATCGCCTATTTTTTCCTTGACCTTCAGCATCCTCTAGGTCGGTAACTTTGGGTGATCTAGTTATGCATCACGGATTCACTCGGCGATCCACCGACTGCTTCTTTCTCGGGCCAACTTGATTTTCTCCTTCAGGGCTAGGCACAGTGGAATTTTAGGCGGTCAAATGGCCACTCGGCAACTCGCCTAAGGGACTTGGAGATCACTAGGCCTCTTTTTCTTCCTTCTTTCAGCTCGCTTCATTCTTTTTTTGCAAATTTGTGTCCATGCTTTGTTCCTGAATCCAAATACCTGTAAATCAACGATTTTACATAAGTTATTTGTACAAAATAAGCATTTGACGACACTAAATCTCTCCAAATAAAGCCCTAAATGAGTCCAAATCTTGGATTTATCATGGGTGATCTAGCATCTATAGTACCATTAAAGAGTGTGGCTGTGAAGGATAGTATCACTTATGAAGAGGAGTCGGTTGAGATTCTTGACCATTAGGTTCGTAGGTTGATAATTTAAGAAGGTGCTTCAGTGACGGTTTTGTAGAGGAGTCTATCCGTCGAGGGAGCTACTTGGGAAGCTGAAGCAGCCATGAAGGCCAAGTATCCTTATCTCTTTCCTTCCAATTCCATTTCAGCTTGACGTAATAGTTCCTCTCCAGTCCCTCAGTTTACTCTTGCACAAATTAAGTCTTAGTATCTTGTTCTTTCAGCTATTCTTGAATTTTCAGCATAATTTTATGTTCTTGGAACTCAGTTCAGTTAGATATCTGTTTCATGTACTTAGTGGTAGGGATTGCAGCTCCTTCCCTCCATACTCAGCTATCTTATTCTTCATTCGAGGAAAAATGTCCCCAAAGGGGAGATAATGTAACACCTCAGATCTCAAAATGAAGAAAATCCCAGTTTTTAGAATGTCTGGTGCCAGTACCAACGGAACCACCCACGGACCGTAGGTAGGACCATGGACCATAGGTGGGGTTCTGTCGTTAAGGCCCAAATCTTTATAGTCTCTGATCCTACCAACGATCAACCAGTGTGGTCTGTGGTTGGACCTACGGACCGTAGGTGAGGGCAGTAGGCAGTTAGAGGGAAATTGTTGATGGGTCAACTTCAAACGGTCATAACTCTTAGCACAAAAATAATTAGGTGGCCCATTACCTATCAAATTAAAGATAATTGAATCCTCTTTCCAACACCATTGAGTTTTCTAAAATCCCATATCTAAGTAAAAAGTTATGCTCATTTTAGTGAAGCCTTGTCGGGTAGATCATGAATGATGAACCCAAACGATGGCCGATAGTCTAAATGACGGACCGTCGTTCCCTCCGTGGATGGGCTTCATCAGATTTAAGTCAGGGGCATTTTGGTCTTTTCCCCTATGCGGTAGGCACTTAAACTATGTTGTTTTACCTCTAAACTACATCGTTTTACTTAGTTTAAGCCTAGTAACTTAGTTAGAACTTACCAGAACGATTATTCTCCAAAAATTCATAAAATTTTACAACAAAAGAGGAGCAAAAAGTCAACCAAATGCTTCCAAGAACGCATAAAGTTTTCTTCAGTTCCAGCCCCCAAGTCGAAAGATTTCTTCGTGAATTTCATCACTATGTATGTAGGATTTCACTAGTGGGTTCCTTTCATCCACTAGGTCCCTATAATTCAGTTAGATTCTTGATTCGTTATATCTTGCTTAGACCTAGGGTTTCTAAAACCATAAATATTGGTTGTGATTTAGTTGTTATAGTATTCTTAATCATATTATCATGTTTTCATTGAATCATTGCTTAGTTCCTTGCATGAAACTCAAAACCCTAGTTGTGTAGATTCGTTTGGTTCATGAATTACAATAGCCAGGTCAGATAAACAGATATGCATGTCTCACATTTAGAATGTTTCATTATCAGTACTTAAGTGTTGCATTCTCAGTTAGCATGTCAGTATATTGAGCTAATCCAATATTTCAGTTAAGTTGTGTCATACACATTCAAATTGGGAGTAGGCTTAGTACCAAGTTGGACTAGGGTTCAGCGTACCCTCATAGTCCCAGAACTACGTGCCCCCGTAGGTTATAAGTCCCCTCTGTTGGGCATCAAATTTAGTGATCACGCCAGTCATGCCTTTATACCCCTGGCAAGGTGTATTGAGTCCTCTCAATGGGGTGTATACATCAGACTGCACGTTTATCTGACATGGTTTTATGTCGGTTAATAGTAGCTCCCACAGTCAGACTCTAGTGCATTTGACGAGGTTTTCAGTTATACTTCAGTATTCAGTCTCAGCATGTAAATTCATGTTTAGTGCTTGGTCATTGCATTTAGCTCAGTTTTTAGTATATTTCAGTATTATTATTCCATTCACATTATATTTTTGCTCAATTGTATTTGTTCAGCTATATTCTATATCATGCATGCTCAGTACATTACAAGTACTGACGCATACTCTGTGCTATATCCTTTCATGATATAGGTTCAGGTACTCATCATCCAGATAACACATAGATCGGTTGCTGATCAGTATTCAACAGCTTCAGTGGTGAGTCCTCATACTTCGAGGACAATAGATATGTTTTTACATTTACTCTTTCATTTCAGTTTCTATTTTGTTAGGGTTAGCTGGGGCATGTCCCAGCAACTCTAGTCCGTAGTGGTTTTTTCAGACATAGTGTTAGTTTCAACATTAACTTTTGAGTGATTGTTCAGTATCACTAAACTCTTAGAAATTATTTAAATATTCAGATCAGTATTGGGTATTCCCCATTTTTCAATTAACGTTTTAGCTTCCGCACAATATCTCTTTATTTAGTATTTTAGAATGCTTATGATATGCCAGCAGCAGGGTTAGCTTGGGGTCACGCGCAATCCTAGGTCCTGTGTTACGTCAAGGGGGTAGGCTCGGGGCGTGACAACGGTCTTATCCCTTTTTGCCTCCCTATGCCTTTCCTTGAGTTTCTATTCCTCAATTTGCTGTTCATGTACCATAGGACGAGAGATGTCCATACCATGAATGAGCATTGCGGTTCGACAATCTTTTACCACCGTTTTGGACACACCCGACACAAACTTACTCATCTTAGCCCTTAAATCGGCAACCATCATTGGAACATACTTAGACAATTGAGTGAACTTTAGAGCATATTCCCTTACCCTCATACTCCCTTGACGAAGGTTAATGAACTCTAGCACATTGGGTTCCTTCATTTGAAGGGGAAAGAATATATCAAGAAACGTGGCTTAAAGCTTCTCCCAATCAAGAGGACCCGCATCTTCCGGTCTCCCTTCTTTCAATTGATTATACCAAATTTGAGCCACACCTTTCAATTAGTAAGTGGCCAACTCCGCCTTTTCCAGCGGCATAACTCCCATGATCATCAAAATCTTAAAGACCTCATCAATAAACTCTTGAGGATCTTCCTCCACTTTGGAACCATGAAACTCTGAAGGATTCATCCTTGTGAAATTCCTTACTCTTGAAGCTGCCGAATTCACATTTGGGCTTGCGGGAACCGCAACCTCCCTTTTGGCTTGGGTCGTAACCGCTTGAGCCAATACTTGAAAAACAGCTCTAAAATCTGCATTACAAACATGCTCGACCAAAGGAACGATTGGAACTTAAGGAGCTTGGGGGTGAGCTTCTTGTTCCGCATTCTCACTCGCATTCCTTTTAGTATAAGCTCTCCGGGTAGCCATATCCTGAAGAACATAGGATAAGGATTAGGAGAGAGAATTTATAGAGTTAAACTCTATCGCACGACTTAAGACTAATGAAAGAAGTGGAGCTTCGTAATCATCTTGTAGCCTCTCATTCATAAATGTGGTGTGCTTCACACTTATGAACTCTCTCTACTAGATGTGGCTTATGAGACATCCTAGGACCATTCTAAACCTTGTGCTTTGATTACTAAGTTTGTCACGACCCAGGGGTACCCCCTAGATGTAACATGGCGTATAAAACCGCGAAGGACTCCATACAAGCCACTTAGCTCTCATAACATAAGTCATAGAACAATAAGAGTAAAACAATAGTCTAAGTCCAAAACATTTTAATAAACGAAAAGGAGAATTCTAAACTCATGTCTCATCATAGCCATCTGATACAAAAGAATGAAATTGGGCCTAGCCTATACATCATGCCCCAAAG
This sequence comes from Solanum okadae, assembly GCA_036553675.1. Lineage (NCBI taxonomy): Eukaryota > Viridiplantae > Streptophyta > Magnoliopsida > Solanales > Solanaceae > Solanum > Solanum okadae. The sequence goes on from CM071689.1 coordinate 37,127,628, forward strand.
AGAAATACAAGAATTAAACTAAAACAATAACTCCATCCTCGAAGCATGAGGACTCATCGAAGCTCGGGAAAATTATGAACTCAGCTACTAGCCATGAGACTCGGAAACCTGCTTGTAAGACCTTACATTTAGAAAAAAATGGAGGCAAGAATATGTGTTAGTACAAAATAATGTACCAAGTATGATAGCCATGCATAAAACATTTAAAACATGCTAAAAGGGACATTTCATTTCATGACATGCAATTGACCAAGCTAAAACATAATATGAAAGAATTATAAAACACAAGTCATAAATCATGGTCAATGCAAGCTAACTTCTTCCTTAAAAGTTTTGAACTCATATGTGATACTCCTTGAGTAACCTTAGTTCATTATTACTTATGGGGAATTAGCCTTAATCGATATTGAGACCATGTGATCTATAACATGGAATCTGGTGTCTACCCCACAATAAAAAGAGGTGTCCTACTTGCCGAAGGTAGTACCTTGAACTTCTAGTATAAGTGGATCCACTAGCTAATCAACCTATGTGGGCACATAGTTATGGGATAAGGAGATTGCTACTATAAACCCGGACTGCACTACGTGAAGGCTTCCATCTCATGAGATTACTTTGGAAACTCGAACTCTACTACGTAAGAGCTTCCATCTCATATGCAATATGCACTTGGTGCTAAGCATAAATTCACACAAAATAGTCATTTATTACTTTACTTCATTTTTCATGAAAAGGTGACATTGGCCTACCAATTCAAGCTAGATTCATTAAGATAGCTCATAGCCTTTGATTCAATTAGATGAGAAAGACTTTCAACCTAAGAATCCTTCCTACGTGAGAAAACCTTTCACATCATGCTAGTATGTGTTTTAGTGAGAATAACATTTCACAAAACAACATCATCATAATTGGTACTTTACTCTTAAGGCACCCTAAAGTATTTGCATAGATTTCATAAAACAATCCATATGTCTATAATTTACCACTTTGAGGTCAAAACTCAATCTCAATCATCAACTCTTAGAAAACATGGGCTAGATATGGATTCCATCATAAATTCATGCAAAATTATTAATACAGGCTCAATTTCATAAAACTCTTCCTTTAAGATCAAAATCCCTTAACATATAGTTCATAACTTGAAAACATAGGGATCACATGGGTTCATAGGGGAATTCATCATAAAAGCATTGCAATTCATCAATTTATGCATAAAAGATCAAAATTAAAGCATTTAAATAAATAATGATAAGAACCCATGATCTTTGAAGAAAACCCTAACTTAATTGGGGAATTCTACCAATTGAAATAGAGGAACTTGGACAATCCTTGGATGAAAGGAATCCATGGAAAAAAACAATCATACCTTGAGTCCAAATGCTAGCCTTCAATGGAGGAATTGGAACGATAGCCTGAAAGCCTAGGTGAACCCTTCTTCTTCTTCTTCTTCTTCTTCTTCTTCTTCAAGTTTCTAGAGAGAGAATATTTGGAGAGGAATTGGTTTTCTTTTGGAAATTTGGAAGAATGAAATAAATGGGGTAAATTTATGGGTTAAAAGGCTTATAAAGGGGTTCTAAATATAGGCAAAATGGCATAGTATAGGAATCAATCAATTAGGAAAAGACCCAACTACCCCTGAAAATAACTGACAGCAGTGAACCACGACCTACCATCGACGGATCGTGGATTGATCTACGATCCGTCCTACACACTCGTGGTTCCTTGGCAGAGATTTTTGTCTGGACCCATGGCTCATGGACCATAGACTCTGGTAGGGTAAGGAAAATACCAAAATACCCCTCTTAAATCCAGGTAACTTTCCTTAAATACATAGCTCAACTTCAAACGAGCATATCTCCCTCATACGAGCTCGAAAATTTGAAAACTCGCTGGCGTTGGAAAGAGCATTCCAAGACCTCTTATTTTATATCTTATGGGACATCTAACTCATCCTGTACTAAAATTAATGGTTTTTTGAAGTTGACCAAAAACTTATACTTAGCATAACTTACAAAAATTTCCAATTTCTTCTCTTTCCAAAATAGTTCTTTCTAATTATAGTTCTTTCTAAGGAGGGATGTTACGGTAAATATATTTTTATCACGAAAAGAAAGAATCAGATGAAACTTGAAGTTTGTTGATTTGTTGGCTAAAGTACATACATTCTTAAATTGGGAGAAGATCAAGAGGGAAAAACGTGTCGGCGACAGTGTTTCACATTCACGTGGGAATGAACAACAACATCAAACACTTGTCCTAATGATTATTCGAAGTCCTTTATTTTTAAATTAATGGAATCCAAATTGAAAAATTTTCATCAATTAAAAGAAAAGTTAAAGTTTAATGAATATTTTTTATTTAATAAATTAAAGTAAGAACTTTTGCACATGTAATTGATTTTTTTTATCGGCGGCCAGTTGCAATTTTTTTAGGGTTATTTATTATTAATCCATCAAATTTGCGAAGCTTGATAAGAAAGAGAATCATAGAGGTTGTTGATAAACAAATTAGCATTGAAGTGATTGTAAAGTATTTTCCTTAACCTCATCAAATTTGTTCTTGAATAATTGTTGACTCCAAAACTTATTAAGTAGCGGAGGTAGTCACTGTTCAGGTCAATTGGATTTTTTTTAATTTTTTTTTCAATAATTATTTGAGCATATTATTCATTACATATCAATTTGTATAAATTAAGAATTTTTTGGTTAGTAAATAGTTACCACTTAAGTGTTTATTTATTTGAAATCATTGACAATTCTTTAGACTTTATATATTTGATAACATATTGTGTAATACATGATTTCAGAATTATGATTAATAAATAGGATTCACTAAAATGATCTATTTATTTGAGTCATTAAAACATCCTCAATTCATCATGTATAAATTATTCTAAGTGAATATTAGTGGTAAATATTTATTTACGTAAATGGTGATTTACCTTAAAAGACTAGTAATGCTTAAAAAATTCTTGAGAAGAGATATCGAGGTTTCACTCAAACAAAGAGAAATATAATATCTTGGATTCTCAAGTGTATTAATTTAGAGAATAATTTTTTTTATAAGAAGGTATTGTGTGTCTTACCTAAAGGAAGGACACAACATATGTTTCATGCTCATGAGATAATTATAAAAAGAGAATGAAAATCTGAATAATGTTATTTTAATCTTTAACTATTTCTAAAACGATTATTTTTCAAATTTGATCATAGTTTAGGTGGTCATGGATTTTCTGATCTCTGATTGACTTGAAATTTGATGGTTCCATCGAAAATTATTTAGATGGGTTTTAGGTAGTTTGTCGGATTCAAATTTATCTGAATATGATAAATTCATATTGTTTTAATTCCTAAATATACTTAAGCCATTTGAATTTGAATTTGGTCATAGCTTTGGAAATATTTTTTATAGACTCCAATTGACCTAAAATTTGGTAAGTTCATTGGTGACGGACTAGTAAGAAATACACATTCCTATGTGGTTATAGTTTTGCGGTCCTTAAAATGGGTTTAAGTTATTGTTTGGAATTAAAATGTAATTTAGTATGCATATAAAATTGTATATCAATTTTATTTATGCTAAATGTGGTACAGGATTACATATGATGAGTTAACATGAATTGATATATGAGAAGGATATAAATTTGATTATTTTTCTTAAATCATTTGAATATGAATTTGATCATAGCTTTGGAGATAAATATTATTTTTAAACTCTAATTGATCTAATATTCAATAGGTTCATCAGAAAAGATCAATATAAAAATATTCACAGTTATGAAGTGATTTGGTAATTTGAGGTCGTTCAGATGATGATTTGGATAAAAAAATAATTGTATCTTGAAAAATAATTTTAATGAAAATTACTCACCTATGATATTTTTCTCTATGGTCTTAATGACAAAATTTTAGTGAAGTATTAAGTTCATGTGTTGGCTAAGACCTTCCTCCATATCAAATGAAATTAATACAAGTCATTAAAATTTAATCTCTAGTTTTGATGATCTGTATTGACTCTCCCTATCAGAGTAATATTTGATTGGATCAATGATATAGTGATAATGATATTCACTTGGCATAAATCAACATATAGTACTCTCCATCTCTGTTAGCTTTTGTTCTAAATTTGTTGGAGTGAATATCTTACATCACATATGTATGTTGTATGCATAGTTGATGAGTCCACAAATTGGACTCATTTAGGGCTATATTTTGATAGAAAGTGTGTCTTCAAATGCTTATTTTATCTCAATATCTGATGAAAACCCTTAAGTTTTAAGTATTTGAAGTTTGAAGGAAAGCATGGACACCACGTCCCAAAAAGGAACGAAGAGGCTGAAGAGAACAAAGAAATGAAGGTCTGAGGATCGTCAAGTCCACTTGGTGAGTCGCCGAAGGTTCTTACTTCACCTTTTGTTCCAGTGTGCTGAGCCCTTGAAGGAAAGGATCAAGTCGGCGGAAAAAGGGAGCAGTTGGTGCATCACCGAGAGGTTCCACAAAGCAGTACCATGTCACCCAATGACCTAGAGCACGACGATGCTGAAAGCTGGTGCAAGACGACGATGAACTACACCAAAGGGTGAATCACCAAGTTGATCGGCGATTCCTACTAACGATGCTAAATGATCTGCTGCAGCACAAATCTGTGAAAACTACAAATACTAGTTAGAGTTGTAGTTGTAAGAGTCGAACAATTATTATAATTTTCAGATAGAATAATACTTTTAAATTTTTTTCTCTAAGCTTGAGAGGGTTTTGAAAACTTGAAAATACAAAGGGTTTCATCTTTAAGATTTGGGTTTAGGTCTCTTGGATTCTTCAATTTTGGTCTGTATAAAGACTTAAATCTTCATACCCAGTTGAATGCAAGCTCAATTTGGTATAAATTTCTATCTCTTATACATGTGTGGCTAAAACCCCCAATTCTTGGGGTGTGATTTAGTGAATATGGGTTAAGATAATTGTTGGGTCCTGCTTGCTGATAGTTTAATTATGATTTTATTTAGTAGTTGTGGATTAATTTAATAAATTTTTAGTTGCAGGTACAAGTTTATTTTTGTGTTTTCAGCTTGCTCCAGAGAGAGGTCGTAAAAGTAAGACTACTAAATTGATGGCCAGTGCGAGTGGGTCGACATGAGGTTCAGCTCGAGAGAGTGAACCCTAGTCCCATTTCCACACACTCAGCTCAAGAGAGTGAGTGGGTTAAGGTGTAGACTGGTCTTCATGCGGCAAGTGGGTGTCCGATAGGAACCCATTTGAAACAGGGTAAGTTGCTCGAGAGAGATCTTATCCCCCTTAAAGTGTAGCCTAGTCACAATTATTCATAGAATAATCTTCTATCGAAAGCATGTACCTAATAATCTAGCTTAACCCCTATTCCCGTCACATCCCAAGGATCCCCTCTCATTACTTAGAAACTCTTGTTTATTTTGTTGTTTTTACTTACTATTGACAAAACCCCCATTGTTAATTGACACTCTTGTGTCCCCCTTTAATTTACAATGTTTTTAATCGTTAATGTCTTTAGCTACGACTAGTTAGAACTAAGTTTTATTTTTCTATTAGTTCTCAAAACCACTCTCTTGGGAACGATCCTAACCCTTGGTTGGGTTACTAAACTATTGTACGATCGTAGACACTTGCATAAGAAGTTGTGTCTTGATTACGCAAACATCAAAATGGCACCGTTGCATGGGAGAGTTGTGTTATTTGAGGATTCTTAGATTAGTAGAATTTTTGTTCTTCTTAGTTGTAGATCACTTACTTAATTTTTAGTTTTGTATTTTGCTTGTTTGAGCTTTGAAACAGAGAATGTGAGTATGTCATGCAGTACTCGTGAGCAAATGGAGTTTCCTCCATTAGAAGTAATGATGTTCAGGGATCACATTCTAACCTTTAAACAATTAGAAGGTGAACGGATTCATGAAGCATGGGCAAGGTTTAAATCGCTTCTGATTTGATGCCCTACTTATGAAATTCCTGATATAGTCCTCTTGGATTGCTTCTACATAAGTCTTGGTTCCGGAAACAAAGCATTGGCTGACCAACTCATTCCGGGTGGTATTACCCAACAACCTTATACGATAGCAGCCCACCTGCTTGATCTTATGGATGAATCAAACCAAGAAGTAGAGAAGGACTTCATGTTGGCCGCGCTGATGACTCAAATGGATGAGTTGGCCAAAAAGATAGTGGAGATTGAAGTCCAATGCAAAAGGAAGGATATATCGTCCCCCCTCATGAGCGAGGAAAGCCCAAGTACAATGAGGATAAACGTGTCGAAGGAATGCTCTCAATCATTTTCAACAAGGTAAGTGAGCATGATAGGGTGTTGGAAGAGATGAATGAGACCATCGAAGTGATGAAACATATGATTGGTTCTCATTCCAGATCTATTCAGCTGCCTACAGGTCATGTGATGCCTCATCTCCATCTGCCACAAATTAGGGGGTTGCCAAGTGATGATTTGGCTAACCCCAAAAGTGAAGTTCAGGTGTTAACCTGCATCGTGCCATGACGTTAACTAAGGCGTTGTTTGGGAGGCAACCAAAAACCCTTTATTAATTTATTGTTATTTCAGAAATAACAGTGTGTTGAATGTATAGGTTAAAGTGTGGACAGTGTATGGAAATTGCGTTTGACTAGCTAATAGTTCCATTCAGCGAATCACCGAATATGTTGGCGATCCCGATGAAAATCGCCGTTTGGACCTTCACTTTGACTGAAGGTCCTATAAAACTCGGCGAGGTAAATGACCATTCGGCGAGTGCAACTAATGTCACCGAATGGGTGCGAACTGGACGGTTTATAATGGTCAAAAGTCCTAGAATTTGAAATCCTTCACTTTCCCTCGCTTTTAATCTTCACAAATTCACACCAAGGTAGTATTTCCAATATTATTATATTCCACTAGTATTTTGGTTGGTTGATTTGTGCTCAGAGTTGGATTTCTTTGCTGCCTAGCTTTTCAATCACATTTTAATCGGCGCAGAAGGTTAGTTCTCCAATCCCCGAGTTTACTTTCGAATAGTTTGTAGTCTTTTGCAATGATCGTATCTTATTGATCTGTGTTGGGCCTCTCAGATAAGATTAGAATGCTTAAATGCCTATTTTAATTTGAAAATCTTGTCTGTATTGTTAGATTATCGAAATGTCGAGTTTGATTTATAAATCTTGCCCATTTTATCTTGATTTTTGAACTCACTTTTTGTTACGCATAGAAATAAGTTAAATTTTGCGGGTTTGTGCGTACGTGATGTTTGTCATGATTAAGTGTTATGGGTCTGAGCTTAATTGTACTAGTGCATAGTTTAAGTTTGTTTTTGGGGGTTGCGGGGTTGGAGTCGAGAAAATAGGTTGGAAATAGGCACTTTGGGATGTTAGGCAAGCTGGGTCGAGCTTGTTAAACCACTCGGTGGTTCACTTAATGACCCTATCTTGCCTTTAATTTCATGCTACTTGTGATGTGGGTTCTGTAACTTTCAGTAAGAAATCTTTGATCGCCAAAAGCATTCGACGACTCGCCGAAAGTCTCCTTGATTGCCCTTTGTTTGCACCCTTGAACCTTTTCGCACTGTATCTTTTGATAGATAAAACCCTGCTCGCTGAAGCAACTTGGCGACTCGCCGATCTATTCAGCGAGTTTTTCTGCAATTGTGTCCCTATGAATTTGATTTAGTTGTTTTAACTTCTTCTTAATTCTTTGTAGAAATGGATAGATTTAAAGTTGAATGAAGAAGAAGGCCACCCCAAGGTAAAACAAAAAGGATTACAATCAACGAGGATGCAACTTCATCCAGAAGCAAAGTTGCTAAACTTTCCACACTGGTGGGAAAGGCAAGGGCAAAGACAAGACCCTTGACTTATCAGATGCAGGCACTGGCAGTGATGGCTTTTATAGAAATGACCCCAACCAATCTGGAAGCGAAAGTGTGGGTTCTGATGAGGATGATCTGTTAATAGCGCAGATGACTGAGTGGAGAACTACACAGCTGAACGACCCATCTCGGATCAGAAATCCTAGATCCACTACTCTGACTCCTCAAGTTCTAGGGCAGGCAATAGTACTGGCACCTCCAGTACAAGGCCCCCCCACCTAAATCAACGAATAGATTAAAGTCTGAGGAGCTGAAAACGATCATTAAGGAAAAACGGTTGTCCATAGATGGGGTGATCGATAGGTATCCTGAGATAATGGAGTGCCTGAAATATCACAAGTTTCAAATCTTCACAAGACCCCGTGACTCTTACATACCAAGCTGGGTCAGAGAATTTTACAATGCATTGGTACCTTAAAGGAAGAGGCTAGTATCGTCTTTCAAAGAAGTTGACTATGTGGTTGTCAGAGGAAGGAAGGTAGCTTGTGACAGTGAGGCTATCAACACAGCCTTGGGTATGTCCAATAAGATTAATGATCACTGCCAGCACTTGATCAGAACAAAGAAGCTGGATGAGATGAAAAAGTGGTTAGCCCTACTAATCTCAGATGATAATGCTCCGAAATGGTTAGCAGAAGGAGTTTTGATTGCAAAGAAAGATCTGAACGTAGCTGGAAGATACTGGTTCGGGTTCATCAACGACACAATTATGTCATCACAAAATGAATCAATCATTCGCCTTGCTAAGGCAGCTTGTCTTGAATGCATCATAGAGAAAACTAGGCTAAATCTAGGGATAATCATTGCTTCTGAGATTCATATGCGTGCAAAATAGAGCCAAACATCGCTCCCTTTCCCGGTATTAATCACTGCATTATGCAAAAGAGCTCGGGTGCCTAGAGTTGCAAAGAAGGATGTGGAATTGGTTGCCACCACCTCCACCGATATTCGAAAGATCGAAGTCGAATATCTTAAGGACCAAGCGGAAAAGAAGCAAAAGGAAGCTGTGGCCACTGGATCTATACTTGTAGAGGCATCTTTGCCTACTCCGGTCCCTTGACCTTCAGGTATATCTGATGACATTACCACTTTTGTTGACACCCAGGTCCCTCTGTTACTGCGTTACCTCCCATACCTAGTGCTGATGTTGCCTCCTGTGAGCCGATCACTCAGGCATCCTTGATCCGGATGGGATGGCTTGCCCAATCTGCTGATTGTCGGGCTGCCAGCATAGAAAGCTCCATTCTAGGCATGATTCAGGCTGCCCTCGATGATGTTTTGAAACCACTGAGCACTACTATTGATACTCTAGTGGCCAGGATAGCAGTGTGTGAGCGTGACCAAGGAGCCATAGAGAAGGTGGAAACCTTAAAGGCCGCCATTGCAGAGCTGAGGAAATATGTGGACTACCTAAAGTCCACCGATATGTCCATGATCTTTGGAACAGTGGAAATTCCATATGTGCCCGAAATGCCTCAGACTATCACAGGACATCGGGATGGAATGGAGCATACAACCGATCCTGAATCAGAGGCAGAGACAAACGAAGAGATGTTTGAAGGAGCTGTAGATGAAGACCTGACCGAGATGGAAACAATTATGATAGATACTGCTGTATAGTCGTCTTTAGCAACTGTTGCTGGATCTAGTGGAGCTGGTCCTTCTGGGGTCACTCCGGGCAATTAAGCCTAAACAGATAGAGCAACCAATTAGCTATTCTGTGTTATTTGCATTTGAGGACAAATTGGTTTTTATTTGTGGTGGGCTGAGGCCCACACCATTTCTGTGCCACTTTTGTTCGTGTTTTGTGTTTATATTTGGGTTGTTCTATTTAAAATTGTGTTAACACTGCTTTTCTGTGGATGTTTGAGCCTGTGGCTCCTTTTATTTTTAAATTGCAAAATGATTTTGACTCTTCCGAATTTTTTTGAATTTTTCAAACATTTTCGCCACCCTTTATATGCTGTTGAATGTGGTTGTTCCTTGGCAAATTTGAGTCTTGGTTTCGATCAATACCGATGACTTGAATAATGCTTACAATCGAATGAACATGAATGTATGACTACGATGAGGCCAAATGAAGTTGCATAGACAATATGTGAATTTTTTGTATCTCGTTGTGATTAGCCATTTATCAAATTGATTCTCTTGTGATGACCGTTGCACACTAGCGAAAGCGAAAGTGTGGAGTCTTATTTGACTTAAGTGTCAATACCTTGTGTGATAAGCTTACCTGGAACCATCCATGACAACACCTAGAATTTGCCATGTTGGTCCGGTTGACTAAGTAAGTCTTTATGTTGATATGATCTTAGGCAACTTCGAAGAGTGTGAACCAATTTGACATATACCTCTTTTGTGACCTACCTTGTGAGCGTGTGATTCTCTCTTGAACATCCTTTGAGCCTTACCCTTCTTTGGAATAAACTTGATGAAAACTAGACCTTTCTTAATCCATTACCTATAATCCTCTTGAATTGTGGTTAATTGAATAGCCAACTTAGGCCAAAAGCCTATGTTGGGGGTATGGTGAAAAAAAAAGGGAGAGTCAAGAAGTGCAAGGAAAGTCTCCTTTAACCCATTTTGTTGAGAAAAATGGAACCCTTCGGTAAATAAAAAAAAAGAAGAAGAGAAAGCTGTGGAATAAAGTACCAAAGAGATGGGGTTCCCAAACAATCCATGAAAAGTGAATAATAGGATGACTTATGAGCACTAAAGAAACTGACGAAGGAAAAGGAAAGGAAGTGTTGAGAGCACCACATTTCATGAGAATAAAAGTCACTGAGCCTAAATGACCATACCTTTGCACTCAACCCCGTTACAGGCCTTGTTAAGACCTTTGTGATCTTGAGAAAGTCGAAACAAATGTTGATTGGAAAATACGGGTAAACCTATGGGTGAAAGCATGCATCATGTTCATCTTTGTGAGTGTGAGCGTTGTATCTGATTCCTGAACTTTAAATTGATTATACCTTTGCGTGTGAAAATTGAATCATCATTTGTGTGAGGGCATTCAAAGGATTTTGTTGAGCTTGAACTTGCATTTGAAACAAGTATTGCGAGCTTGAGAATCTTTGGTAATGGTGTGTCACAACTTGAATCTTTGAGTACACAATTGATACTTGCATAAGTAAATTGAGTCTTGTTGTGTACATTCATGATTGAGCATTGTGTAGTACTGTTTGAGACACCCATGTTGAACTACTGAACTTGAGTTTTACTTGAGGAGAAACAAAAGTTTAAGTTGGGGGTGATGATGAGTCCACAAATTGGACTCATTTAGGGCTATATTTTGATATAAATTGTGTCCTCAAATGCTTATTTTATCTCAATATCTGATGAAAACCCTTAAGTTTCAGGTATTTGAAGTTTGAAGGTTGTCACGCCTCGAAATAGGGGAGTAACGGGCACTCGTTACCCTAATACACCAAGTTACCTACTGAAACATACTAGCTAAACCAAACTTTTGAGGCAAAAAGATAGGGCAACAGAACCTCTAAAAAGTGAAGCCTGGCCCAGAGGTCATGACCTGAAAGAGAATAACCATACAAACAATGGTAGACAAACCGAAAAAAAAATAAAGATGAACTATCTAGACGACGATGCTACAACCGAAAACATACCTACTTACACACACATATATCTACTTGCCAAGACTATTGGCTGGAAGTTGAAACATACAAAAAGAAAGCCCAGAATATTGTGACCACAATAGCCTCTATGAGTGAAATAAGCACTGTCGGGACAAGGCCCCGACTATACCCATATTGTACAACAAAATTAAACATCCTCTGATAGCCCAGGATAAGATGGAGCTTACCAACTCACAACTGAACGTGAATCCTAGTGGGTGGGTCGATTAGAGTCCCTGCCTGTACCTGCTCGCACAAAACAAAAAGCAGCGTCCCCAGACAAAGGGATGTCAGTACAAATAAAAATGTACTGGTATGTAAAGTAAAAAGTAAAATCATAAACATTTACTGTAAAAAGGGTAATAGAGATACCACCTGAAACTGAAACCCAAATAATCTCCATGGCTGACCTTTAGCCCCCTACTACTTAAATATGCACGGTATGCTCGTATAATCGTATGTCGTGAATACATATATCTATAGATGTAAATGCATGACATACCAAACCAAATGCTAGCAATGGTGGTGCTTTCCGGTAGCGAACCGACATCATATTCGCCAACTTGTGGCCATCTGTGTCTCATACGTATAAATATAGGCAATAGGCCCCATACCTCTTGATAATAGCTCGGGAGTAGAATGCATAGCATGTCATGTCATGGATTTATAACACCTATGAGTTACTGTCATATTGCCAATCTTGGCTCGTTTGTAGTCTTGTTCTCATAACCCCATAATAACTTTCTTATTACATATAACAATCTCATGGAACTTGACATGTTCTTCCAAATAAGCTTGAAAAGTTCACTCAAATTTTAGAAGGATAACCTAACGTTTTTGATATTCATAACAAGTTTAAGGTGACTTACTTAGTTACTTGGTTCCTAGATAATTTATAAAAGAAATATTTCAAAAACCAAGTGTTCTAATAGTTTACATTTAAACTATATTTGAGAGTTTTGAAGGTCGTGAGCTACTTTAAAGATTTTTTTTAAATAATAACCTTAGTGGAGAAAGAGGGCTGGTCACAATTAGTAAGGGTATCACGTGACATTTTAATTTACCTCACCCAAGGAAGAATACGAATTCATACGTGCGGACATATAATCAAGGAAACTGATAAAATGACATGTAGATGTCGAACACTCTATTTATCCGAACGAGTGAAATATCAAAATAACAGAATCATGAAAATAATTCAGCTGAGATCCCAGTGCCTTTCACTGAAGGTCTTTCTATCAAGAGAATAGCAAAATATCACATTCGGCATTTTAGGAATTTCCCAGGAGTGGTGCTAAAATGAGGGACGTAGCTTCGCCTTAACATACCTTTTCAATGAACGCTCGAATGGCTGTAGCTTCTTCACGAAAGTTGTTCCTTACGTCCTAAACTTTGAAAACACTATATATACACAACTGGTACACACCTATAAACAATTCATAATTGTTCTTAAATCGGCAGATTTGCCAAATGGACTCAACTTGACAAAATGTTCGTAGAACTTCATAAAATCAATCGTAAAAGAGTCCTGAGATGATCACCTTAGTTAACCAGGTGTAACCCTTGAAGAAACACCAATAACTACAAATTTATATCTTCAAAAACCTGCTCCAAACGCAGCTAATACAAGGGGAAAACGATTGCCACATGTAGAGATCACGTTTCTAGGCACGGGGCCAATCATTAATGGTCGAAATCGTCAAAAACTGATCTTCATCATGTAAGAACTCCATAGGAACCCTCTCTTAAGCTTTCTTTATGGTTTGGAAGTAAAATGAAATGTTTTCATGGCATAAAACATTGAGTAAGCCAACATACCACATTTTTTATCCGACCTGGTTTTTGCCCCGACAGTTCGTAGTAAAACCCTAATAACTTTTTACTCCGATGTCAGTTGAATACAGGGTTTTGTGTGTTGTAAACTAGACTCGTAGGCTTTCAATTTAATGGGTGATAGGCCTTTTAAATTTTTATATATTGGGAGAAAACATCCAAGACATTTGACCCAAAGTTAAGAAAATATTATTAAAGAAATTTTGATAACTTTTGCCGACTTTAGTTTCACTAATTTTCTTGACTTCCAAACATAACATACGACTCTTGTGCTATTATAATACCTCATAACACACTATTCTTAGCATGTTTTACACTCATAGGCTTATCCACAAGGTATGAGACAAGTTAAACCTTTCAAACAGGCGAAGTTCTACCCGAGCCATCTCTTTTATCATGAACTTGGTTTGAGGGATCCCTTTGACCTAAAAGTTTAGTTTAGTTCCTTGATATTGTCACCTACTTGCAATCTTCATCTTCAATGTATGATACAAAGTCATATACACCTCATATATCCATGCCATACTACGCCACATATATTATGGACGATTAGAGAAAAAGTATGGGATCCTACAGAAAACATGGACACTATGCCGCAAAAAGGAATGAAAAGGCTAAAGAGAATAAAGAAATGAAGGCATGGGGATCGCCGAGTCCGCTTGGCGAGTCGCCGAAGGGTCTTACTTCGCCTTTTGTTCCAGTGTGTTGATCCCTTGACGGAAAGGATCAAGTCGGCGAAAAAAGGGAGCAATCGGCGCGTCGCTGAGAAGTTCTGCGAAGCAGTACCATGTCACCCAATGACCTAGAGCACGATGATGCTGAAGGCTGGTGCAAGACAATGATGAACTACACCAAAGGGCGAATTGCCGAGTTGATCGACGATTTCGACTAACGACGCCGAATAATCCGCTGCAACACAAATCTATGAAAACTATAAATATTAGTTAGAGTTGTAATTTTAAGAGTCAAGCAATTATTATAATTTTCAGATAGAATAGTACTTTTAATATTTTTGCTCTAAGCTTGAGAGGGTTTTGAAGACTTGAACATCCAAAGGGTTTCATCTTCAAGATTTGGGTTTGGGTCTCTTGGATTCTTCAATATTGGCCTGTATAAAGACTTAAATCTTCATACCCAGTTGAATGCAAACTCAATTTGGTATAAATTTCTATCTCTTATACATATGTGGGTAAAACCCCGATTCTTCGGGTGTGATTTAGCGAATATGGGCAAAGATAATTGTTGGGTCTTGCTTGCTGATAGTTTAATCGTAGTTTAATTGTGATTTCGTTTAGTAGTTGTGGATGAATTTAATGAATTTGTAGTTGCAATACAAGTTTATTTATGTGTTTTGGGATTGCTCGAGAGAGAGGTCGTAAAAGTAAGACTACTAAATTGATGGCCAGTGCGAGTGCGTCGACATGAGGTTCAACTTGAGAGAGTGAACCCTAGTCCCATGTCCACACACTCATCTCGAGATATTGAGTGGGTTAAGGTGTAGGCTGGTCTTAATGCGGAAAGTGGGTGTCCGAGAGGAACGCATTTGAAACAGGGTAAGTTGCTCGAGAGAGAGCTTATCCCCCTTAAAGTCTAGTCTAGTCACAATTATTCTATGAATCTTCTATCGAAAGCATGTACCCAATAATCTAGCTTAACCCGTATTCCTGTCACATCCCAAGGATCCCCTCTCATTACTTAGAAACACTTGTTTATTTTGTTGGTTTTACTTATTAGTGACAAAACCCCCCATTGTTAATTGACACTCTTGTGTCCCCCTTTAATTTACAATATTTTTAATCATTAATGTCTTTAGCTACGACTAGTTAGAACTAAGTTTTATTTTTTTTTCTATTAATTTTCAATACCACTCTCTTGGGAACAATCCCAACCCTTGGTTGGGTTTGTACGATTGTAGACACTTGCATCGGAAGTTGTGTCTTGATTATGCAAACATCAATAGTAATTAACATCAAATTTTATCATTTAAGATGCATGGCTATCCATGAGATGTGTTTTGAATTTTAATGTTCAATGTGTATATATGCTGATTTTTGTAAAATAGTATTTAGATAATGTAAATAGTTTTAGAATTTTTGTCTTTGTTCTTGATTCGTGTACCTATTTAACAAAAGCTGATATGTGATAAGAATTTTCGAACGGAAAAAATATAAAATCTATCTTGACCAAACAACATTTTCAACCAAATTGATCATAATTTTTGAATTCGAAAAAGGGACTCTGATTGGTCTGAAATTTGGTAGATTCATAAGAACGACCTAGTAAGAAATATTTCTTTTTTGATTGTTATATGAGTTTTTGGTCATATTTGGTTATAGAGGTCCCTCCCTTGATTACCAAGATTAAATAGTAGTGAAGTGTTAGTTTCATGTGATGGCTTAGACCTTCCTCCATATCAGATGAAATTAATACAAGTCATTATGTATTTAATCACTAGTTTTGATAATATGTATTAACTCTCCTAAACTGAGTAATATATGATTGAATCAATGTAACTAGGGTGATTGTCACTTGAATGAAACTAATTGTAGACTCTCTATCTGAGTTAGATCTGTATAAGTTTATGGAGTGAATATCGATCATTGTACATGCGTATTGCATGAGTAGTTCTCCAATCCCATCGATTGGCTATTTGAGATGCATGGGTATATATGTATAAATGAGCCCTGAATTTTGTTATTAAGGATTATTTGACATATTATAATCTATTTTATTTATTATTTCTCAAATATTTTGAATAAACTTTATAGACCCACTTAGTACAACTCAAGAATTTCTTTCGATAGAGATAAGACATTAACTCAAAGAATGTATTGTACATGTACGCTATGTTAGATGAAATTATTTTCAGTTTCTAACAAGATAAGAGATGGATACCTAATATATTTTTCTTGGAACTCTCCTATTATTGAGTTTGATAAATATTTGTTTCTTATTCTATATTGGTGCATGAATTTTTTCTCTCTCTCAAGGATTGAATATTAATCTATCTCATAAGAGAAAATATCTTTCAAATTTAATTAAACTTATCTGTACACTAGCATCTACGTCATTTATTCTAGATAGAACTTTGAGGTTGGTTAAAGAATGGACATAACGGTTCATTGAAGGTGAAGTCACTACCAACATGTGAGTCATGTTTAGAAAGAAAAATGAGTAAGAGACCTTTCCTCTTAAAAGGGAAAAAAGGCAGTGATAAGTTAGAATTAATCTATTCTGATTTGTGCGGTAAATGATCATTCAGGCAAGAGGTGAATTTGAGTATTCTGAGATTTTTAGAATGTTACTCATGATACATATATATACTTTTGATGTTTTGTAGGTCTGAATGTCTTGATAAACTTAAAATATTTTAAGACAAATGAAAGTAGCATCATATAAAATATATAAAGTCACTGTGATATGATTATAGTGATGTATATCTATCTGAAGAGCCGATGAGTCACTTATCTGATAGAATACTTGCATTTCGATTATCTACACCAAACACTCTATAATAGATTGGTGTGAAAGAGAAAAGAAATAGACTCTTAAGAAGATGATAAGATTAATGATTGGCTTATTTTGTTGTTGTTTAGTTTCTTTTGGGATTTGTTCTAAGAAATACGTATCACATTTGAATTCAATTACTTTCAAATTAGGAATGAATTGGATAACCAAAATGAATGAAAGAAGCTTTATTTTACTGTCCTAAAGAAAATAAGGCAATTGTTAAGAAAACTGTCAGATATCTAGAAAAGGACTATTTAGTAATCCATGTCCCTAGAAGTAAATTATTTTCACAGGAGCTGAACAAAGAAATAACAGATGACTCAGTTGTAAATTAAGACACTCAAGAACATCTAACCGGTATGTCAGAATTGACGTTCCATTGCATTTAACTAGTGGAAGAAACGTTACTAGACATAAGAAAACTACTACTTCAAGTAGTGAGAGTGATGTTGGGAAAATTAAAGAACACTACATGAAAAAGTTGTCAATACCAAAAGGATTTGAGGGAATTTTAAGACTCAAGAACAAGAAAGTGTAACTATTGTAGTAGTATTTAGTTGTAGTGGGAGAATCATAACGAAGATTGATTGGTTTTGTATGTTTAAGAGGACAGAAATTTTGTAAAGAAGTAAACTTTTGAATGGTTCCATGATAGGGTGTAACACCCCGTATTCGAAAAGAACCTAAGTGCAGAATTTCAGATCTTGCAGGTGCCACCGATAGAGGCCATCCACTGCTCGTGGGTTGGCCCACAGACCGTAGGAGTGGTCCGTGGTTGGCCACTTCAACATGCTCCAAGAATATCCAGAAAGGCACGACCCACGATCGGACCTACGGATCGTAGGTGGGACCACGGTCTGTGGTCCAGGTCCTTGAATCGTGGTCCTCAGGTTCTGGTCTCAGATACCAAAGGACAAGATAAACGGATGGACCGTAGGTCCATCCACGTTCCATCAGTTAGGCTCGTCGTTGGCCCCAACAACTTTTAAGATAGGATCATTTTGGTCTTTTCCCCTATGCGTTGGACACCTAAACTACGTCATTTAACCCCTAAACTATGTAGTTTTGATCATCTTAACCCTGGTAACTTAATCAAAACCTACCCTAAGCGATTTATTCACTAAAATTAATCGAAACTAGAGCAAAAAGAGAAGAAGCAATCGACCAAAAGCTTCCAAGAGTGCAACACGTTTTATTCAATTCCAACCCCAAAATCGAAGGATTTCTCCGTAGATTTCATCACCAAGTATGTGGGATTTCACTAGTGGTTTCCTTTCACCTATTAGGTCCCTAGAATTCAATCAGATTCTTGATTCTCTTCATATTGTTTAGACCTAGGGTTTCTTGAACTTTAGATAATTTTGTGATTTAGCTATTGTAGTATTCCTAATAGGATTATCATGTTATCGTAACATTGTTGCTTAGCTCTTGCATGAATCTCAGAACCCTAGTCGTGTAGATTCGTTTAGTTCCTGAATTACACTAGCTAGGACATATATACAGATATACATGCTTCATATTTCAAATGTTTCATTTTAAGTATTTAAATATTACATTTTCAGTTATCATGTTAGACAATTAAGAAATCCCATATATATTAGTTATGTTGTATTGTACACATTTTCAGTTGGGAGTAGGCTTAACACCGAGTTGGACTAGTATTTAGCAAACCTGTATAGTCATAGAACTATATTCCCCCGTAGGTTTGTAAGTCCTCTATGTGGGCATCAGTTTTAGTGATCACGCCAGTCATGCCTTTATACCCTGGCAAGGTATATTGAGTCCTCTCGATGGGGCATATACATCGGACTCCACCTTTAGCTCACGTGGTTTTGTCTGTTCATAGTAGCTCCCATAGTCAAACTCTCAGTGCATTTGACCAATTTCCAATTATATTTCAGTATTCAGTTTCATCATGTTATGTACTTGGTCATTGCATTCAGTTTAGTTCATCATCAATATGTTTTGGTATTTTCATCATGTTCAGTTTATATCATTGCTCAGTATGCTTGTTCAGTTATATGTTTGTTCCAATTCACCCTATCCTGCATGCTCAGTACCTTCTGAGTACTGGTGCATACTCTGCGCTACATCTTTTCATGATGTAGGTCCAGGTCCTCAACCTTTAGATCACGCGTAGGTCGGTTCCTGATCCATTCTCAGCAACATCAGTGGTGAGTCCTCATACTTCGAGGACAAAGACAGATTTAGCTTTAGTATTTTGAGTTATAGTCCAGTATCATTAACTCTTATTTAGTATTTATATATTTAGACCAGTTTTGGGTATTCCCCATCATTCAGTTTATCTCATGTTTTAAGCTTCCGCATAGTATCTTTTGTTCAATTGTTTAAGTATACTTATGATATGACAGCTCATGGTTAGCTTGGCGTCACTCGTGATCCTAGGTCTCGTGTTTACGTCCAGGGGGTAGTCTGGGGCGTGACAAACTTGGTATCAGAGCATTAGGTTTAAGAGTCCTAAGATGTTTGAAGAGCCGCACTATGTAAAGTCCTTTTCATGGGTGTGAAGTGCACCACATCTAATGAGAGGGAGGCTGCGAAGTGTTTTAGGAAAACTTCACTTTCTTTGCTACTCTTATCGTGCGTAAGGTATGTTTCAACTTCTCATTTCTAATTCATCATATTGTGTTTCAGATCATGCTTCCTCGTAGAGTTTACTTAACGAATGCCAATACCCGCAATGCTAATGTAGTTCCTCCAGTTCCAGACCATGAGGTTTCAAATGCAGAGATTCAAAATGCTACCTAACTGTTAGCTCAGAGTGTAGCCAACCAGAACAATCAGTAGGTTCTAGTTCCTATTAATTCTAATAGTGGATCAGTGGAATCTATGGTCTGAGATTTTGTTACGATGAATCTGCCTGAGTTTCTAGGGTCACAAGTTGGTGAAGATCCTCAAAACTTCATTGATGAGGTCAAAAAAATCATTGGAGTGATGCAAGTGATTGGAAATGATAGGGTAAAGCTGACGTCTTACCAGCTTAAGGATGTGACTCACATGTGGTTCATGCAGTGGAAGGAAAACAAGGGTGAAAATGCAACTCCTGTGACTTGGGAGTGTTTTACCGGAGCTTTTCTAGATAGGTTCTTCCCAAGAGGGTTGAGGGAGGCTAAGGATCAGGAATTTATGAATTTGAGACAAGGTTCAATGTTAGTCCAAGAGTATAGACTTAAGTTATGCTCCACATATGGTTGCCAATCCCAGGGCACAACTGAGTAAGTTCCTATTTGGGGTATCTGACTTGGTCAAGACAGAGTGAAGAAATGCTATGTTGTTAGAGGATATGAATATTTCTAGGCTCATCTCATGCAAACCAAGTTGAGGGAGATAAGGTTAGAGAAATAGCTAAGGACAACAAAAAGGCTAGAACAGGGAACTATGAGTACTCTCAGGAGAAATCGGGTGGGGGAAATCGCTTGCAGTATCAAAAAGGTCTTTAGCTCCAGTACCTTCATATCAGCTAGTGCTCCAACCCCAAGTTTCGACACGATCAGAAAGGTAGGGTAATATGATCTAAGTATCAATGGAGTTCTTATGGTAACAGGAATTTCCCAACTTGTCCAAAGTGTGGTAAGAATCATCCAGGCGAGTGCCTTGCAGGCAAGGAAGGGTGCTTTGGGTGTGGTCAGTCTGGCCATAGGTTGAAAGATTGTCTTTCTTCCAGTTAGGGGTAAAAAGGTAACAATAATAGGTCTCAGTCTACCGCTCCAGCAGTACCAACATGTCGCCCAACTTAGCACGGTGCTTCGTCTGGTACAGGTGGCGATCAGCGCCAAAACAAATTATATGCTCACCAGGACCAGGAAGATTATCTTGATGTGATCACTGGTACGATACGAGTCTTTCATTTAGATGTTTATGCATTGTTAGATCCAGGGGCTGCACTGTCTTTTGTAATTCCCTAAACAACAGTAAACTTTTGTGTCAGTCCAGAAACTCTTTAAGAACCATTCTTAGTCACTATTCCAGTTTGTGACCCAGTTATAGCTAGACGGGTATACATAAATTTTCCTGTCATAGTCTCCCAGAAAGTCACCTCACCAGATCTTGTAAAGTTAGAAATGGTTGATTTGATATCATTCTAGGCATGGGTTGGTTACATTCCTGTTATGCCTCAGTCGATTGTAGATCTAGGATCGTTCGTTTTTAGTTTCCAAGTGAACTAGTCTTAGAATGGAAGGGTAGTAGCTCTGTGCCTATGGGTCGATTCATTTCCTACCTTAAGACCAGAAATATGATTTCCGAAGGGTACATCTATCTTCTTGTTCCAGTTAAAGATTCAAACTCCAAAACCCTGACTCTTGAGTTAGTCCCAGTAGTAAATGAGTTTCCAGAGGCATTTCTAGAAGATCTTCCATGAATTCCTTCCGAAAGGGAAATTGACTTCTGAATAGATCTCCTTCCAGTTACCCAGCCTATTTCTATTCTTCCTTACAGAATGGCTCTAGGTGAGCTTAAGGAATTGAAGGAATAGTTAATAGACCTTCTAGATAAGGGCTTCATCAGACCTAGTATCTCTCTATGAGGTGCACTGATGAGTCCACAAATTGGAATCATTTAGGGATTTATATTGATAGGAATAGTGTCCTCAAATGCTTATTTGTCTCAATATCTGATAAAAACTCTTAAGTTTCAAGTATTTGAAGTTTTAGTGGAAGCATGGATACTTAGGTGCAAAAAGGAACCAAAAGGCTAAAAAGAATGAAGAAGTTCAAGCCTGTGCACCGCCAAGCACGCTTGTCAATTCGCCGAAGGGACGCATTCCACCCTTTGTTCCAGTACGGGAAGCCTTGAAGGAGCAGGATAAAAAAGGCAATGAAAGGAGCAGTCGGCGTTTCACCGAATAATTCCGTGAAGTAGTACTAGGTCGCCCAATGACACAGCACAATGATGTTGAAGGCTAGTGCAAGATGGTGACGAACTACACCAAATGGTGAATCACCAAGTTAATCGGCGATTCCGACTAACCTCACCGAAAGATCCGCCACCACTATTTTCTAAAGTCTATAAATATGAAAGTTGTTATTAATTTTTAAAGAGTCAAACATTTATTTTAATTTCCAGAATAGAATAGTAATTTTTGGAATCTTTTCTCTCAAGTTTGGAGAGGGTTTTTAGGGAGACTTGAAGAAAGAAGGATTTCATCTTCCCCAAGTTGGAAGTGGGTCTTATCCATTCTTCTTCCTTTGCTTAAATCAAGGTTTAATTCCTTATACCCATTTTATTTTAATATCATTTTAGGTGTATTTTGTTATTTCTTGATGTGTGGCTTAAAACCCCCATTCTGGGGGTGTGATTTAAAAAATATGTGTTGATATTGTTGGTGGGTCTTCCTTGTTGATAGGATAGATGTATTTTAATGTTGATTGTGGTTATTGTTTAATTTAACAGGTTTGTAGTTGCAAATACAAAACCACCCATGTGTTTTCGGCTTGCCCGAGAGGGAAGTAGCGAAACCAAGACCGCTAGACTGATGGCCTAAGGAGTGGGTCGACATGAGGTTTAGCCCGAGAGGGTGAGCCCTAGTCTCATATCCTAACACTCAGCTCGAGAGAGTGAGTGGGGTAAGGCGTAGGCTGGACTTCATACGGCAAATGGGTGTCCGAGAGGAACGCATTCGAAACGGGGTAAGTTGCCCGAGAAGGAATTTATTTCCATCTAAAGTTTAGCCTAGTCACTATTATCTTGCAAATTTCCTATCAAAAGCGTGTACCCAACAATTTATCTCAACTTGTATTGCGGTCACACCCCAAGAACTTTTCCCCATACTTGATGTTCTTGTTATTTTTTTTGTTGTTTTTACTACTTGTGACAAAACCCCAAATTGATAATTGACACTTTTGTGTCACCCCCTTTAATTTACTATGTTTTTACTCATTAATGTCTTTAGCTACGACTAGTTTGAACTAATTTTTTTCCTACTAATTCTCAAAACCACTCCCTTGGGACACGACCCCAACCCTTAGTTGGGTTACTATATTATCGACGATCGCAGACACTCGTACCGTAGGTTAGTGTCGTTGGTCACGATAAGCATCAAAATGGTGCCGCTACCGGAGAGTGGTGTTATTTGAGAATTTTTATATTAGTAGAATTTTTGTTCTTTTTAGTTGTAGTTTACTAATTTAATTTCCAGTTTTGTTTTGAGTATTTGTGTGCCACAACAGGCCATATGAGTGCGAACGGGGATAATAGCTACCAAGCAGGTCAATCAGCGGGTGGTGTTTTTCATCAAGATGCTATCAAAGATGCTAATAGTGTTTATCACCCGGCCGACGTGGGCGAGATAGGTGAAATTTGCATGCCACAAGCTGACGAAAATGTAATGTTCGAAGTCACCAGCGCAACACTCCAACTCATACATTCAAGAGGTTTTTTGGAGGGTTAGAGCATGAAGATCCGCATGAACATGTACGAAGCTTTGTGGAAGTGTGCACCCCTTTATCTGTCGAGAACTTATCTCAAGAGTCAAGAATCCATACGGTGTCGCTTATTTCCATTATCATTGACTGGGGGAGCCACTAAATGGTTAGTTGAGCGCCCAAAGAACTCCATCAAATCAAGGGCGGAGCTGGTTATGGCATTTCACAAAAAAATCTTTCCTCCATCAAGAATGATGAAACTGAAAGACGATATTCAGAATTTCAAGCAACAGGAGGGTGAACCGATTCACGAGTCATGGACAAGGTTTAAGAGATCTTTGCGTAAGTGCCCAACGCATGGGCTACCAAGTGAATTGCTTTTCCAATACTTTTACCGTAGTCTGGACTTGGTTAATAAAGGGATAGCTGATCAATTGGTGCTAGGAGGAATGATGTTACAATCATTTGAAGTAGCCTCATTTCTCATAGATGGTATGACTAAAGTAAACCAGGCATGGTATACCAAAGATGATCAATTTTCCCCATTATGTTTACGATTAACGCAAGAACAAATTGAAAAAGAAAAGGAAAGGGACGAAAACATCAAGAAGATGTTATCTCAAATGGAAATCCTATAAGAGCACATGAAAGGGACACATGGAGTATTTCGAGTTGAGGAGGGATTTTCTTCCGGTTACTCAAGATCGGGGGAGAATCAAGGTTGGAACTCCAGAAGATACGAGGAGGATTTCCACCCACGCTATCAACCGTGGGGCGGGAATCAAGGTTGGAACTATTAGAGGGGTGAAGGAACAAGGAAATATTGGCAAGATTGGGCTGAGCAAGATGATCAGGAGAAGGACCATACTCACTTGTGAAAGGCCGAAATCTAAAGGGAGTGCGAGTAGTCCTCGGATAAATGATTTGCTATCGTACATACTCAATAAAGTTGAGGGGTCTGATGATTTGCTTAAGGGAATGAAAAATGGCTTTTCATTATTGCATAGTAAAGTAAATTCCCATGCTGATGCCATCAAAATGCTGGAAGGTAAGTTGAGTCTATTATCAGCTCAATTAACATCAAAAACACCAATGGACTATATTGAAAGAGAGCTGGATGTAGTTACCCATAGCGGTAAGGTGGAAATAGGAGATATGATGGAAGATGAGGATCCTCAAAAACATGAAGAGAGCCAAGATGTGGAGGAACAAGATTTACCTATTCGACAAAGCCTTACTAAAGAACCACAAGAGGAAGTAGAACAACAAGTTCAAGTTCCAAAAGTCATGCACCCTTTACCCAAGATACCTCCACCATTTCCCCAACGTTTGAAAAAGAAGAATAAAGATGAGAAGTTCAAAAAATTTTTGTCAGTATGCAAGAGCTTATCAATTAACATTCCTCTGGTAGAACCATTGTTGGAAATGCCAAGATACGACAAATTCATGAAAAAACTTGTTACAAAGAAAAGGAGCCTGGACTATGAAACGATTGAGGTCCCCCATAGTTGCAGTGCAATTATGACAAATGATTCAATCACTAAGAGAGAAGATACTGAGGCGTTCACAATCCCTTGCACAATTGGCATGCTCCAATTCGCTAAAGCCTTGTGCGATTTAGGAGCAAGCATCAACTTGATGCCCTATGCAATATACAAACAACTTGGTTTGGGTGAACCAAAAGCAACCACAATGAGACTCCTTATGGCTGATCGATCAATGAAGCACCTAGTGGGGATACTCTATGGCATATTGGTAAAAGTGGATCGGTTCATCTTTCCGTCTGATTTTGTGATTCTAGATTGTGAAATTGATGCTGAAATCCCCATTATTTTGGGAAGGCCATTCTTAGCTACCAGGAGAACATTGGTGGATGTTGAAAGCGGGAAATTGAAGTTCCGTGTGAACAATGATGAGGTGACCTTCAATATCTGTAAATCCATGAACCAACCAAATAATATCCATGTGGTGTCTACTAAGGATGTGGTAGATGAGGTAGTCGCAAGTTTGAGTCATTTAATGCGCAAGGGTAAACCTCTTGAATCTGTACTTGCCAATTATGATGAATCCGAAGTTCAGGGCTACAAGGAAGTGGTAGCTGCTTTATCAGGATTAGGGGAATATTCAAGGAATCCAATCAAGTTGGATATCGATATGAAAAATAGAGAAAGTCCCCCTTGCAAAGCCATCGACAGAAGAACCACCAAATCTAGAGTTAAAAGCCCTACCTTCTCATCTCAAATATGCCTTCTTAGGAGCCAATAATACTTTGCCGGTAATATTTTGCGCCAATCTGCTTGAAAAGTAGGTGAAATTGCTCATTGAAGCATATAAAAGCTATTGGATGGACAATAGCCGATATAGTAGGAATTCCTCCTGGCATCTGTACTCACAAGATTTGGCTCGACAGTGAATATAAACCTAGTGTAGAACATCAACAGAGATTGAACCCTCAAATGCAAAAAGTGGTAAAAAAGGAGATCATCAAGTGGCTAGATGCGGGAGTGATCTAGCCTATTGCAGATAGTAAGTGGGTAAGTCCGGTGCAATGTGTATCGAAAAAAGGGGGTATAACCGTAGTCCCAAATACAAAAGGAGAACTTGTGTCAACAAGACCAGTGACTGAGTGGAGAGTATGCATGGACTACCGAAGGCTTAACTCATGGACCGAAAAAGATCATTTTCCAATGCTTTTTATGGATCAGATGCTTGACCGGTTATCAGAAAGAGGGTGGTATTGTTTTTTGGATGGGTACTTCGGTTACAATCAAATCTCTATCGCACCGGAATATCAAGAGAAAACCACTTTTACTTGCCCTTATGGAATATTCGCATTCAAAAGGATGCCATTTGGGCTATGTAATGCCCCAACAACATTTCATTGTTCTATGCTGTCTATTTTTGCAGATATGGTCAAAGACTCTATGGAGGTTTTCATGGATGACTTCTCAGTCGTAGGGGATACATTCGAAGAGTGCTTGACTCACTTAGGACAGGTACTCCGAAGATGCGTGGAAACAAATCTGGTTTTGAATTGGGAGAAATGTCACTTTATGGTAAAAAAAGGTATTGTTCTTGGGCATAAGGTGTCACAAAAGGGGCTAGAAGTTGATAAGGAGAAAATTGAGGTCATTGAAAAATTACCCCCGCCAATTTCAGTAAAGGGTATTCGCTGCTTCTTGGGACATGCAAGATTTTACAGAAGGTTCATTTAAGACTTCTCAAAGATTGCACTCCTATTATGAAAACTCTTAGAGAAGGAATTGAAATTCCACTTTAATGACGCTTGCGTGGCTGTATTTCAGTGTTTGAAAGAGAAACTACTATCCACTCTGATTATCATTGCCCTTAATTAGTCCAAATATGTTAAGCTAATGTGTGATGCTAGCGGTATGGCACTGGGGGTTGTGTTGCTACGCAAGCAAGACTCTAAATAGTGCCCAACAAAATTATACGGTCACCGAACAAGAGTTGCTTGCAGTAGTCTATGCATTTGAAAAATTTAGGGCATACTTGCAGGGCAACAAAGTAGTCGTGCACACTGATCATGCTGCACTCCAGTACCTGATGGGAAGGAAAGATGCAAAACCACGATTGATTAGGTGGGTACAACTATTACAAGAATTTGATTTTGAGGTAAAAGATCGAAAAAGATGCAAAAATCAAGTGGCTGATCGTTTATCAAGGCTGGAAGCAAGGGCGAATGTTGAGCATGAGGTTGACATAGATGATTCTTTCCCCGATGAACGAGTGTTTGCAATATCCCTCAAGCATACGCCATGGTATGCAGATTTTGCAAATTACATTGTGTGTGGGCTGATGCCAAATAAGTTGACCTTTTACCAACAGAAAAGATTCATGTTCGATGTTAAAAAGTACTTTTGGGATGAACCATACTTGTTCCGAGAGTGTGCTGATCATGTCATTAGAGGGTGTGTGCCGGAAGAAGAAGCTGTAGAAATTCTCCATGCTTGCCATACATCTCCAGTAGGAGGTCACCATGGTGGTGTTCGCATCGCCGCTAAAGTTCTCCAGAGTGGATATTATTGGCCGTCACTTTACAAGGATGAACATGAGTTTGCAAAGAAATTCTCTAAATGTCAGCGGCAAGGCGGAGTATCTAGAAGACACGAATTACCTCTCACTCCTATTTTAGAGGTCAAGCTATTCGATGTCTGGGGGATCGATTTCATGGGCCCATTTGTGAGCTCGTTTGGAAATAAAGATATCTTAGTGGCTGTAGATAATGTTTCCAAATGGGTGGAATCCATCGCACTTCCAAACAACGAAAGAAAAAGCGTTGTCCAATTTCTGAAACGCTACATCTTCGAACGATTTGGCACTCCAAGAGCAATCATTAGCGATGGGGATCCCACTTTTGCAAAAGTGGTTCTCAATGGCACTGAGTAAATATGGGGTGAAACACAAAGTGGCAACCCCATATCATTCCCAAACAAGTGGCCAAGTCTAAGTGTTGAATCGGGAGATCAAAAGCATTTTGGCAAAGACAGTAAATGTCAGTAGAACTGACTGGTCTAGGAAACTCGATGATGCACTATGGACATATAAGACTGCTTATAAAAAACCTATCGGTATGTCTCCATATCAGTTGGTTTATGGTAAGGCTTGTCATTTGCCCGTCAAGTTAGAACACAAGGCACTATGGGCATTGAAAGCTTAAAATTTGGAGTGGTCAAAAACTTCAAGGGAGAGAGTAGAGCAGCTGAACGAATTGGATGAATTTAGAATTAGATCATATGAAAGTTCAGCCATCTATAAAGAGAAGATGAAGAAATGGCATGATGCTCGGATACTCAAGCGGGACTTCAAGGTAGGAGATTGGGTTTTGCTATACAACTCGTGACTTAGACTCTTCCCTGGAAAGCTCAAATCCAAATGGTCTGGACCGTTTAGGGTAACACGAGTGTTCATCAATGGTGCCATAGAAGTTGAAGATCAGGAAGGACCTCCACTTACAGTGAACGGGCAATGTCTGAAATTGTATCTGGGGGATTGTCAAGAGATTTCGTTAGTCGAAGTGGTATATCTGGAAGACGCCTGAAGGCGCTGCTGCGTCATGTTGTGACGTTAACTAAGGTGTTGTTTGGGAGGCAACCCAAAATCCCTTTAATTACTTTTTTATTTATTTATTAATACTTATTTCCTGGTAATAGAATGGTATGTTGTTTGTGCAAGTTAAAGTACGCGAGGTGTTTTGAAAAAAGTGAAGGATGGCAAACAATAGATCGTGTCGGTGAGTCACCGAAGGGGTTGGCGAATCCGACCTTGTCCGCCGTTTGACTTAAGACCTCGTCAATACTGAAGTCTGTAAAATTTGGTGAGATTATTTGCAAATCGCCAACCATTTTGGTGATCACGATGTAAATCGCCGTTTAGACCTTCCCAATGACTGAAGATTCTGCAAAACTCAGGGAAATAAGTAAATGCTTGGCGATACACCAACTGATCCGTCAATTCTGAGTGATATCGCCGAGTACGCAGAAATTAGATGGCACTTGAGTAAAGATGAAACAAGGTGGCTGTGAAGCATTCGAGAAAGTGGTGTGACAATAAGCATGTTGTGTTGTTTAGCGATGCTGTGGAGAGCTTGCTGAATTACTCAAACGACTCGCTTAACGTCCCCTTCTCGCCATCTTTATGCTAAAATGGTGGAAGGTCTACACAGAAAAGTCACAGACGAACCATGCCACCCTGACAGATGGAACAACCGCATAACCAATTTCACTTCATTAGCTCTCTACTTGTCTTACTTATTTTTAGTGTTGGGTGATTTTATTCGCATTTGAGGACAACTGCTTTTATTTGTGATGGGGGTGAGGCCCACTTGTGTGTGCTATTTGTGATTCGTGTTTTGAATATATTTGGGTTGTCTGATTTTAAAAACTATTTTGTGATTGTTTGAGCTCATGGCTCAGTTTATTTTTTATTGCAAAATGATTTTGACCCTTCCGAATTTTTTTGAATTTTTTGCACATTTTTGCCACCTCTCGTGAGTTTAATGTGGCTGTTCTTGTGCAAAAATTTGAGTCTTGGTTTTGATCAATACCGATGACTTGAATAGTACTCTCAATTGAATGAACATGAATGCGCGGCTACGACGAGGCCAAATGAAGATGCATAAATAATATGTGAACTCTTTGCATCTCGTTGTGATTAGCCATTTATCAATTTGATTCTCTTGTAATGACCATTGCACACTAGTGGAAGTGTGTAGTCTTGTTTAATTTAAGTGTCGATGCCTTGTGTGAATAGCTTGCTTTGAACCATGCATGAATAAACCCATAATTTGCCCCGTTAGTCTGATTGATTTAGAAAGGTGTCCTCTTGAGATGATCTTAGGCAATTTAAAGAGTGTGAGCCAAATTTGACATATACCTCTTTTGTGGCCTACCCGTGAGCGTGTGAAACTCTTTTGAACACCCTTTGAGCCTTACCTTTCTTTGGAAAAACCTTGATGAACCCTAGATCTTACTTGACCCACTACCTATAATCCTCTTGATTTATGGTTTAGCAAATAGCCAACTTAGGCCAAAAGCCTAAGTTAGGGGTGTGGTGAAAAGGAAAAGGAGAAGTCAAGAAGTGCAAGAAAAGTCCCCTTTAACCCATGGTGTTGCAGAATGATGGAAATTCCTTATAAACCTTTTCTTTCTAAATTAAAATAAATTGTGGAATAAAGTACCAAGGAAATCGGGATTCCAAGCAATCCATGGAGGTGAATGAAAATATGACTTAAAAGCACTAGAGAAAGAATTGATAAAGAAATAGAAGGGAATACCTTGAGAATACCACATCTCACGAGGAAACAGTCACTGAGCCTAAATGACCATACCTTTGCACTTATCCCCATTACAAGCCTTAGAAAGTCGTTTTTGATCTTGAGTGAGCCAGACTGAAGATCGATCAGAAAATAAGGGCAAGCCTATGGGTGAAAACATGCATTGTGTTCCTCTTTTTAAGTGTGGGCATTGCATTTGATTCCTGATCTTGAATTGATTAACCTCTGTCTGTGAAGATGGAATCATTCTTTATGTTAGGGCACTTAGATACTTTTTGTTGAGCTTGAACTTGCACAAGTAGCAAGTATTGCAAGCATGAGAATCTTTGGTAATGGTGTGTCACAACTTGAATCTTTGAGTACACAATTGATCCTTGCATACGTAAATTTGAGTCTGCTTGTGTGTATTCATGATTTAGTCTTGTGTAGCACTATTTGAGACACCTTGTTGAACTGCTGAACTTGAGTTTGCTTGAGGACAAGCAAAATTTAAGTTGGGGTGTTGATGAGTCCACAAATTGGACTCATTTAGGGCTTTAGTTTGATAGGAATAGTGTCCTCAAATGCTTATTTTGTCTCAATATCTGATAAAAACTCTTAAATTTCAGGCATTTGAAGTTTTAGTGGAAGCATGGACACTTAGGAGCAAAAAGGAACAAAAAGGCTGAAAAGAACGACGAGGCTTAAGCCTGCGCATCGCCAAGCACGCTTGGCAATTCACCGAAGGGACGCATTCCACCCTTTGTTCCAGTACGCGAAGCCTTGAAAGAGTAGGATAAAAAAGGCAATGAAAGGAGCAATCGGTGTTTCGCTGAATAATTTCGCGAAACAGTACTAGGTTGCCCAATGACAGGGTAAGTTGCTCGAGAGGGAACTTATTTCCATTTAAAGCTTAGCCTAGTCACTATTATCTTGCAAATTTCCTATCGAAAGCATGTACCCAACGATTTATCTCAACTTGTATTGCGGTCAGACCCCAAGAATTTGTCCCCATACTTGATTTTCTTGCTATTTTTTTTTGTTGTTTTTACTACTTATGACAAAACCCCCAATTGATATTTGACACTTTTGTGTCACCCCCTTTAATTTACTATATTTTTACTCGTTAATGTCTTTAGCTATGACTAGTTTGAACTAAATTTTATTTTTCTACTAATTCTCAAAACCACTCCCTTGGGACACGACCCCAACCCTTGGTTGGGTTACTATATTATCGACTATCGTACACCGTAGGTTAGTGTCGTTGGCCACGATAAGCATCATGCACCAGTGTTGTTCGTGAAAAGGAAAGATGGTTTTCTCAGGATGTGCATTGAAAATCGGCAGTTGAACAAAGCCACAATAAAGAATAAGTATCCTATTCCCAGGATTGATGACTTGTTCGACTAACTTCAGGGTGCTAGTTATTTTTTGAAGCTAGACCTTAGATCCGATTATCATTAGCTCAAAGTCAGCGATAGTGACATCCCGAAAATAGGGTGTTCAAGCAGTATTTGGACTTCTTTGTTATCGTCTTTATTGATGATATCCTCACTTACTCTAGGAATGAGGAAGAACATGCGACTCATTTGAGGGTTGTCCTACAAACTCTGAAGGATCACCAGTCATTCGCTAAGTTTAGAAATTTTGAGTTTTGGTTACAATCAGTTGCTTTCCTTGGGAATATAGTGTCTAGCGAAGGGATACGAGTGGATTCCCAAAAATAGAGGCAGTGAAGCAATGGCCCCACCTCTCCTACATATATCAGAAGTTTCTTGGGCTTGGCTAATTATTACAGAAGGTTCGTGGAAGGATTTTCAACCATAGCTTCTCCATTAACTAAATTGACTCAGAAAAAGGTTATGTTTCAGTGGTCAGATGAGTGTGAGAAGATATTCTCAAAATTGAAAACTAGATTGAGTACGACTCTTGTTTTGACTCTACCAGAGGGTTCAGACGGCTATGTGATCTTTTGTGATGCATCCAGAATAGGCCTAGGTTGTGTGTTTATAAAGCGAGGTAAGGTTATAACTTATACTTCTAGACAACTTAAGGTTCATGAGAAGAACTATCCGACTCATGACCTCGAGCTTGCAGCTGTAGTATTTTCCCTAAAGATTTGGAGACATTACTTTTATAGTGTTCACATTGACGTGTTCACAGATCATAAGAGCCTCCATTATGTGTTCACCCAGAAATAGTTGAATCTTTGTCAGAGGAGATGGCTTGAATTCCTCAAGGACTATGATATGAATGTGCTTTACCAACCTGGTAAGGCCAATGTAGCAGCTGATGCTCTTAGAAGACTATCCATGGGTAGTGTAGCTCATGTTGAAGAAGAAAGGAAGGAATTAGCAAAAGATGTTCACTGACTTGCTCTTGTAGGATTTGGTCTTACCGACATGTCAGATGGTGGTGTGATAGTTCAGAATAGATCATAATCTTCATTGGTAGGGAAGGTTAAGGAAAAACAAGATAGTGATCCTATATTTCTTTAATTGAAGAGTGCAGTTCATCAACAAAAAGTTGAGGTTTTCTCCCAAGGGGGAGATGGTGTGCTTCCTTACCATGGTCGCTTATGTGTTCCTAAGGTGGGTGAATTGAGATAGCAGATCCTTATAGAAGCCCATAAATCCAGGTATTCCATTCTTTCAGGTGCCACTAATATGTACCGTGATATGCGGGAAGCCTTTTGGTGGAATGTCATGAAGAGAGACATAACATATATTGTGGCTATGTGTCCTAATTGTCTACTGTTTAAGGTAGAACATTAGAAACCAGGAGGTATGACTCAAGAGATTAACATTCCTACATGGAAGTGGTAAGTGATAAACATGGACTTCATTATGGGTTTAGCTCGTACTCGCAGACAACATGACTCAATTTAGGTGATAGTAGACAGAGTTACTAAGTCAGCTAATTCATGGCTGTTAAGACTACAGATTCAGCAGAGGACGACACTAAACTCTATATTAACGAGATAGTCAGGTTATATGGGGTTCCCTTGTCTATCATCTCAGATAGTGGTCCTCATTTTACCTCCCATTATGGATATAGTTTCAGAAAGGTCTTGGTACTCATGTTAATCTTAACACAACATTTAATCCACAGATGGATGGTCAGGCAGAGCGTACAATTCAGACATTAAAGGACATGTTGAGAGCTTGCGTGATTGACTTCAAGGGTAGTTGGGATGATCACCTTCCTCTTATAGACGTCGCCTATATTAATAGTTACTATTCTAGCATTCAGTTGACCCCTTATGAGGAAATGTATGGGCGTAGATATAGATCTCTAGTTGGTTGGTTTGAAGTAGATGAAGCAGCCTTGATAGGGCCAGATTCAGTTCATGACATTATGGAGAAAGTGCAACTCATTAGAGATAGACTTAAGACAGCCCAGAGTCACCATAAATCTTATGCAGATGTAAGGAGAAGGGAATTAGAGTTTCAGGTTGATGATTGGGTTTCCTTAAAAGTGTCATCTATGAAGGGGGTGATGAGATTTGGCAAGAAAGGGAAGCTCAGTCCTAGGTATGTAGGCCCTTACAAGATCTTGAAAAGAGTTGGTAAAGTGGCTTATGAGTTAGAGTTGCCAGTAGAACTAGCGGCAGTGCATCCGAGTTTTCACATTTCATTGTTGAAGAAGTGTGTGGGTGATCCAACATCCATAGTACCTTTAGAAAGTGTGGTTATGAAGGATAGTCTCACTTATGAGGATGTGCTAGTTGAAATTCTTCATCGTCAGGTTAGAAGGTTGAGAAACACAGAAGTCGCTTTAGTTAAGATTTTTTGGAGAAGTTGGTCCGTAGAGGGAGCTACTTCGAAAGCAGAAGCAACCATGAAGGCCAAGTATCCTCACTTCTTTCCTTCCGATTCCATTCCAACTTTAGGGAATAGTTCCTCTTAAGTTTTTCAGTAATTCATGCGTATATTTAGTCTTAGTATCATGTTCCTTCAATTTGTACTTGCATTTTTAGCGTATTTGCATGTTCTTGGAACTTAGTTTAGTCAGAAATCAGTTTTTAGTAATTAGTGGCAAGGTTTGTAGCTCTTTCCCTCCCTATCCAGCTAGTTTAGACATCATTCGAGGATTAATGTTCCCAAGAGGGAGATAATGTAGCACCCTGTATCCGAAAATAGACCAAACCAGCAAATTTCCAAAAGTTGCAGGTACACCCACGATTGCCACCCACGGACCATAGGGTGACCCACGATCGTTCTGGTGGTCCATGGATGGTCACCTGCAACCCACCTTAGAAACTCAGAGAAAACCTATTCTAAGGCATGACCCACGGTCGGACATGACATATCATGGATCAGTCCACGGATAGTCAATCCATTTGTAGGTCAAGACCCTCAGGACCCCTCATAACCTGGTCTCTAAAGTCGACCGATGGTCGAACAAGACAGATCGTGGATCAGTCGACGGACTGTCGATCCGTCCGTAGGTCAAGACCCATCAGAACCTAGTCTCTGAAGTCGATCGATGGACTGACATGACGGATCGTGGATCGGTCCACAAGATAAGATGTGGGCTCTAAGAAGAAAGAAAAACAACACCTAGTTTATGTGAGGACTATCAAGATAAGATGTGGGCTCTAGGTGTCATGAGATGGGAGCCTTCACTTGAGTTGAGTCAAGGTTCCTAGTAGCAATCTCCATATCCAATGAACTAAGACATGCGTAAAGAAGTATCTCATAGTGTTCTAAAGCATAATTGAACGAAGACTTACTTAATGAAGTACCTCATAGTGTTCAAGAGTATAAGTGGACTTAGACATACTTAAGGTAGTATCTCATAGGGTCCATGTAAAAAAGGAACTTAGACATACTTAAGAGAGTATCTCATGGTGTTCAAAGTAGAAATGAATTTAGACATGCTTTAAGTAAGAGTCTCATAGGATCCATGTTAGTAATGAACTTAGATATGCTTAAGGAAGTAACTCATAGTGTTTCAAGGTTTAAAGAGAGATGAACTAAGATGTGCTTAAGAGAGTACCTCCTAGTGTTCTAAAGTAAAGAGAGGAACTACGTTCCAAACCAAGAAGTGTTATATTAGTATGAGGACCTAAAGGAGGTAGTTATCATGAATAGTATTTTTGGGTTCTATTCATGCAATGCACAAGTATGACTTAGGGTTATTAAATAGAAGTCTTGAGATATGAATGTGCTATAGTTTCCCTTCCTAGATATAGTTGACTAAAGGTGAGAGATTCCCTTAGGTATGAGGGTCAAGTTAATAATGAGGCCAAAGGAGGGTGAATATGACTAAGATTAACTCAAGTCTATGCTTAGTATGAAAGGTAGTATGGGATGCCTTTCATACATTGCAAAAGTTTGCTTTGAGGTTATTTAGGAGTATGGTGCCCTTATTGTAGAGAAGCTTAAGAGTTGACCATGTACATAAACTATGATTAAGATGACCAAAAAGGGATATTTGGCTCGGATGGTATTAAGGGATGCTATTCTTACTTTGCACTTGTATGCTTTTGAGGTTACTTGAGAGTGGTGCTATTATGGTATGGATGACTAACAGTCAATTATGCTTATATGATTATGACTTATCTCTTATGCTCATTAGCTATGTCTTATGTTGACTTATGATTATATGATGCTTATGATGGAGATAATGCTATTACTATGTTGATTATGTTATGACTATATTATTATCTCTTATGCTTATGTCCTGTGTTGACTAACCATTTTGAGATGCTTTTATGGTGTTGTGCTAGCTATCATACTTGGTACATTTTGTACTAACGTATATTGCCTACATTCTAATCAAATGTAAAAACTTCCATTTGCTTATGAAAATGACTTCGATTATAAAAGTTTTAAATTTTCCCGTATTTTCTATTTTCTTATGATATGATATGTTAAGGGCTTGTATGAGACCCTTTCGGGGTCAAGTACGCCATGTTACGTCTAGGGGGTACCCCTAGGTCGTGACAAACTTGGTAATCAGAGCACAAGGTTTAGAATGATTCTAGGATTATCTCAAACCACATCTAGTAGGATCTTGTTCAGAAATGTGAAGCGCGCCACATTTATAAATAGGAGGCTATTGGATGTTTAGGAAATCTCACTTCTTCATTCTCTTAGTCGTGTCAGAGAGTTTGACTTTCTTAGGCCCTTTTTCTAATCCATGCCCTATGGTTTTTCAGTGTATGGCTAATACAAGGGAAAATTCTAGGAGGGTTGAGGAAGACAATGGAGAACAAGATGTTCCTCTTCAAGTTCCAAACCAATCTCCTCCTCAAGCTCCAAATGACCCTCCTATTGAGAATGTCACTCTTGTGGAGTTTACGGCTTCTATGCAAATGTTGGCTCAAGCCTTGACGGCGCAAGCCAATAGAGAGGTGGTGGCTCCGGCAAACCCAATAAGGGTAATGGCTTCTTCTAGGGTGAGAGAGTTTTTAAGGATGAACCCTCCAGAGTTTTATGGCTCCAAAGTGGAGGAAGATCCTTAAGGTTTTATAGATGAAGTGTATAATGTGCTTACTATCATGAGATTAACTTCGGTAGAAAAAGAGGAGCTAGCCGCTTATCAATTGAGGGATGTAGCACAAATTTGGTATGAGCAATGGAAAGATAGTTGACCGGTAGAAGAAGGCCCAATAGAGTAGGAAGGGTTTAAAAAGACATTCCTTGATAGGTTCTTTCCCCTAGAGTTGAGGGAGCTAAAGATGCAAAAGTTCATAAATCTTAAGCAAGGGGGTATGAGTGTGAAAGAGTATTCCCTTAGGTTCACCCAACTATCCAAATATGATCCAACCATAGTGGGGGATTCAAGGGCCAAGATGAATAAGTTTGTGATGGGAGTGTCCGAATTAGTGGTCAATGAATGTCGTTCGGCAATGCTTATCCCTAGTATGAATATTTTCCATCTCATGGTGCATGCTCAAAAAATTGAGGAGCAAAAGCTTAAGAAAATGAATTGGGAGGGGAAAAGAGCTAGAACTGATGACGGGAACTTTCCCAATGCTAAGTCCGATGAGCAAGGTAGGTCTAAGTCTAGACAAAAGTATTCCGGCCAAGACTCTCTATTTCCTAAGCCTAGTTGCACCAAGTGTGGGAGGAATCAGTTTGGTAAGTGCCTAGCCAGAATGGATGGTTGCTACGGGTGTGGAAAGGATGCACACAAAATGAGAGATTACCCGGTTCTTAAGGTTAAGGGAAGGGAGGATAAGAAAGTTTCCTCTAGTGGTCCGGATGAGGGTGCTCAAAAGAAGAATAAGATTTATTCTCTCCAATCTAGAGAAGATCAAGAGTGATCTTCTCATGTCCTTTCTGGTATGTGCTTTATGCTTCAGTAATTTCTGGATGTTCTTGTCTTTTATGACATGTTATGTTGGACTTTGAAGTTGTCTTTAGTATCCATGACATTTATAAGAGTTGTGTAGGCTTGCTTCCAAGGGGGAGATAGTGTGCCTATCTAG
The DNA here is from genome assembly GCA_036553675.1 of Solanum okadae. Classification (NCBI taxonomy): domain Eukaryota; kingdom Viridiplantae; phylum Streptophyta; class Magnoliopsida; order Solanales; family Solanaceae; genus Solanum; species Solanum okadae. The sequence goes on from CM071689.1 coordinate 37,165,078, forward strand.
TAAGGTTATTGTGTGTTTATGTGTTGATATGATTTCCTTATATGCATGTTCATGAAAATGCTTAGTTCTTGTAGAAATGACTTATATGCATTATGTCCCTCATGTTGAAATGCATTGAGTAGATTTGCATATAGACCTCATGAGATGAATTATGAGCATTTCTTAGTTTTGGAGTTGAAAGATTCCCCATTGAATAAATGTTTTTTGAGAGTAAATTGCATTTAGGCTCCACGAGGGAGTATTGAGCATGTTTTAGTTAGAAGATGCTAGTTCCTCCTTGAAAATGAGTAGATATAGAATTTGGTGCATTTTTTTGTTGGTAGAAGTACTTCCTACTCCCTTGTGTTGCATTGAATGCGTTTAGTTCTGAATTGACGGTTTTTTTGCTTGGTTGTGTGCATTTAGATGTAGTGCATGCATGATTGGCTTCTAGTCTAGAGTTATGAATTTAAGAAGTTTTTAGAATCGTCATTCAAGGATGAATGATCCCAAGGGGGAGATATTGTAATGCCCAGGAAACTAGTAAGTTGAACTAAAGAGTTTAAGAGCTTTTCGTAAGAGTTTTGGAGTGTTGTATGAGAATTAAAATCACAATAATGATTCCCGTACTTAGAATAGAGGTTTTAGGGGCTATACCTCAAGGTACGACCCCCAAGGACCACCTAAGGGGTCCTTGAGGGGGACCCCAAAAACAGTCCCCAAATCTGCAATTTTTGGTGACCGGTTGCCACGTACTGACTGTAGGTGGACCCACGCCCCGTATCTGGGGGTCGTGGGTCAATGCCTGCTCAAGCCTGTAACTTTAGGCCACATACCACACCCATGAAGGGTGCAGTACGGAGCGTGGATCCACCCACGGTCCGTGGGTGGGTGGTTCGTGAGTGAGAGCAGTTTTTCAGATTTTATTTTAAGTTAAGTGTTTAGGAGTTAAGGTAGGTAGGTTATTTAGTTAATTATCTACCTATAAATACTTAATAGAGCCCTAAAACTAAGTCATTAACTCATTCATCTAAAACCCCAAAATACTCTCCAAATAATATCTTTCTAGAAGTGAAGAAGAAGAAGAAGAAGAAGAAAAGAAGGGAAGAGGGAAGATTTCCTCCATTGTTGAGACCTTTATTTAGGGATTTGAAAATAGGTATGTTTATCTTATTCATATATGGGTTCTCCCCCCATAGATCCCCCTTAGTTTTCCCCCAATTGTGAAGTCAAAAACCCAATTCTAGCTAGGATTGTGCTTGCATTGAGGGTAGGGTTTGGGTATGATTCCAATCTAGTGGATAATACCCTATTATGATTGATTTAGATTTTTTTTAGTGATATTATGATGAATTTATTTGATTTATATGGTAAACCCTAATCTAAGTTGATGAATGTGGTATTTGTGGGTTATGCCATTAGAGATGGAATTGAAGGTTCATAAGTGATCTTCCTAAATCAATGTCAACTGTAGTAATTGTTCAAAGTTAGGAACATATAATCATGAATTGAACTAGACTCTATTGTATATGATGAATCTTGACATGATATGTTGAATTTGAACCTTTATGATCAATTGTGACTAGAATCACCAAGTAATGAAAGATGTGATCAAAATACCTTGAAACCTAGGTATAAAGAAGAAAATAAGAAAGAAACTTTGAGAGTAAGGATTGTGATCATAATAGTTAGGGCTTTAGAGTGAAGTCAATGTGATTACCTATTAATGCTAAGGCTTTCAGAGTAAATTCTAAAAGAGAATATGAGTATAATAGGTAGAATTGGAGTGAAAGGCCTATACTCACCTAAGCTACCTTATGAATGGTTGAAACTATAAAGTGATAGAATCACTTGAACATGGATTGATTGTCAAGGACATCCTTCCATGAGAAATGAGTGTAAAGCAAGGCTTAACAAGTAAATCTTGGGGTGTATGCTTGGCTCCAAATGGATATTGACAATGAGATGGAATGTGACCCAAGATAGGGTCCGGGCTACAAGTAGAAAGGAGAACCACACCTAGTTGATGTGAGGACTATCCAAGTTAAAGGGGTAACTCTTACGTAGTACAGTGTGGGTTTTCCCAGATTTAGGTCTCAAGAGATGGGAGCCTTCACATGAGTTAATTCGAGGTTCCTAGTAGTAATTTCCATATCCAATGAACTAAGACATGCTTAAAGAAGTATCTCATAGTGTTCTAAAGCATAATTGAACTAAGACTTGCTTAATAAAGTACCTCATAGTGTTAAAGAGTATAAGTGAACTTAGACGCATTAAGGTAGTATCTCATAGGGTCCATGTAAAGAAGGAACTTGGACATACTTAAGAGAGTATCTCATAGTGTTCAACGTAGAAATGGATTTAGACATGCTTAAGTAAGTGTCTCATAGGATCCATGCTAGTAATGAACTTAGATATGCTTAAGGAAGTAACTCATAGTGCTCCAAGGTTTAAAGAGAGATGAACTCAGATGTGCTTCAGGGAGTACCTCCTAGTGTTCTAAAGTAAAGAGAGGAACTAGGTTCCACACGAAGAAGTGTTATATTAGTATGAGGACCTAAATGAGGTACTTAGCATGAATAGTATTATGAGGTGCTATGCATGCATTGAATAAATATGACTTAGGGATATTAAAGAAAAGTTTTGAGATAGGATTGTGCTATAGTTACCCTTCCTAGATATAGTTGACTAAAGGTGAGAGATTCCCTTAGGTATGAGAGTCAAGTTAATAATGAGCCCAAAGGAGGGTGGATATGACTAAGATGACTTCAAGGCTATGCTTAGTGTGAAGGGTAGTATGGGATGCCTTTCATACATTGCACAAGTGTGCTTTGAGGTTACATAGGAGTATGGTGCCATTATGGTAGTGTAACGACTTGGAAAAAAATGATAGGTTAAGCAAGAGCCTATGACTTTGTGTTGACTTTATAATGAGGTTCTATGAGGGGTTTATATGTAATTTCGTTTTAATTGTGTAACTCCGACAATTTAAAATGAATAAGAAGAAGCTTGAAATTGGAAGTAGTCATTTTTGGAAAAAAATTCAGAATCTGGAAATTCGGCCAAGTGTGGAAATCAGTGAGTTTTTGGTCAACTTTGAGCAGTTATAACTCCTAGCTCAGGATGATCCAGGAGTAGTTCCAGTTATGTTTGGAAAGCCCTTGGAACGATCTTTCCAACGCCACCGAGTTTGCTCGATTCCGAGTTTGTATGAGCGAGTTATGCCCTTTGAAAGTTGGGCAGTTGGCAGGGAGTCCGTCCGGAAATTTAAGGGCATTTCGGTCTTTTCACAAATCTTTTCTTTTGAGGTTATATTGTTGTGTTAGGCTGTTTGTGGATCATTTTTGTTCCATTTTAAAATAATAAGAGTTAGGGTTCTTGAGTGAAGAAGAGAAGAAGAGAGGAAGAAGAGGAGTTGGAGCTAGGGTTGAAGATTTCTTGGTGTTTCTTCTTCAAATTTCGTGGGGAATTCATCTTTAAGGTATGGGGATCCTTTATCCTTGATCATTCTTTCTTTCAAGGAGCCCAATCAAAAGGTTTTCAAGGTCTTTCAAATACACCAAAATCCTATTTCGAATTCTAAGCATGGGTCCTTGCATTAAATGATTTCCAATGATGTTTTATGTTGTTATTAATGATTATTGATGGTTTTAGGAAAGAAATCTTCATGAACCCATGCCTTTACAAATTCTCTAAATTTGGCCTAAAGTGGGTGTATTGATTTTGTGTAATTTGATGGACGATTATTGTGTAAATTGTTGTGGGCTGTTCATGTATGTATTTATCTATGTTGAATTGTTAAGAATTGTTATTGAATTGAAGGATGTGGGATGTTAGCCTTGAATGGGCAAAATTGTGAATTGGTCTTCATGTTGATTATGGGCTTATGCTTAGCTTAGTTTGTATAGTTGAATGTTGTTATTATCATTGTTATTGTATTGTTAATTGTTGGAATATAGGGATGATGAAGATTGCCATGGAAAGAGGGTAAGTTGATCAAACTTGATAAATATTGTATAATTGGCATGAAATTGAGTATTGTGGCTTATGGCCTTTGAAAAGGGTGGTAAGATGGCTTGATCTCTTAGTATTAATATAATTGTTATTGGTTGGTTTGATCCACCTTTGGTGGAGGTGGTTATTTGTTGTATTATTGTGAATTGAGGCCATGAAGGGCATTATGTGAATGTTATTATATTGTTGTATTATTATACACATATGAGGCTATATGTAAAGTCCTATATGAAGCTATATGTAGAGTTTGATGTGAAGCTATATGTGAAGGTATGATGTGAATGAGTTTTATATGAAGCTATATGTGAAGGTATGATGTGAATGAGTTTTATATGAAGCTATGTGTGAAGGTATGATGTGAATGAGTTTTATATGAAGCTATATGTGAAGGTATGATGTGAATGAGTTTTATGTGATCTTGTGATGATCCTATGTAAAGTGGATAGCATTGTGAGTTAAAGTATGATTTCTTATGATGTATATATGAAATGATGTTGGATTATGAAGTGTCCTTAAATGAAAATGTTGTGACTTGGTTGGTAGACTAAAGTGTCCCTCCTTGTTACTTAAAGTCTTGAATGCATGAATGTGTGAAATGGGCAGAACTAAGAAATGGTGCCCTTTCTATAAATGCTAAAAGAGGAATTCTAGGCCAAGACTTGAATCGGCAAAACTAAGAAATGGTGCCCTTTCATAAGTCTAGCTTTCCTAAGTCAATGTAAAACCATGAAATCGGTAGACCTAATGGTGGTAGCCCTTCTCATGTGTGAAATGATGAACCTTGGACCGGCAGGCTTAAGGCACCCTTAATGAAAAATCGGTAGGCCTAAGGCACCCTTCCAGGGGGATTTAATGAGCTATCCTTATGAACCTTGATTGGCCATGACTAAGAAATGGGGCCTTTCTTGGGAAGAGGTACTATGAGTTGGTTGAACTAGAAAAGGAACCTTCTCTAAGTACATATGTGATTGAATACTCTATGGGAAACAAGGCTAGCACCGAGTGGATGTGGTTAGGAAGGTGGCCTAGTTGAGTATGAGATTAGGCACAATGAACTTCCTTGGACATCCCCTAAACCATGTGCCTACATGGGTTGCTTACTAGTTCTACCTTTGGCAAGTAGAACAACCTCCACGGAGTAGAATACACTACGGATTCCATACCTAGCTAGTATGGTCTATGTCGGTTATGCCTATTCCCATCATGTGGGATGTGCACTCTAGTTATTGGATAGGTTCTACAACGTGTAGGTAGTAGTATGGGATGCTATCTACACATGGCACGAGTAGGCTTTGAAGATACTAAAGTGAGTTCCCTAAGTCTAACGACTATTATGTGAAAGTCCCCTTATGTGCTTGAATGTCTCCAAAATGGTTTCTTAAAGAATGTTGGCCTATTGATGTTATGTTGTAAAGGAAATGTCCTTATCTAAGGTAATCTTGAGGAACACTTAAGTGTGCTTGAAGAGGTTGTATGGGCGGTCACTTCTTGTCTTACTCAAGTGTGTCTTAAGATTATATTAGGTAGAGGTCCTATGGTAATGAAATGACATGTGTTCTTTTAAAGTTAAGCATGAGTTGTATATGGACATATGTTGATTATATGTATGGTGGGCTATGGTCTTATATGTTAATGTTGACTTGTATTATGTCTCTTATACTTGTAAAGGAAAGGTTTTATCAAATTGATATGAAAGCATTTATTCTTTGAAAATGTCCTTTTTGACATGTTTTTGCATGGTCGCCATACTTAGTACTTAATTGTGCTAACCCCTTTCTTTCCCTTTTTTGAACTAAAGTGTAGGGATTTGGAGAAGATGACATGTCATGGCTTTGATAGGTTTCTAAGTGTTAAAGATGAAGACTTGGTGAGTCCTCATAGATTCGAGGACAATACCCAATACGTTCTTTTATGTCTTTTAGTATTGTTTAAGTTGTGTACGGGATTAGTCCTGAAATTTGTACTCTAAAGTATTAGATGGTTTTGAGACATCATGTATAAAGTCTAGAAAGTCTTCCGCTTGCTATTGTTTTTTTTAATGAAATGTTTTCTTGGTAAAGAAAGTTTTTAATTCCTTATGGTTTTAGTGTCTATGCGATGAATGAATGCTAAGAGGCTTGTATTAGACCTCTTCGAGGTTGAGTACGCCGGTTACGACTAGGGGGTGATCCCGGGTCGTTACAGGTAGAGAAGCTTAAGAGTTGACCATGTACATATACTATGATTAAGATGACCAAAAAGGGATACTTGGCTTGGATGGTATTATGGGATGCTATTCTTGCTTTGCACTTGTATGCTTTTGAGGTTACTTGAGAATGGTGCTATTATGGCATAGATGACTAAGAGTCAATTATGCTGATATGATTATGACTTATCTCCTATGCTCATTAGATTTGTCTTTTGTTGACTTATGATTATATGATGCTTATGATGGAGATTACGCTATGACTATGTTGATTATGTTATGACTATATTATTATCTCTTATGCTTATGTATTATGTTGGCTAACCATTTTGTGATGCTTTTATGGTGTTGTGCTAGCTATTATAGTTGGTACATTTTGTACTAACGCATATTTCCTACATTCTAATCAAATGTAGGGTTTGGAGACGTGAGTGTTGTCTTGAAGCTAGGTTTCCTAAAGAGCTAAGGAGTTGAAGATCTTGGTGAGCCCTCATATCTTCAAGGACAACACCCACATTTTCTTTATGTCATTTCTTTATGTTTTGAGACTATTGTATGGGCTGTGTCCCAAGAGTTTATTCTAAAATTTGTATTAGATGGTTTGAGACAAAGTATAGAAAGACATCTGGTTGTTTTTATGAAAATGACTTCGATTGTAAAAGTTTTAAATTTTCCCGTATTTTATATTATCTTATGTTATGATATGCTAAGGTCTTGTATGAGACCCCTTCAGGGTCCAGTACGCCATGTTACGTCTAGGGGTTACCCCTACGTCCTAACAGTCCTCTCGATGGGGCGCATACATCGGACTCCACATTTAGCACATGTTTTATGTCGGTTATTACTAGCTCCCATAGTGCAGTCAGATTCTATTACATTGACCATGCTATTAGATACAGTCAGATTTCAGTCTCAACATGTTATAAACATGGTCATTGCATTCAGTAGTTCATGATTCAGTGTTTTCAATTTATATCATGTTTATCTCTTATCATTGCTCAGACATTATGCTTTGGTTCAGTTATGTTATTGTTCAGCTTTACTCTATCCTGCATGCTAAGTACCTTACAAGTACCGACTCATACTCTGCGCTACATCTTCTCATGATGTAGGTTCAGGTTCTCAGCTTCCAGATCACGCATAGATCGGTTCCCGATCTTCAGTTCAACATCATTAGTGGTGAGTCCTCATTCTTTGAGGACGAGTGACATGATTATCTTCCTTTGCGTTTAGTCTTTAGTTTCAGTATTTGCTAGATCTAGGTGGGGCATGTCCCAACATTTCTACTTAGTAGAGGCTTACTTCAGGCATAGTTAGTTTCAGCTTTACTATTTGAGTTTGACTTTTCTTTTGTTGTTAAACTCTCAGTTTCATATATTTAGATTTAGTGTATGGGCATTTCCCATCATTTAAGATTATCTCATGATTTAGCTTCCGCACATCATTTCTTTACTTCAGTTTATTTAAGTATGCTTATGATATGCCGGTAGGGTTAGCTTGGGGTCACTTGTGATCCTAGGTCTCGTGTCTGCGTCCTGGGGGTAGCTTCGGGGGGTGACAATTTCCCCCAATTGTGAAGATAAACCCTAATTCTAGCTAGGGCTTCTTTCTATATTATGGGTAGTGTTGAGTATGATTCCAATTGAGTGGATATTTCTTGTTTATGATTGATTTATTATTGAATTATGTTATTATGAAGATATTATATGTTTTCCATGGCTAACCCTAGTTAATTAATGAAATCGAACTAACGTGGGTTTGTGCCTTAAATAGGAAATTGAAGACTTAGAGATGATCTTTCAGAATTGATGTTATGAGTAGTAATTGTTCAAGAATATAAACATGTAGACATGAATTGAACTAGATATTAGTATATATGTTGGATCATGACTAGTAAAGCTTGAAGTTGAACCTTTATGATGATTTATGACTAGAATCACTTGATTATGAAGAATGTGATTAGAATACCTTGAAATCTAGGTATGTATGATGATTGTAAGAAGTAAAGCTTTGAGAGTAAGGCTTGTAATTATGAATGTTTATCACTAGGATTTTGAGAGTAAAGAAAATATGATGAATTATGTACGTTAAGGCTCCAAGAGTGAAGCTTATATGATAATGGTAAATTATTAGATAAAATGGTTATGTAAGACTTTACTCACCTACTCTACCTTATGAATGTTTGAATGTATGAAGCGATAGAATCACTTGAGTCATGATGATATCCATGTCTAATGTAGAATTGTAGATATGATATTATGCATGAATATGATATGATATGAATGGTTCTCTCACATAGAATGATTCTAGGTTTAATGGTTTGCTCACCTAAATTGAATCTAAGTCCAAGGACTATGAAATGTGATGAGGCTTGTTGTGATTCCCCTAAAGACCTTTGTATGAGAGGGATATGAGGTGACTACCCTTATCCCTAAATAGATAGGCATGAGGAGATTACCCATGACATGATATGAGAAGTTTGTGGTGACTACCCTTAATAAATACCTTCTATAGTAAGGCAAGAGGTGAAAAGGTGAATACCTATGATCCTTATGTAATGATGTCGAGGTGAATACCTATATCATATCATGGTGGAACATGGAGGTGAATACGTATGTTTCCCTAAAATAGTTATGGAGGCGAATACCTATGACTATACATGTAGTTAGAGAAGTGAATACCCATTTGGCCCTTATGATATACATAGAGAGGTGAGTTCCCCCGTGTTAAGAGTAAGTGAGAGTCATATGAGCTATGGAATATGATAATGTCTAATATGGATTGTAGATTGAAAGGCCTTCCATGACATGTATGCCTTGAGGTGATTCCCATTGCATTATGAAATATGAGCATGACTAGTTTGGATTGTAGCTTGAAAGGCCCCTCCAATACATGCATGACTAGAGGTGATTCCCCCTGTGTATGAGAAATAAGTTAACTATGAGAATAAGAGATGATAAACATGAATTAAGAACCTAAAGTGTCTAGCTTAGCATAGGTAGGATGATGGGGTCTTATACATGCATTCCACAAGCTTGCCTTGAGGTGACTCATGAACTGTTCTCTTAGATGATGAATGTTTAGATAAGATTGTGCTATAATTGCCTTCCTTGTTATGTTATGATTGACAAAAGGGGAGAGATTTCCTTGTCTATGAGAATTATGCTAAGGATGAGATCCTAAGAGGGTAAGTATGATTATGAGGACCTAAAAGTGGTACTTAGTGTGGATGAGATTATGGGGTCTCATTCATGCATTGCACAAATATGATTTGAAGTTACTTGACAAGTAGTTCTCTTATGATATGAAGATTTAGGTATTTTTATGCTTATGAACATGATGTATCTCTTAGATTATAGATTATGCCTTATGATTGACTAATGCCTATATTATGCTTATGTTGGAGATTATGCTTATGACTATGTTGTTGTCTCTTATGTTTATGGCATATATCTTGTAATTGGCTAACTCATATGTTATGCTCTGTCACGACCCGAGACTACACCCCGGACGTGACATGGCGTACAAGACTCCAAAGAGCCTCATACAAGCCACATAGCATTCATAGCACAAGACACATATGAAATAGTGCATAATTTAAAACTTTTACTTAAATCCATACAATCGAAAACATCATTTAAACATCGGAAGTCTACTTGTTTCACATGGCCATCTAAAAACAACTTGAATCAAAAGTAGGGTCACGGCCCTTACAATAGAAAGTCTAAAAGCATCTAGTACAATGAAAGACATGAAACATCAATAAAGCACTTGTCCTCGGATCCATTAGGACATACCACAAGTTTTGGAAGAACTCAATCCAAGCACTCTGAACTAAAAGGAATAAACTCAATTTTCGGAACCTACACTTTGTAGAAAAATAAAAGAAATATGGGTTAGCACACAAAAAATGTACCAAGTATGATAGCCATGCAAAAACCATGCTTAAAAAGGACATTTTGGTTAAAACCCATGCTATATGCCAATTTTGAGAAATATCATGAACTATAGTATAAAAGGCATAAGATACAATCAATATCAACATATAAGCCATTACATCCCATTAAGACCATCACCTTAGATAACCCTAAGCTATACTTGTGCAATGTAAGAATAGCATCCCAAACTACTACTCCTACTTAGTACCACTTTGAGGCCACCTTAGATGAACTTACCATTCTTTCTTGCTCATTTTGTTTAGTCATTACTCATACATAAGGAACACATACATTTCATAAGTCATGACAAGGAAATCAACTCATAATAACAATCCAAATTAAAAATTCATCTTTACATTAAGCCTTCAAGTCAACATTCTCATTTAGTATCATCATAAGCACATTCATTTCATTTAACATTTTGACATTGAGAAACACACCATAGCCCTCTCAAATCCTATTCGTGTAATGCATGAATGGCATTCCATACTACCACCCACACTTCATAGAACTTCTTGAGTAACCATAGTACCTAACTTATATCCTTGATCATAAATATTATAACATAAAGGAACACACCATGACTACCCTAAAAGCGTACTTCTGCAATGCATGGATGAAGTCCCATACCCCCACCAACTCTAAGTAGTGCATTCTTGAGAAGCCATAGTTCATTATCATTCTTTGTGGGGGCAAGCCTTAACCCACATAGACTATGTGGGCAAATCATGGAATCCCGATATTACCCACACCGAATAAGGGATTCCTACTTCCCTAAGGTAGGACCATTAACATTTAGCTTAGGTTGATTCACTAGCTATAAACCTATGTGGGGACATAGTTATGGGATAGGGAGATTTCTACTAGATACCCTACCTCAACTCACGTGAGGGCATCCAACTCAAGAGATTGCTACTAGAAACCCCACCTCAACTCACGTGAGAACTTCCATCTCATATCACGATCTATTTGGTGCTTAGCATTATTCCCCATGGATTACTTAACATTCATTACTTTAGTTAATTGTTATGAGATAAGAGATTATTAGTAGAAACCCCACCTAAATTGATGGATGAGTATCCATCTCAAACCTAACATTCATTATCAAATAGCTCATAGATTGAAATAAGAGAATAGCCTTTCAACTACGAATCCCCATATTGTGAGAAAGTCCTTTCACAACATGTCATTATCATTCATTAGTGTACAATTGAGAATAGCCTTTCAATCAATACATCATGATTAACATAATCATAGAAACTTCATTCATTCTTCCTTCATGAGTGTATGTGTATGTGAGAATAACCTTTAACATATATCATCATCATTCATAAGTGTTAAATTCATAATAACCTTTCAATAATAACACAACTGCATTATGGACCTGATCACGTTACTTTCATATACATAGAAACCTTGCTTTTCAATAAAGCACATGCATAATTCTCATAGTCATGTATAGGTTTTTCATTCAAAGACCTTCAAAAAACCTAGATCACAATTCATGATTAACATCTTGCATCACTATTCTATATGTGGATATTCACATATTTCATTTAGATTAACTACTACATGCATAATTTGATCACAATCCACCCACATCAATTATCACCCACACTTTGAGATCCAATTTGACAAAATAGGGGAATTTATGGATTCATAGGTAATTCATCATAAAAATAGTAGTAATTTATCAAATTGATCATAATATAAGACAATAAACATTTTGAAATTGTTTTGAAAGTGAATCCAAGCTATAGATTGAAAACCCTAGATTTTGGAGAATTTCAACTTTGAGAAATAGAGTTTTGAAGTGGTTCCTTGGATGGAACTTAACCAAGGATAAAGACTACCATACCTTTATTGAAGAAAATTCACTAAATTGAGTGAGAAAGATGAACTCTTGAACTCCAAACCTTGACTTCTTCTTCTCCAATGGTGGTTTCTAGAGAGAGAATTATTTGGAGAGGAGGTAGTTTCTAATTTTGAGTTTTACGAATAATGAATTAAAAAAGGGTGTTTAATACTTTAAAAATCCTTAAATAACTCTAATAAAACAATATAAACCATCCCCAACCTAATCTAACCATTCTAGGAATTTACCACTTTGCCCCTAACTTGGCCGAATTTGGGCAGATTTAGTGGTGACCTACGCCCCTAGACCTAGGAACCGTAGTTGGGCTCACGCCCTGTCCTGCAGGTCCGTGGTTTGGGTCATCAATTCACAATTTGGGGACCTTGACCTATGTAGGTCCTTGGATTTTGATAGCTTTTTGTCAATTGGGGCAGCCTTTGGGTTAGGGTTTAGGGTCCTCCTCAATGACCCTTAGTTGATCCTTGGGGGGTCGTACCTTGACGTTTAACCCCTAAACCCCTCAACCTAAACTCGGAAATTCATTTTACAACATAAAACCTCACATCCACTTAACAACATACTCATTAGGCTCTAGTTTCACCTATTCGTTTTTCCGAAGTGTTACATTTTCTCCCCCTTAGGAACATTTGTCCTCGAATGACACTTTAAACACTTTAGGGAAATAAAGACTCAATACTAGCAGCCCATCATGCACGAAACATCATGACAATGCACAAAACTAGGAGGAAACATTAACTCCAGCTCAAACATACTCAATGCAATACAAGAAAGTAGGAACTTCATCTACAAACTCATTATGCATGAAAACTTCAAAATTTCTCATTTCATTGGAGGAATTACCTTCCCCAACTGAAGTCATGCTCATCATAACATCATTAAGCACATTACGCAATTCCTGTCAAAAGCACATTTAGGCATGTTCAACAATTCACCTTATGAAGCATATACACAACTCGTACTAAATGCACATCAACATGCGGAATATAAATCATAAAAAAACTAATTTTCTTATTTAAACATGAATTAATCAAGAACATGCATATCATAAGTAGACCATGGAAACACATAATCACACATGACTCCAAAACATGAAACAAGATAAAATGAACTTTTGTTCTCAATCTTGAATAGGAATAGAAGGAAAGAGATAAGGATATTGAAACACTCAACAACCTTACTATTCAACATACTATTTCCCCCTTGGGAGTAAACCCATACTACGGCTAACATGAAAATAGCATAGGGACCTTAGCAAGATCTTCACAACCATAAGTAACTATCAACATACCGGTGCCTTCATCCGGAAGAGCTCCTTTATCCTTTTTAGACCGGAGTGAATAGAAGCGACTATTCTTGGTAGCATAGGGATCTGGGATATTAGGAGAAGCTTGCTTGGTCTCTCTCTCTTTTGCCATGAGTGTTGGACAATCTCTCATTCTATGACCTTTCTTCCCACACTAATAGAAACTATTCGTGCCGGCAAGGCACTTACCTAAATGTTGCTTCCCACACTTGGGACATATAGATCTTTCAAAAGAAGAACCACCTCCATTTCCTCCTTGATAATTAGGGTTAGACAGCCTATTCTTGTTGACCATTGGGGAATCTTTGTTAGAGGACCTCTATTTGGACCTTGGTTGTTCTTGTTCATCAGACCTAGCTTTTTTCATCTTCCTATTGTTGCCTTGGAGTTTCTCACTCTCCATTTGTTGGGCATACACCATAAGACATGAGAGATCCATGTCATGAAAAAGCTTTGTCGTACAACATTCTTTCCTTACCTCCTTGGATATACCCGTCACATACCTACTCATCTCATCTCTTGGATCCGCCACCATAGAGGGGGCATACTTGGACAAATTGGTAAATTTTAGAGAATATTCTTCAACAATCATACCTCTTTGACGAAGGCTGATAAATTCTTCCACCCTGGCTTCCCTCTTCTATCGGGGAAAGAACCTATCAAGGAATGCTTTCTTGAAAACCTCCCAACCTACGGGACCCGCTCCTTCCGGCCTATTCCTCTTCTATTGAGTAAACCAAACTTGGGCAACATCCTTCAATTGATAAGCAGCTAGCTCCAATTTTTCTATAGAAGTCACTCCATAGCATTTACTACCTTATACACCTTATCCATAAACTCTTGGGGATCCTCTCCCACCTTGGCACCAACAAACACCGGAGTATTCATCCTCACAAAGTCCCTCAACCTAGAAGCTATAGTGCTCACATTAGGGTTCACATGAGCCTCAACACTCCTATTAGCTTGGGCCGTCATAGCTTGGGCTTGAGTTATCACAACTTGAGCTTGAGCAGTCATAGCTTGAGTTATCATTTGTATAGTGGTCCTAAACTCTTCTAGGGTCACATTTTCAACCAGAACTTGATTGCCTTGAGGAACTTGATTGCCTTAAGGAACTTGATTCTCTTGAGGACTTTGGGGAGGAACTCCCTCATTCACATTCTTCTCTTCCATCCTTCTTGCGTTCGCCCTTCTTGTATTCATATCCTATAAACACAAGAGAATGGTTAGGAAAAAGGACTGCATAGAGTTAAAATTCTAAGGTACGACTTTAAGAGTAATGAAAGAAGTGTAGTGTCCTAACGTCTTATAGCCTCTCATTCATAATTTTGGTGCACTTCACAATATGAACAAGACTCTACTCGACGTGGCTTGTGAGACATCAATCCTAAAAACCATCCCAACATCTTGTGCTCTGATATGATTTTTGTCATGACTCAAGCCTACACCCCGGACGTAACACGGCATACAAGACTCCGAAGAGCCTCATACAAGCCTTATATCATTCATAACATAAGACATATCAAATAGTGCAGAATTTAAAACTTTTTATATAAATCCATACAATCAAAAACATCATTTAAAACAACAGAAGTCTACTTGTCTCACAGGCCATCTAAAACCATTTTGAATCAAAAGTAGGGTCACGACCCTTACAATAGAAAGTCTAAAAGAATATAGTACAATTAAAGACATGAAACATCAACAAAACACTTGTCCTCGGATCCATGAGGACATACCACAAGCTTTGGAAGACCTCAATCCAAGCCCTTTGAACTACAAGGAATCAACTCAATTGTTGGAACCTACACTTTGCAGAAAAATAGAAGAAATATGGGTTAGCACACAAAAAATGTACCAAGTATGACAACCATGAAAAAAATCATGCTTAAAAGGGATATTTTGGTTGAAAAGCATGTCTTATGCCAATTTTGAGAAATATCATGAACTTTTGTATAAAAGGCATAAGATACAATCAATATCAACATATAAGCCATTACATCCCATTAAGACCATCACCTTAGATAACCCTAAGCTATACTTGTGCAATGTAAGAATATCATCCCAAACTACTACTCCTACTTAGTACCACTTTGAGGCCACCTTAGATGAACTTACCATTCTTTCTTGCTCATTTTGTTTAGTCAATACTCATACATAAGGAACACATACATTTCATAAGTCATGATAAGGAAAGCAACTCATAATAACAATCCAAGTTAAATATTCATCTTTACATTAAGTCTTTAAGTCAATAATCTCATTTAGCATCATCATAACCACATTCATTTCATTTAACATTTTGACATTGAGAAACACACCATAGCACTATCAAAGCCTATTCGTGCAATGCATGAATAGCATCCCATAGTACCACCCACACTTCATAGAACTTCTTGAGTAACCATAGTACCAAACTCATATCCTTGATCATAAACATTATAACATAAAGGAACACACCATGACTACTTTAAAATCCTACTTGTGCAATGTGTGGATGAAGTCCCATACCCCCACCCACACTAAATGGTGCATTCTTGAGAAGCCATAGTTCATTCTCATTCTTTGTGGGGGCAAGCCTTTAATGGCATAGACCATGTGAGCAAATCATGGAATCCCGATGTTACCCACACTGTATAAGGGATTCCTACTTGCCTAAGGTAGGAACGTGCATTTAGCTTAGGTGGATCCACTAGCTATAAACCTATGTGGGCACATAGTTATGGGATATGAAGATTGCTACTAGATACCCCGCCTCAACTCAGGTGAGGGCATCCATCTCAAGAGATTGCTGCTAGAAACCCCGCATCAACTCACGTGAGAGCTTCCATCTCATATCACTATCCACTCAGTGCTTAGCATTATTCCCTACAGAGTACTTAACATTCATTACTTTAGTTCATTGTTATGAGATAAGAGATTGTTACTAGATACCCCGCCTCAACTCATGGATGAGTATCCATCTCAAACCCAACATTCATTCATTAGATAGCTCATAGATTCAAAAAAAAGAATAGCCTTTCAACTAAGAATCCCCATATTGTGAGAAAGTCCTTTCACAACATGTCATTATCATTCATTAGTGTAAAATTGAGAATAGCCTTTCAATCAACACATTATCATTAACATAATCATAGAAACTTCATTCATTCTTCATTCATGAGTGTGTGTGTATGTGAGAATAACTTTTCACATATATCATCATCATTAATAAGTGTTAAATTGAGAATAACCTTTCAATAATAACACAATTGCATTCTAGACATGGTCACATTACTTTAATAAACATAGAAACCTTGCTTTTCAACAAAGCACATGCATAATTCTCATAGTCATGTATAGGTTCTTCATTCATAGACCTTCAAGAACCCTAGATCACAATTCATGATTCAAATCTTACATCACTATTCTATACATGGATATTCACATATTTTAATTAGATTAACTACTACATGCATAATTTGATCACAATCCACCCACATCAATCATCACCCATTGAGATCCAATTTGACAAAATAGGGGAATTCATGGATTCATAGGTAATTCATCATAAAAACAGTAGTAATTCATCAAATTGATCATAGTATAAGACAATAACCCTTGTGAAATCGTTTTGAAAGTGAAGCCATGATATAGATTGAAAACTCTAGATTTTGGGGAATTTCAACTTTGAGAAAGAGTTTTGAAGGGGCTCCTTGGATGGAGCTTAGCCAAGGATGAATACTACCATACCTTGATTTAAGAAAATCCACGAAATTGAGTGATAAATATGAACTCCTGAACTCCAAACATTGACTTCTTCTTCTCCAATGGTTGTTTCTAGAGAGAGAATTATTTGGAGAGGAGGTGGTTTTTAATTTTGAGTCTTACGAATAATGAACTGAAAAAAGGGTGTTTACTACTTTAAAAAGCCTTAAATAACTCAAATAAAATAGTATAAACCATCCCCAACCTAATCTAACTAGCCTAGGAATTTTCTACTTTACCCCCAACTTGGACGAATTTGGGCAGATTTAGTGGTGACCTATGCCCCTAGTTCTACGGACCGTAAGTGGGCTCACGCCCCACCCTAAATGTTCGTGGTTTGGGTCAGAAAGTCACCATTTGGGGTCCATTACCTATGGACCCTTCCCACGAAGCGTGGATGGACCTACGGGGCGTAGGTCCCATCCGTAGGTCTTTGGATTTTGACAACTTTTTGTCAATTAGGGCAGCCTTGGAGTTACGCTTTAGGGTCCTCCTCAAGGACCCTTAGTTGGTCCTTGGAGGGTCATAACTTGACGTTTAACCCCTAAACCCCTCATCCTAAACTCAGAAATTCATTTTACAACATAAAACCTCACATCAACTTAACAACACACTAGTTAGGCTCTAGTTTCACCTATTCATTTTTCCGAGGTGTTACATGCTCTTATGATGTTATGTTAGCTATCATATTTAGTAATTTTGTACTAACGCATAATCTTTCCGACATTCTCATCAAATGTAGGGTTCAATGATTTTGAGTAACAATCTTTAAGATAGGCTTCTAGAAGTACAAGGAGTTGAAGACGTGGTGTGTCCTTATAGCATCGATGATAAAGCCACCATTTCTTTTTATGTCTTTCTTTTAGGTTTTAAAATTTTCTATGGGGTGCGTCCCAAAGTTTATTCAAATGGTTATAGATAGTTTGAGACAAAGTGTTATAGACTTCCTCTTCGTTTTAAATTTCTGCATTTTTATATTATCTTATGTTATGATATGCTAAGTGGCATGTATAAGATCCTTTCGAGGTCAAGTACGCCATGTTACATCTAGGGTGTACCCCTGGGTCCTGACAGTTCCTTTCACCCATTAGGTCCCTAAAATTCAGTCAGATTCTTGATTCCCTTCATATTGTTTAGACCTAGGGTTTCTTGAACTTTAGAGCTATTGTAGTATTCCTAATAAGATTATCATGTTTTCATAACATTGTTGCTTAGATCTTGCATGAAACTCAGAACCCTATTCGTGTAGATTTCTTTAGTTCATGAATTACACTAGCTAGGATAGATATTGAGATATACGTGCCTCAAATTTCAAATGTTTCATTATCATTACTTAAATGTTGCTTTTTCATTTAGCGTTTAAGACAATTGAGCCATCCGATATATTTCAGTTATGTTGTATTATTCACATTTCTAATTGGGAGTAGGCTTAACACCGAGTTGGACAAGGGTTCAGCGTACCTGTATAGTCCCAAAACTAGGTGCCCTTGTAGGTTTGTAAGTCCTTACTGTGGGCATCAACTTTAGTGATCATGACAGTCATGCCTTTATACCTCTGTCAAGATATATTGGGTCCTCTCGATGGGGCGTATACATCGGACTTGATGTTTAGCTCACGTGGTTTTATGTAGGTTAATAGTAGCTCCCACAGTCAGACTCTCAGTGCAGTTGACTAGGTTTCTAGTTATATTTCAGTTTTCAATTTCAACATGTTATGTACTTGGTCATTGCATTCAGTTTAGTTCATATATAGCATGTTTCTGTATTTTAATCATGTTCAGATTATATCATTGCTCAGTATGCTTGTTCAGTTATATGTTTCTTCAGCTTTATCCTATCCTGCATGCTCAATACCTTCCAAGTACTTACGCATACTCTACGCTACATCTTTTCATGATGTAGGTCCAAGTCCTCATAATTAAGATCACGTATAGGTTGGTTCTAGATCCATACTCAGCACCATCAGTGGTGAGTCCTCATACTTCAAGTACAATAGACATGTTTTCTATTTCAGTCTTTCAATTTAGTTTCAGTTTTTACTAGATTTAGCTCGGGGTATGTCCCAGCATCTCTAGTTAATTAGAGGCTTATTTCAGACATAGACAGATTCAACTTTAGCATTTTGAGTTATAGTGCAGTATCATTAACTCTTATTCAGTATTTATATGTTCAGACAAGTTTTGGGTATTCCCTACCATTCAGTTTATCTCATGTTTTAAGCTTTCACATAGTAGCTTTTGTTCAGCTGTTTAAGTATGTTTATGATATGCCAACTCAGGGTTAGCTTGGGGTCACTCCTGATCCTAGGTCCCGTGCTTATGTTTTGGAGGTAGTCTTAGGGCAGGACATAGGGCCTCTGAAGGTCTAATACAAAATCGATAAGTTACGACTCAACACTACTAGATGAAGTTCCATAAGAAAACGACTTGGTAAGGAATATCTTTGAAAGTTGTAAATGCATTGTTAAAAGTCTAAGTGGGAGATTGTTAATGTATATACTATTAATCATGTGTTTAGAAATAGTATTCTAACAATTTTCAAGATTAAATATCTTAGTGGGAGATTGTTAGGGTATATACTATCAACCATGCATTCAGATATAGTACATTATAACAATTGTGATGGTTAAAAGACTAAGTGGGAGATTGTTGGGATGTATACTATTAACCATGTGTTTAGACATAGTATTTATTATGGAATAATTATTTATTCATTTTTAATTGATCATATTAATAGTTCATGGTGTCTATGTACTTATATAGTAGATTATTTAGTGTATATAGTTTAAGCTTATACACAATGGATTAAATCATCGGTTCTTATAAGTATAAAGTTTTTTGTTCACAATTTAATATGGGAATTGTACATGCCATTAGTACGATTGTAGCACAAGATTATACGTAGCTTATCTTGATTATAGGAATGCTACAGTTCCAACTTCTTTTGCTAGTGCATTTTGTGTGTATTAAACGAGACTGAGTAGATATAGTTGCTTTAGACTGACTGACAAAAACATATTTTCTAAACTATTAAATGTACTTATATTCTTAATCCTGATATAAATATTGTGATTGTATATATTAATTATCGTTTTGATTTATTAAAAGGTGAGATTCTATGATTGGTCAATAGGCCTGGTAGATTGGATGATAGTAATATATATTGGTGAAATAATAAGTTAGTTGACGAAATCCATGTCTCGATATAGAGATTGATGATATGTCTTTTTGAGAAGCTTATAAGTTTTCATTGTGTCAAACCTTGCAAGTGAATTTATGTATCCGACACATGAAATAAGTTAAGCAGTGCTCTAAAGGAAATTGGTTAATGAATTAAATTCGTTAGTAATTTAATTTATTGATTAATATCTATAATTTTAACATGGGAATTACATATGTGTTTAATGGGGAATTTTAAAATATAAATAGAGGAGTGCAATTACAAATTTCTAGTGGAATGATTTGTAATTTATTATGGTATGAATAATTCAAGTTAATTATTTAGAATTATTTCCATAATAGAAAGCCTCGGTAATTAATTATGTGGTCCCTACTGTGCCCATATTTAACTAGAACTCAGAATCTAGTCTAAGGGGAAGAGGGAGAAGTATGCGTCTTTCTTTATTCTAAGGAAATGGAGATGTATGTTTCTTTCTCTATTCTAAGGCAAGTGAGAAGTATATAAGTTTTTCTATTTTAAGGAAAGGGTGAAGGGCATGAATTTTTCTATTTTAAGGACAGAGAGACGTACATGTATTTTACTATTTTAATGAAAGGGAGATGTACATGTCTTTTTCTATTCTAAGGATAGATATGGTATTCCTTCTCCTCCTTGGACTAGGAAGAAATCTCTATAAATAGGGATTCTTATTACCCTTGAAAAGAAGAAGTTTTCTATACGATACTTGCCCACCCAAGTATTGAGAGTTCGGAAGTAAACTTCGATCACTGTAGAAGACCATAGAACTGTCGTCCAGTTTGTGGACTTGCTTGTGGATCGCTAGAAGGTATCTGTTCACGCTTCAACAAGTAAATATTGAATTACATTTTATAAAGTTTATGTGTTTTAGCATGAATTACGTGTTGTCCATTATTCATGTAAGCAGTCTGATTCTGGTATGCTTTTGTTGTGCATATAGTTTTCCAATATAGACAAGTTTGAATAAAAAATCTTAGTTGTTGAAGAGTCTTCTGACTTGACTACTCTTAAAATATCCGAACTAATCTCTGAAGTGCAAATCCAAAACAACAGGTAACAATGGGAAATGATGGAATAGTAGATGATGCTTTCAAGCAAGCCATAAATTCAAGCATCAAAAGTAAGGCAAAAAATTCTGGTTGGATAAATCTAGAGAGGTAAAATCTGGTGGAAACCAAGGTGATTTGTCGGTGAAAGAAAATTTCCACCTTGTGACATTTGTAAGAGGACAGACCACTTAGAGAAAAATTGTTGGCGGAATTCAAAGAGGTCTCCAATTCAATATAGATGTTGTAAGAACTATGGGAACATTGAGAAGTATATTGTAGGCAAAAACAAAATCAAAGTTATTAGTCTTCCCATCGAGTGAATTTTGCAGATGATCACCAAGTTGGAAAATCAGAGTAAGGGGTTTTCATTGCCTCGCACACATCACATATTGATCAATGTAAATGGTATGTTGATAGCGTGTGCCCAAGGAACATGGCGATTGATGAAACTTTTTTTTTACTACCTTGGACATATGAGATAAAACTAAGTGAAGCTTGGAAATGGTGCATTGGATAAAGCTCATAATAAAGGGTCAGTAAAGCTCATATGTCTCGTACCTGCTACAATTTACCCAAGTTCCCTACAACATTACATGGGGAGTCGACTCAAAATTAAAGTTGGAGAAGAAGGTATCGCAATTAGCCCAATCTTTAGGTAACCAACTCTTAATTTTCTATTAGTTCATCATATTTTAGTGAGTTGATTTTGGAACTAGACCATTCATAGTTTTAAATCATTTGTTGGCATCCTTGACGAGAATAGAGAGTTGGCTTATAACAGCTCTTACATCGTCTTGTATGAACTGTAACTTCGGCGAGGAAGTCATTGTTAGCAATGGAGTAACTTGTTGCTCGGATAACATTTGTAACAAGAGTGAACTCTTGTTACTCAATTCACACAAGGGAGATGGGGAAAGAAAGAAACATTGAGAGATAGAGATTTATGATAAAAAAATTGTAGCGTTCTCATATAATTCACCAACGTATATAGGAACTAACACTTATAATGACTGAGAGATACATGTATCCTTCATAACATAAAATAGGGTCAATGGAAATGTAAGCTAACTGTCTACAAAGACTAGAAAAAAATACAGAAGTTCACTAACTTAAAACTTAAGAGACTAAAACATATTAATAAAAATTAAGATATCTTATTCACAAATAGACTTCGGAAAACAGAAAAATCTACCCCTAAACTATGAAAAATAGTATCTCATTGCTCTCTGTTATACTTTAAGGTTGTATATAACCTTACCGTCTTACTTTTTGATTGTGTACATCCTTATGACAGACAGAGAGACACGTGCCATCATTAAAAAACAACTACCCAAAATTAAAAACAAAACAACCCGTTTTCCACAATTCAACCTACCATGACCCGGATTAAAACATGTTTTCTTCCTCCCTAACAAATTGTAGAACGAGTGAATTCTCCTAGTTCTATGATTTTCTATTGTTAGTTCAGATTGGGGATGATTTTTGATCTACCTTCTTTTTTTCCACTAGCATCAACCTCTAGTACTTTATGTTTTTATCTGATTTGACACATATCTCTTTTTCATACTCTCAGGTACTGAAATTTGTGAATTTCTCGGATACTTGACTATGTTTCTGTCCTTGTCCGATTCGGGAATAGATTCACATTACATTGGAGACTAACACGGCGGCACAAATTCCTCATCTGGGACTGATGTGGAGGCACATTGTCATGCATAAAAGACTATTGAAAAATCGTAAATAATTCACGCATCGGAGATCGGCGAGCCGCTGCAATGAAATTAGACATCGAAGACATGAGAGATGCCGCAACAGAATCATGCATCAAAGAAGATTCGTGCATGGAAGACCAGTGAAACCTGGGAATAGGCTGATGCACGGGAGACTGGCTATAGGTGGGTTAAACTGTGGAAGATGGGTGGGTTTTTTAATAGTGGGTAAAAACATAAATTAATATCGGGTAGACCATTTAGATGATGTGACATGCCCCTCAGTTTGTCATAAGGGTATATACAACCCAAATGAACAGTAAAATTATATACAACCTTAAAGTATAACATATGAAATTGACGTATCATTTATCATAGTTTAGGGGTATATTTATCATTTTTAATGGATTTCTATGAAAATACATCCTCCTTCACCTAGGCCTTTTATCCGCAAGGGTCTTCAAAAGTAGAGAACTTTTCTAGTAACTTGGGAAGTAATAAAGGGGTGGGATATAGGGACTGACACTTACAATGATCGAGAGACGCGTGTCACCTTCATAATAGAAAATATGATCTTATGGAAAATTAAGCCACCTATATATAAGGACTAAAAATAATTATAAAAGTTCTCTTACTAAAACTAAAGGGACTAAAATGGATTATTAAAATCTTAGATAAACTCAGTCACAAATAGACTTTTATAAAACATTATGCCTAATCAAATAAGAGGATGAATACAGTAAACAATAAATCTTCATTCAATAAGCCTAACATGCAGCCCCTTCTATATCAAGTAGACAATTGGTGGTTTGATGTGTGAGAACTCTCTTCTCATGGCGTACTTAAGCATGTCATGTTGGTAAAGGCGTCAAAACTCCTTAGAGCCCATTCATATATTGGTTCATTGGGGATACATTTAATCATCTTCAAGTTATATGCGATGATGCGTGTATTAACACATAAAAATTTTAACCCGCCCCGCATAACAATTTTTTTCATTTTCAACCTGCTCAACCGTGCCTTGCCCCGTATAGATCCGCTCCACATAAATTTTTCCATAATTTTCTTTTTTAATTAAGTTTGATACTAAGTAAATTCATAAAAAAAAATTCATTTTCAAATTAAGTTGTAATAACTTAAAAGATAATGACTTAAAATTTATTTTTTAGAGGTCAGTTGGGAAGCATTCAAGAAATTGTATTAGTTTTGATTGAACCATTTTCATTTAGAAAGGGATGAGCTTACCATTCTTACCAAACCACATGACACACTTCATAGGTAACATTTACGAAAGAATATGATTGCCAGCCTGAAATGTCATGTTCATTACCTTGCGATCTATATATTCATTGTACCTACTTTGGGCTGCCAACAACTAAGCCTAAATTGACCCCACCTTTTCCTGAGCCTCCCTAACCAAGTAAACACCCCGAGATTTAACGTCACTATCCTCAAACTACCCTATGGGCTATCTTTATCCCCTCTCATAGGGTGCCTCAAATGGTGCCATGCGATGCTAGAGTGATGATTGTTATTGAAGGAGAACTCATATAAGGGTAAGAATTGAACTGAATGGCCCTTAAATTCAATCATACACACTCTCAACATATCTTCCAATAACTGAATAGTCCTTTCTGACTAAAATGAAGTGGGTTGATTTAGTCAACCTATCAACAATGAACAAATTCGAATCATACTTCCCCAAGGTCTTAGGTAGTCCCACTATGAAATCCATGGCTATAATTTCCCACTTTAATTCAAGAATATGCATTATCTTAAGAAAATATGGAATCATTTGATGTTCATACTTTACCTGTTGGAAATTCTGACATTTGAAAACATACTCAACACCATCTTTCTTCATCTCATGCTACCAATAAAGTCGCCTCAAATCCCTATATATCCTGTCACACAAGGATGAATAATACCACAAACCAAGAGACTCTTCCAACACACTATGCATCAAATAACCAACCCGAGGAACACAAATCCTTCCTTTAAAACTAAGCCCACTTCCTGCATTGATAGTAGCATTTTGGATCTCCCCAAAACTACCTTACCTTTAATCTTAACTAATTCCTTATCCTCCAATTTCTTAGACTTGATTTCCTCTGTAGGGATGGGCTTAACATCAATACTGGCTAACATCTCACTCTTCTCCGAGATGCCCAACTGTATGATAAAGACTCAAAATCCTGAATTTCTCTTGCTAAGGATCACCTAGACACCCCAAGCAAGCCAAATTACCCATCCTTACCATTTTGTAGCTCAATACATTTGCCATCACATTGGTCTTCCTTGGATGATACTGAATGGTGACATCATAACCCTTGAGCAACTCTATGCACCTCCCTTGACTCAAAATTAGATCATTCTTAGTGAACACATGTTGCAAATTGCGATGATTAGTGAATACCTCACACATAACTACATTCAGATAATGTTTCCACATCTTGAGAGAAAACACTACGATTGCCAACTCTAAATCATGGGTGGGGTAGTTTCTCTCATGGACCTTTAATCGTCTGGAAGCATAAGTTATAACATTTTTTCCTGCATCAACACAACAAAATAAGAAGACATCCAAATTATTCCAACATCATATCAAAGTGTATTATATCCTATATGACTAAATCTATCTGAGTTTATGGACCCATATAAGGACATAACAATAACGATACATTGGTGTTACCACTACAGACACTCTCACTAGGTAGAAACATAGATAAGTGCATCAAGGTATCAAAAATAGAATCACATCACCGAGTAAAGTTAATAGATTCCAAGTAAGTGGAGGCGATACTGATGATCGATAACTGCAAAAGCTCTCCACCACTTCTTTGCCTGACCTGGAATTTGAAAGGTTACAAACTCAACTTGATGTTGTTGTACAATACCTAACTTATGTGTCATCCCTTGAGGCTACCCCATTGGTGTAACACGGGACCTAGGATCACGAGTGACCCCAAGCTAACCTTGTGTCTGGCATATATCAAGCATATTGAGAATAGCTGAATCAGACATATACTATACGGAAGCTAAACAATGGATAACTGAAATGGGTAAAGACCCCACTAGTCTCGATATATAAAACATACTAAGAGTTCAACAATAATTGAAAGATAAATTAACAACTCAAGCTGATTCTAATACTATGTCTGAAAAGCATCTAACTGAGTCCCGTTGCTGTGACATGCCCCCGAGCTAACTCCAACAACAATTGCAAACTTAATATAAAGATTAAAATGAAAAGCATGTCTATTGTCCTTGTAACACCCCAAAAATAAGGAGTCTAGAAATGGGTCGAGTGGGAAACTCACAAGCCAAAGAAATGGAGCACGAAACCCTCTATGGAGTCGTAGACGGACCGTGAAAGGGATTACGGTCCGTTAAGGGGCTCGTGGTAGGTTTCTAGAACCTGCCCCATGCATGCTTTACTTTGACGGACGCCTACATGGCCCGTGGTTAGGTTGACATTCCGTAAAACTGGTTTTCAAGTTAGTAAGGGTCCTCCCCTAGCCACAAGTTAAGGGGTATGAGCATCACAACGGCTCGTGAAGCCTCACACCGATCGTAAGGTCGTTCGTGATGGATTTTATATATACTTAGAGTTTAGGTTCAACTACAAACGAAAATATCCTTTAGCACAAAATGAATTAGGTGGCTCATGACTTATTAATTAATGGTGTTTGAGTCCTCATTCCAACGCCACCTAGTTTGTCCAATTCCCATATCCGAGTAAAAAGTTATACCCAAAATAATGAAGCATTGTCAGGATCAATTTCTTCACGACCCGTTTGACGGGCCGTGGTTGTCATGACAACTCGTGGTGGGCTTCCAGTGAGCCAATTCGACTGTTTTTAAGTCAGGGGTTATTGGGTGTTTTCCCAATTATTTTAACGCAATACTAAGTCATTTTTCCTTCTACCCAAAGCCCTATATAATGATTGTAAACCCCCAAATCACCCAAACTAAATTCATTCTCTTAAATTTCCAAAAGTTGATCAATCTCTTCCTCCCCAAAATATTTCTCTCTCTAGAAACTTGAAGAAGAAGAAAGGATTCAAGCTAGGATCAAGGTCAAGCCTCAATTCCTCCATTGAAGGTAAGCTTTGGGCTTTTAGGTATGATAGTTTTCATCAATGGAGTTCCCAAATTCCTCAATTTCAAAGATTAGAATTCCCCAAGTTAGTTAGGGTTTTCTTCAATGAAAAGGGGTTCTCTAAATTATTGATTTAAATGATTGAATTATGATCTCTTATGCATGAATTGATGAAATACTATGGATTTTTTTATGATTCCCCATGAACCCAAATAAATCCCTTATTTTCCAATTATAATGATATAATGTGGGTTTTGATTATGAAAGAAGATATTTATGAAATCAAGCATTTATTGGTAGAATTATATGATTTTATGATGAATTTTTATGAACCCATATCTAACCTATGATTTCTAGATGTTGATGATTGAAAGTTGGTTTTGAACCTTGAAAGGTGAATTATGAAATTATTCATGTTTTTATGAAGTCTATGAAAATTTTGTAAGGGTGTTTTGAGAGTGAAGTATCAATGATGATGTTTATAGTGTTGTGTTGTTGAAGGGGATTTTCTCATATACACACCTATGCGTGAATGTGAAAGGTTTTCTCACACAGAAAGGATTCTTAGGTTGAAAGACTTTCTCACCTAATTGAATCAAAGATTAAGGCTATTACAAAATGATCATGGATGGTGAAATTTTTTCTCATGCATGGTCTAAGGCGCTATCCTAATGAAACTAGCTTGGATTAGTTGTCCAAGGGAACCTTTCCATGGGTAATGAGGTCAAGTAAGAAATGACTATTCCGTGGGATTTATTCTTAGAACTAAGTGAATATTAAATATGAGATGGAAGCTCTCTCGAGTAGAGGTCGGGTTTCTAGAAGCAATTTCATAAGATAGATGCTCTCCCGAGTAGAGGCCGGGTTTCTAGTAGCAATCTCTTTATCCCTTAACTATGTGTACCCATAGGTTGATTAGCTAGTGGATCCACTTAAGCTAGAAGTTCTTAGTTCTACCTTGACAAGTAGGACAACCCTTTTCAATGTGGGAGACACCGGGGTATCATGTTATATCTCACATGGTCTGTATGTCTGTTAAGGGTAATTCCCCACATTAATAATGAACTAAGGTTACTTTAAGAAGTATCATGTATGAGTTCAAAGGTTTTAAAGATGACTTATGGTTTCTAACTCTCAAAATACATGTTTTAGCTTGATAATTGCATACTTATGAAAATGTCCCTTTTTAGCATGATTTCAATGTTTCATACATGGCTATCATACTTGGTACATTGTTTTGTACTAACACATACTCTTGCCTACTTTTCCCCATATGCAGGGTCCAAGAGTCAGGGTCATCACTTTCGTGGCTCGAGGTTGACTTGAGATATTTTTGAGCTTTGGTGAGTGATATACCGTGAGTTCACGGTATTTCTAATACATTTCACTTACAAGTTGTGTGTGTCTAGGGCCTTTTATATTGTGTTTTTTATGTGTTTTATCATGTTTTGCAGGAAAGGTGTTCAGGCGCGGAAGTTTAGAGACAGCTGAAGGAAATGCAGAAAAGGGCATCCACGGAGGTCATCTACGGACCGTAGGTCCATTCAAGGTCCGTAGGTGATGACCGTAGATCAGCAGGCATGGTGTTGAGGACAAATAAGGGAAATCTGACCAAGTGTGGAACCACGGTGCCCATTCACGGTCCGTAGATTGATCTACGGACCGTACTGTTGATCCGTAGAGTGAGACTGCGAGGGTTCCAGTACCTGATTTTTGAAGATTCTAAGTATGGAGCTACGGAAGGGATTGACGGATCGTAGGTCGATCTACGGTCCGTGCTGCTGGTCCGTCGTTCGCTTCAGAGAAGCTGATTTTTGGATGCTGAAATATTTTCTAAGTCTTGAGTGACGGAAGGGACTTACGGACCGTAGATCCATCGACGGTCCGTAAGTCAGTCTCGTGGATTCGAAGACGCGTACCTGAACAAAACTTTCCTTAATTTGTTTCCCTTTTTATTTAGGACTTGTTTTCTATAAATAGGACATGTAAACCTCGTTTTTGGGGGGTTAGACACTATTATTCTATTTTTTTTGCTTTGTAACTTGGGAGATTAATTTGCAACCCTAGCAATTATTGATTTCCCAAGTTCGTTTTGAAGATTTTGGCTTTGCAATTCAAGTTAATTTTCTGGGTTTATTATTCTCGTTAAGTAAGTTCATGATTTCTTCATCTATAATTATGAATTGTGTTCTTGCCAATATGAGTAACTAAATCCACAACTAGGGTTGTGGGAACCATGATCAATTAACAAAGTATGAATAGTAAATAAGCAATTCTTGACTAGTATTTTGCATGCATTGATAATTCTTTCGTTTAGAAGTCTTTTTAACGGTGGCCAACATTAGAACTCGCCTTGTTACTACTTGCCGGACCAAGGAGGTAATTAACTAGAAAAGAATTATCAACATAGATTTAGTGTGATACTATCTAATAGGCTAGTGTCGATTGGTGCGAAGTAATAACTAAGCCAAACATCGATTATGATGTCTAATATGAGGTAAAGGTAAGGGTTAGTAAATTATACACACGTAGCCGGACCAAGGTGCGGGGTGAAATTCTCTAGATGCCGGACCAAGGATTTAGAGATACCTAACTTATCACTTTGCATGTGATACACTAGAAAAGGATTGCTATTACTAGGATTACTGCGTTATGAGATTATGGGGAACACGTATACCCTAGTTATTTCTCTTATCTTGATAACAACCAAAGTTGAGTTTAATTATTGATTACTTATTAAGTTCTTACTATTTGTTTCACACAAGCACAACCCCCCTTTTTATTACCTGTTTCTGGAAATAATTTGACTAATTGAATATAATTGTTGGTTAAAAGTAAAGTCTAAACCAGTTTCCTCGTGGGATCGACCTCAACCTACAAGTTGGGTTCTTTACTTGATAACGATCGCTTATGCTTCTGAAAGGAAGTGTAATTTGAGCGTATCAAATTTTGGCGCCGCTGCCGGGGAACCTGGCTTTTAGACTTAGTTTTAACTACAATATTGAACGTTAGTCAAATATTTCCTAATTTTACTTGTTTCTTTGTTTTTGTCTCTCTCAGGTTCCGACTCTAGTGTATGCCAATTACACGGAGCCAAGGCGAACCACTTACTCCGTACGATCTAGAGTTGAACAGAACTTTGCGAAGAATGAACAATCAAGGACTTCCAGTTCATCCTATCCGAGGAAATCTAGATGAAGCAGTTGAGTTACAGCAGCCAAGAGTAGTTGGTGGGGAAAACCGGGGTCTAGCTGAAAATCAATTGGGAGATGCAGTGACAGTGCATGATCCACCAGGCCCACAACACCATGACAACTATCGGGGCAACATCGACATAGCAGACTCCGATGGACCCATCGTCCTGCCTCCTCTACCTCCAGGGCACACATTTGTGGTGACTAGTAGTTTGATGCAGATGCTTACAGTAAGAGGCTTATTTTCAGGATCGCCATCAGAGGATCCACATGCTCACTTGGCCAAGCTTAGGGTGGTTTGCAAAAGTTGTGTAGGTAGACCAGACTTGGATATGAACGTCATTGGGTTACGAGTGTTCCCTCTGTCACTGACAGGCGATGATGCAGTATGGTTCACTGAGCTTCCTTATAACTCAATTTTCACATGGGACCAACTAGCAGAGGTATTTAAAGCAAAGTACTATCCAGTGTCTAAGAAGCTCAATCACAAAGATAGGGTCAACAATTTTGTGGCATTACCTGGAGAGTCTGTGAGTAGCTCTTGGGACAGATTCACTGCTTTCGTATTGACGATGAGTCACTGAAGGAATATTTCTATCGAGGACAGGATGATAACAATAAAGCAGTACTTGACACTATTGCTGGAGGTTCATATGGTGATTGTACATACGCACAGATTGCTGAAAAATTGGAGAGGATCTCTCGCAACAATAAAGCGTGGAGCACTAGGAGGTCAGATACTGGGAGAAACACATTTGATATTCATAATGCTACTGTTAACTCTGCAGATGATATTTGTGAGGAGATGGCTCAGATGAGGACAGAGTTGGGGTTGGTATTGAAGCATGTGAGTGGAGGAACAGAAAAGGTAAATGCTGTAAACTACTTAACTAGAACTCCACCACCAGTTGAGGAGTGTTACTATGAAGAGGACACTTATGCGGTGAACGATCAGACGGGGGGTTTCCGACCAAACGCCCAAGGATCCAACACGGAAAATTGGCGCCAAGGTCAAGGGAACCAAGGTCGGAACTATGGAAATTACAACCGAGAGGGTCACTATGTCCGAGATGGGAACTTAAATCGCGACAACAACTATAACAGGAACAACTATGGCAACAGAAACGATCGGGTTGGACCCTATGTTCCCCCTCAAAATCGGGAATCTGGTTCTAGGGAAGCTGGAGGTAATATGACGCGTATCGAAGATATGCTGCATAAGATGATGAGAAGGTTTGATGCGACTGATGAGAATGTGAAAGAGATGAGAAACGACTTATCTGGTATTGGTCAAAAGGTTGACGCCCATGCAGTGTCAATAAAGCATCTAGAGCAGCAGATGATGCTGTTGTCTACTACAGTGAACCCGCGTCAACCTGGCACTCTTCCAAGCAACACCATCCAGAATCCAAAGAATGATGGACATTGTATGGTAATTACCACTCGAGGAGATAAGCAAACTATAGATCCACCTATGCCGTCTGTGGTGGAAGTTGAGAATAGAAAAGAAGATGATGTGCTGAAAGTTAGAGAGAAGTCAGAGGTTGTGACAGAACAAGAAGTGGAGATACCTCAGAAAGTGGTTCCCATACCTAGACCTCCACCACCGTTTCCACAGAGGTTAGTGAAGAATACTGAAGATGGTAAATATCGCAGGTTTATCACTATGTTGAAGCAGCTTTCTATCAATGTCCCTTTGATAGAAGCCTTGGAGAAAATGCTTGGATATGCAAAATTCATGAAAGATATGGTGACAAAGAAAAGGTTTGTGAGTTTCGAAGATGATGATAAATTGCAGCATTGTAGTGCTATTGCTACCAGATCTCTGGTGCAGAAGAAGGAAGACCCTGGTGCTTTCACGATCCCATGTACTATAGGGTTATTACACTTTGCTAAGGCATTGTGTGATCTTGGTGCTAGCATCAACCTCATGCCTTTATCTATTTACAAGAAGTTGGGTCTAGGGGATTCAAAGCCCACTGCAATGCGGTTACTGATGGCTGATAGGACTGTGAAGAGGCCCATAGGTGTGCTCCATGATGTGCTAGTGAAAGTAGAGTCTTTCATCTTTCCGGCGGATTTTGTGATCCTTGACTGTGAGGTTGATTTTGAGGTTCCCATCATCCTTGGGAGACCATTTCTTGCCACAGGGCGTGCATTAGTTGATATGGAAAAGGGACAGATGAAGTTTAGACTGAACAATGAAGAAGCAACTTTCAATATCTGTAGATCCATGAAGCAGAATGGTGAGCTACAAACAGTATCTGCTATAACTTACAGAGTGGAGAGTGGGTCAGAGGTGCAAATTGAAGAGCGGTTAGGTGTTGAGGCACTAGCAGCAGTCATGATGAATTTTGGTAGTGATGGTATTGACGAGTATGATGAGTTGGTAGCCGCACTTGATAAGTGTGAATACCGGTTCAAACCAAAGAAGTATGACCTAGACATGAAGAATCGCGAGTCCCCACCCACAAGACCATCTATTGTGGAGGCACCAAAATTAGAGCTTAAAGCTCTACCACCGCACTTGAGGTATGTATATTTAGGCGAAGAGAATACTTTGCCAGTCATCATTGCAGCAGATTTGAATGCAAGGCAAGTAGAGTATTTGGTGACTGTATTAAAGAAGTTCAAGCGAGCGATTGGGTGGACTATTGTAGATATTATTGGGATCGCCCCCGGTATCTGTTCTCACAAAATCCAACTCATGCCAGATCATAAGCCCAGTGTTGAGCACCATAGAAGATTAAATCCACCTATGCAAGAGGTAGTAAAAAAGGAGATCATCAAGTGGTTGGATGCGGGAGTTATTTATCCCATCTCAGATAGTAATTGGGTATGTCCTATGCAGTGTGTACCAAAGAAAGGTGGTATGACTGTGGTTCCAAATGAACGAAATGAGCTTGTTCCAATGAGGCCTGTCACTGGAGGGAGAGTTTGCATGGATTATCGGAAGCTGAATGCGTGGACAGAGAAAGACCACTTTCCTATGCCATTCATGGACCAGATGTTAGTTAGGCTTGCAGGCAAGGGTTGGTATTGTTTTCTTGATGGGTATTCGAGCTACAATCAAATTTCTATAGCTCCAGAAGACCAAGAGAAGACCACCTTCACTTGCCCATATGGGACTTTTGCTTTCAAACGGATGCCATTCGGATTGTGCAATGCTCCAGCGACCTTCTAGAGATGTATGCTGTCGATATTTTCTGATATGGTGGAGGACACTATTGAAGTGTTCATGGATGATTTTTCAGTTGTAGGTGATTCGTTTGATCATCATCTAGAACATCTGGCCGAGGTGCTCAAAAGATGTGAAGACTGCAACTTGGTGCTGAATTGGGAGAAATGTCATTTCATGGTAAAAGAAGGTATAGTGTTGGGTCATCGAATTTCAGAGAAATGTATTGAGGTTGATAGAGCTAAAGTCGAGGTAATAGAAAAGCTTCCACCACCCATATCTGTAAAAGGAGTTAGAAGTTTTCTTGGGCATGCAGGTTTTTATAGGAGATTTATCAAAGATATCTCAAAAATTGCACATCCCTTGTGCAAACTGCTCGAGAAGGAGAATAAGTTCTATTTTGATGATGCTTGTCTTAGAGCATTTGGAGAGTTGAAGGAAAAGTTGGTTACAACACCTATCATTATTTCACCAGATTGGGGACAACCGTTTGAGGTAATGTGTAATGCGAGTGGAGTGGCGCTTGGTGTAGTATTGGGTCAAAGGCGTGAGAAAATTCTTCACCCTATTTACTATGCTAGCAAAGCTCTGAATGTGGCCCAGAAGAATTATACAGTGATCGAACAAGAACTTCCTGCGGTGGTTTTTGCATTCGAAAAATTTCGTTCCTACTTGCTTGGTACTAAGGTTATCGTGCATACTGACCATTCTGCATTGAGGTATTTGATGGCGAAAAAGGATGCAAAACCACGATTGATTAGATGGGTATTGTTGCTGCAAGAGTTTGATTTTGTGGTAAAAGATAGAAAGGGAACCGAAAATCAAGTTGCCGACCGCTTGTCAAGATTAGAGGAAGAGGCCATGCTAAAGCTTGGAGATAGGGCTGAAATTAATGATGCTTTTCCAGATGAACAGGTATTGGCTGCTTCTAATGATTTGATTCCTTGGTTCGCAGACTTTGCTAATTATTTGGCAAGCGACATTGTGCCACCCAATTTGTCTTTTCACCAAAGAAAGAAATTTATGCATGATGTGAAGAAATTCTTTTGGGATGAACCTTATTTGTATCGTAGTTGTGCTGATGGGATTATTCGTCGCTGTGTGTCTGAGGTTGAAATGTTGAGTGTACTTGAAGAATGCCATTCATCACCCGTTGGTGGGCATCATAGTGGTATTCGGACTGCATATAAGATTTTGCAGTGTGGATAATATTGGCCTACCATCCACCAAGATGCTCATGATTTCGCCAAGTCTTGTGATCGTTGCCAAAGAGATAGAGGGATTTCAAAGAGGCAAGAGCTCCCTATGAATCCCATACTGGTGATCGAATTGTTTGATGTATGGGGCATTGATTTCATAGGTCCATTTGTGAGTTCATATGGGATGAAGTATATTCTGGTTGCGGTTGATTATGTATCGAAGTGGGTGGAAGCAGTAGCACTCCCCAACAACGAAGGTAAAAGTGTCACCGCATTCTTGAAAAAGAATATCTTCTCCAGATTCGGTACACCGAGGGCTATTATTAGCGATGGAGGCTCTCACTTTTGTAATAAGTTGTTCAAAACACTACTTGAAAAATATGGTGTCCGTCACAATGTAGCCACTCCTTATCATCCACAGACTAGCGGTCAAGTTGAGGTGTCCAACAGAGAAATAAAGCAGATATTGACGAAGACTGTGAACGCTAATCGAACGGATTGGTCAAGGAAGCTTGATGATGCTCTATGGGCATATCGCACTGCATACAAGACCCTCATAGGTATGTCGCCTTACCAACTTGTATATGGGAAGTCTTGTCATTTACCAGTAGAGCTAGAGCACAAGGCTATGTGGGCAATGAAGAAGTTAAATTTGGATTGGGGCACCGCGTCTAATCAAAGGATGAATGACTTGAACGTGCTTGATGAGTTTCGCCTAAAAGCTTATGAAAGTTCAGCCTTATACAAAGAGAAGATGAAGAGGTATCATGATCAAAGAATTGAAAAGCGAGAATTTGTGGTTGGTGATCGTGTGCTGCTATTCAACTCTAGGTTGCGCCTAATTCCAGGCAAACTCAAGTCCAAGTGGACCGGGCCATTTTTGCTCACAAAAGTGCTCTCGCATGGAGCGGTTGAACTTGAAAATAAGGATGGAACAAGGTTTGTGGTGAATGGGCAAAGGATCAAGATCTATCTGGGAAATGCTGAAACTGTGCAAGAAGTGATTGAGGCCTGTAATCTTGATGAAGTCTGAGTAATCAAGATAACTGCGTCGTGCCGCGACGTTAAATCAAGCGTTGCTTGGGAGGCAACCCAAGATATACAATCTAGCCAACGATAGGGTTCTGTTTTCCATTACGTAGTTTATCTTTCTTTGATTACTTGCGTCTTTGTATCAATGTAGGTAGGGGTTTCAGTATTTTAGTTCTTAGTGTTGGCTAGAAGTAATATAGGGTCCATGTCTAAAAAGTGTCCAGAAAATGAAAAAAATAGACTATTGGTTGCTACATGTGCAGGTACACTATGCAAGAAATCTACAGAAAATGGTCTGGTGCAGAGGTCTACGGACCCCATCGACGTTCCGTCGATTGATCCACGGACTGTCAAAGGTGTCCGTAGATCCCAGGTAAGTACCTAAAATTGTCCTAGTATAATTGTGATCTACGGTCCCGATCTACGGACCGTAGATAGACTCATGGACCGTAGACGGGGTCTCGTGAGTCCAAACCCTACAGTTGACTGACCCGACCCGGACCCCCATTACTTAAAACCCCCATTGTTTCAAATCATTTCTCTTCCCTCCATTACTCCCAAAACCGTTACACCCACTCTTTAAACTCCCCAAATCACTCCATAACCACCACATAATATCCTCCCTTCCATATATTCCCAAAATCCCTTCCATACCAAAATCAACCCATCCCATAATCTAACAAAAAGGGTCCTGTGTTTGGTCAATAACGAAAAGGTGACTCCTTGGTCTTGCTAAGCATAGTTTCATCACGCAATCACCCCACTCCTTGTTGCTTGTAAGGTAATAAACTTTCTCTTCACTTTGAATTTCGATTCATAGATCGAATATAGAGGGTCGGGAGTTGGGTCTTGACCTTGGGTAATTGTTAGGTGAAATTGCCTGATAAACTTGAATTTTACAATGCCCTTGGAATGATAGATAGTGATTGTATAGCATTAGTTTAATGTGAGTTTATATGATCGTAAATTCTGTATGCTAGTTTCGACTTAGGGTTCCACATCTAGTCTAAATTGTTGGGTATAATAATCGGTCGGAATCTTAAGATTGACGAACTAGCATATTTTAAGTGTGTATTTGCATGATGAGGTTGTGTTTATGTTGAAACCAACAGCCAAAAATGTATCATACCTGGCACTGATGGCTTTCACGATACTCCGTCTACGGACCGTAGATCCATCTACGGACCGTAGATGGGGTTCGTCATTAGATGCACCTACAAATTTTCACCAAGTGTAAAACCACGGAGGTGGACTACGGTCCGTAGATCCATCTACGGACCGTTCTGCACTTCCGTGGTTTCCATCTGCGACCTATATCTCAGGCTCCCTGATCCACGGAAGAGATCCATGGACCGTAGATCAGTCTACGAACCGTAGGTCTCCTCCGTGGATGACCACTGTAGCAACTGTCAAAATTTTATTTTGTGAACTTAAGTTGGGTTGTTCTCCATTCTAAACGCTTCCTTTGCTGCATATAGTTAAGTTTGGCACTAATACCGTTCCCGCAGGTACGATGGCACCCAAGAAGATGGTCACCTACTCCAAACGGGGCAAGTCCAAGTCTGTGGCCCCTAGTTTCCGGCTGATTGATGAGGACACCGACAACGACTCTGACCCAGCATATGTGCCTCTCAACCCAAGGGCTTCTCGCGCTGCACCCAGAAGCACCCCCCGGAAGGTGCTCCCCGACGTAGTCACTGTCTCCCAGTCTGATGAGGAGCGCACACTGATCGGGTCACCAACTGGGGCTGCTTCCAGTTCAGAGGGACCTATGTCCGGATCCGAGTCTGCTTCTGCCTCAGGCTCCCAGTCTGCCCACTCTTCACAATCAGAGTCTGTCCATGCTACAGGGTCCAACGCTAAATCATCCACAGGGTCCAACGCTAAATCATCCACAGGGTCTGGAAAGAATGACCAAGCAGCCTCGTCTAATGAGGCAACTAGCTCAGAGTCCGTACCTGCACCACGGAATGATGAGCCCACTCCTGTAGCCGGCGAGCTGAATAGGTGGTGCGTAGAGGGTCAATGGCAGATCTATCGGGATGCTATGATGGTCAATGACAAACAAAACATGGCCCGATTGATTCAAGAGGAGCGCAGAATCCTCACGGGGAGCTTGCATACTGTTCCAGATATTCACCGGCTTTTCAAACTTCACAAGTGTGACTGGATGGCTCGAGACCTAGGGACGTATAGCGAGGAGATTGTCCGGGAGTTCTATGCTTCCTATACTGCTACTCTCCGTGGGTCCATTTCCAAGCGGTCAAAGCCACTAGCTCAGGCCCAGCTCACTTCCACCTTGGTTCGAGGGTGTCCGGTGGACATATCACCCGCCACCATTCGCCGTTTTTTCTATGGTCCTACCACATGCCTCTCTTGGTCTCCTAACACTTCAGAGTTTGATTACCGCTGGGACATCGTGCGGAGTGGCACTTTCGAGAGGAATGCTGAGTAGCGAGAGGCTGTTATACTATGGCTGGCCAGGTACATTGCTGCAGATGGCGAGCGAGCGGAATGGGTTGCTGCTCCACGGTTGGGCATCCAGAAGGCCACATTGAATTTTGTAGCAAAGTTCTTCTGGCTGTTGATACGCAACAGAGTGTCACCCACAAAAGCTGACAATCAGGTCACTTGGGACAGAGCGGTGATGGTTGCTGCATTGGTGGCGGGAGTAGAGATCTACTTTGCCCGAATGCTGCTGGCAGAGATCCACGAGAGAGCTTTCAGGACCTCCACTACATACCCTTTCCCCTGTCTGATCTTTCACTTGTGCAGGGACTCTGGAGTGCCGATCTGGCATTGTGACAGGCTAGTCCACCCTACAGGGGCATTGGACATCGGCCTTATTCGGGATAACGCAAATGTGGCAGCACCTCGCAGAGAGCCCCTGATTGAGGTACCCCCCTTGGACTCCGATCTTGCAGACACTGTGGGGCAGGCACAGGGCGGTGACCCCATTATCCCAGACCGCACCGACACTGTCCCAGGCTCCTCTTCTCAGGCAGCTAGTGTTGCTCCTAGTTCTTCCCGGTCCACACCACAGTTAGGAGCGACGGTTGTCCCTATGGCCAGAGTACAAAAGTTAGAGGCGCAGATGGCTACACTGCTGCATCACATCCAGCTGTGGATGCAAAATTCGATTGCCGAGTCCGAGGCTAGAATGGAGCGCAGGATGGAGGGGATGATGGACCGCAAGGTCCTGGCGGTTAATAAGCGGCTTGACGCCTTTGAGTTGCGAGTTCTCGAGCGATCAGTTCCGGCCACAAATTTATCTGCTTTGCAGGATGCCATAGCCAGCCTCCGGACTGATGTTGATGCCATTCTTGCTGCACCTTCAGTTGAGACTCAGGCTGCCCCTACTGCGCTGGCTAATGATACAGTGCTAGATGCTCTATTCAGTGGCATCGCCGAGAAGGGGCCTGCACCGACACATGCAAAGGGCAAGCGGCACCGTTCTCATCGCACAGAGGAAGAAAAAGCTCAGAAAAGACAGCGTCGCCAGGAGAAGGAGGCTAGGAGAGCTTCGATTGCAAACGAAGAGTCGCGCCAGCAAAGGGTGCGTGAGAGAGCTGCAGGGGCATCGAGCTTTGCCCCAGTTTCAGAGGTTCAGCCTATTGTGAGGGGCGTTGCGAGCACCACTGATGGTGCGGAGCGTGTGATAGAGAGCACTACTGAGGGTGCTAGGTTTGCTGAGGTGGGCACTACTGAGAGTGCCCCCACTGATGTTCCAGAGGGCTCCGGGAAACCTGACCCCCCTTCTTGTTGATGATTCGCCGGCGCTTTGCGCCACAGGTTTGCTTCACTCAAATCCATTCACTTTTACTGTCTATGTATGCATTGTGGACAATTGCATCTATTTTTGTTGGGGGTGGGGTAAATGGATCGTGAGTGATAGGGTGAAGTCTGAGTAACCCAACTCATGAATCTTCTCTTGGGGTTTTCTTGCCTGTGTTCTTTTACCCCAAGAGACTGTTTATTTTTTGTTGAATCGGCATGTCTTAGGATTGTGTGTGTAGAAGCATAATACAGAATGAAGCATGATGGATTAGGAAAAATAATACCCGTCAGATTCTGGGTTGTATGCTAGAAGTAGGCTACGACTAGTTGATTGTGTTGGCTCTGAGTATGACATAGTAACAATCGACCTGATTGCATGATTAAACCTGAAACTTGAACTGGGTAATCTGACAATCTGATAATGAAACTATGTGCCAAGAGTGGGTAAGAATCATTGACTGTTCAAACAGTTTTGTGCAAAACTAGAACTTGCCCGGTTAGTCCTGCTAGGACAATTCAATCTAGAGGATAAGAAGTGATCATAGGCCGTTGTTCTGAAAAAAATCCACAAATTACCTAGAAGGATTCAATCAAATGAAATAACTGTTCCCTTTGATCCAATTTTGAACCTAAAAATTAAACCATTTCTTTCTAAAACCCCGAACTTACTTTCCCATAATCTACTATGTTGGCCCCGGTCCCTCCTTGGACATGTGCACTTTGACTTAGGCCAAAAGCCTAAGTTGAGGGTGGCTAATGTAAAAAGTAACTTCAATCTTGGCCCTGACCTGACATCGGGTATTGTGCACCTCAACTAACGGAAAATCCATAAGTTGAGGGTGGCTATGAAAGAGGAAACTGAAAGAAAAATGGGGATAAAAAAATAAAAAAAATAAAAAAGAAGAAGGGAGAAACGGAAGGAAAGGATGTGAATTATTAAAAGAGAAAGGAGCGATAAAATAAAAGGAAATTGAGCTACAAAGTTTAAAGTCACATCCGTGGTTGAAGAAAATCAAGGGAAAGCGGGAAAGTAATAATATGACAAAAATAGGGCAAAAAGAGGTTAAAAGCCTAGTGTAATGACAGGGAGGGTAGAAAGTCACTAAACAGTACCCAAATGTACCACACTTGATCCTGAGCCTACGTTACAAGCCAATAAAGTCCTATAGTGATCCTGGAGTCTAGTTTGAAAAGTCTGAGCAGTGAAAATAAGGGCAAGCTTATGGCAGTAAGCACTAACTGTAGTTGAAATCATTTCTGAGTGTGAGTGTTGAATAAATCCTTGTACCATAAATGAAATTAATTTTTTGCGAAAAGAGGATTTCGTTTGAAGTAAGGGCACTGGTTACATCGTTGGAAAGTTGGTACCTGGGTGACAGTGAGAAGGTGTCTGTTGTGTGTCAGTTGGTTGGTCTGTGTCATGATGTGATCCACATGAGTTGGCTTGTCGAGTCTAAGAGAACGAATGTGCACCCGAACAATGAGGAGGTAGAGAGCCATGTGATTGCTTGAGTTAGAAATGCTTGCTTCTATACAAGTGTCGTTTAGAGTTCTAGTGCGTCGCTTGAGGACAAACAACGAATTTAAGTTGAGGGTGTTGATATACCGTGAGTTTACGGTATTTCTAATACATTTCACTAACAAGTTGTGTGTGTCTAGGGCCTTTTATATTGTGTTTTTTTATGTGTTTTATCATGTTTTGCAGGAAAGATGTTCAGGCGCGGAAGTTTAGAGACAGCTGAAGGAAATGCAGAAAAGGGCATCCACGGAGGTCATCTACGGACCGTAGGTCCATTCACGGTCCGTAGGTGATGACCGTAGATCAGCAGGCGTGGTGTTGAGGACAAATCAGGGAAATCTGACCAAGTGTGGAACCACGGTGCCCATTCACGGTCCGTAGATTGATCTACGGACCGTACTGTTGATCCGTAGAGTGAGACTGCGAGGGTTCCAGTACCTGATTTTTGAAGATTCTAAGTATGGAGCTACGGAAGGGATTGACGGATCGTAGGTCGATCTACGGTCCGTGCTGCTGGTCCGTCGATCGCTTCAGAGAAGCTGATTTTTGGATGCTGAAATATTTTCTAAGTCTTGAGTGACGGAAGGGACTTACGGACCGTAGATCCATCGACGGTCCGTAAGTCAGTCTCGTGGATTCGAAGACGCGTACCTGAACAAAACTTTCCTTAATTTGTTTCCCTTTTTATTTCGGACTTGTTTTCTATAAATAGGACATGTAAACCTCGTTTTTGGGGGGTTAGACACTATTATTCTATTTTTTTTGCTTTGTAACTTGGGAGATTAATTTGCAACCCTAGCAATTATTGATTTCCCAAGTTCGTTTTGAAGATTTTGGCTTTGCAATTCAAGTTAATTATCTGGGTTTATTATTCTCATTAAGTAAGTTCATGATTTCTTCATCTACAATTATGAATTGTGTTCTTGCCAATATGAGTAACTAAATCCACAACTAGGGTTGTGGGAACCATGATCAATAACAAAGTATGAATAGTAAATAAGCAATTCTTGACTAGTATTTTGCATGCATTGATAATTCTTTCGTTTAGAAGTCTTTTTAACGGTGGCCAACATTAGAACTCGCCTTGTTAGTACTTGCCGGACCAAGGAGGTAATTAACTAGAAAAGAATTATCAACATAGATTTAGTGTGATACTATCTAATAGGCTAGTGTCGATTGGTGCGAAGTAATAACTAAGCCAAACATCGATTATGATGTCTAATATGAGGTAAAGGTAAGGGTTAGTAAATTATACACACGTAGCCGGACCAAGGTGCGGGGTGAAATTCTCTAGATGCCGGACCAAGGATTTAGAGATAC
Organism: Solanum okadae; assembly: GCA_036553675.1. Classification (NCBI taxonomy): domain Eukaryota; kingdom Viridiplantae; phylum Streptophyta; class Magnoliopsida; order Solanales; family Solanaceae; genus Solanum; species Solanum okadae. Next base: position 37,207,397 of record CM071689.1, read on the forward strand.
CTAACTTATCACTTTGCATGTGATACACTAGAAAAGGATTGCTATTACTAGGATTACTGCGTTATGAGATTATGGGGAACACGTATACCCTAGTTATTTCTCTTATCTTGATAACAACCAAAGTTGAGTTTAATTATTGATTACTTATTAAGTTCTTACTATTTGTTTCACACAAGCACAACCCCCCTTTTTATTACCTGTTTCTGGAAATAATTTGACTAATTGAATATAATTGTTGGTTAAAAGTAAAGTCTAAACCAGTTTCCTCGTGGGATCGACCTCAACCTACAAGTTGGGTTCTTTACTTGATAACGATCGCTTATGCTTCTGAAAGGAGGTGTAATTTGAGCGTATCAGTGAGTCCTCATGCTTTGAGGACGGACTTTCATTAGTTTCATTTCTTTCATGTATTTATATTTTTGGACATGATGTATGGGCTAGGTCCAATTTCATTCTATTTTTTAAATGGCTATGATGAGACAAGTGTATTAGACTTCTGCTTTGCTTTTATAAAATGTTTTTGACTTGGACTATTGTTTTACTCTTATTTTTATATTTCTTAGTTTATGAGAGGTAAGTGGCTTGTATGGAGTTCTTCGGGTTTCTATACGCCATGTTTCAGCTAGAGGGTACCTCTATATCGTGACAAACTTGGTAATCAGAGCACAACGTTTAGAATGGTCCTATGATATCTCATAAGCCACGTCTAGTAAAGTGTTGTTTATAAGTGTGAAGCACACCACATTTATGAATGAGAGGCTACAAGATGATTGGGAAGCTCCATTTCTTTCATTACTCTAGAGTCGTGTGATAGAGCTTAACTCTATCGGGTCTCTCTCCTAATCCCTATCCTATGATCTTCAGGACATGGCTACTCAAAAAGCTTTCGCTAGAGGGAATAAGGGAGACAATGTTAATCAAGAAGCTCCACCCCAAGTTCCTCAAGTTTCGGTTGTTACTTAAGCCGATCAAGGGTTTAATGCAGAGTTTAGGGTTACTTTTATAGTGTTGGATCAAGTTGTGACGGCCCAGCCCAATACATAAGTTGTGATCCTCGTGAACCCAACTGTGAGTACGACGGCACATTGAGCAAGGAACTTCACTAGGAGGAATCCTCTGGAAGGATGGTCTAGAAAACTAGAAAGGGAAAGAACCAAGGCTCCTCAAAGGCATAACAATGAGAGGGTGTCAACCCTAAGCCTCAAGGAGGAAATAAAAGAGGGTCTCTGGTGTTGGATTGTGCTAGGTATGGAAGAAACCATAAGGGAAAATACCTAGCGGGTTCCAAGGCTTGATATGGTTGTGGAAAGATGGACCACAAGATAAGGCATTGCCCTTTGGTTGCTAGGAATGAGGGAGATAGTTTTCGAAGGGCTCAAGCATATCCTTCATCCAGTCCAAGTGGTTCGGGTACTAGTGCTCTAAAGCAAGAGAGGTTCTATGCCCTTCTGACTCGTGGTGAAAAAGAGGGTTCTCCCGATGTGGTTACAAGTATGTAAATGTTTTTTTAACTTGATGTTTATGCTCTACTTGATCTCGGTGCTACTTTGTCTGTTGTGATGCCATATTTGGCTATGTGGTTTGAAGTGCTCCATGATGTGTTGTTAGAACATTTTTTTTTGTCCCTACTCTTGTTGGTGATTCTATTATGGCTAAGAGGGTCTATAGAAAGTGTACCATTTCATTATCCCATAGAGTTACTCTAGTTATTTGGTAGAGCTTGAGATGCTAGATGTTGATGTTATTCTGGGTATGGATTGGCTGTACTCTTGTTATGCTTCTATTGATTGTATAACCCGTATAGTCAGATCTGAGTTTTTGAATGAGCCTATTGAAATGATCCAAAAAGTTTTTAAAAATGTGCTTCGTAAGTTACCGGAAACTTGTTTTAGCTATATCTAAAAATCCGTTTCATTTTTCGAAAATCCGACTTCATATTCTTGTTTAGGGGGTCAAATTGAGTGGGAAATGGGTCTAACCCAAATTTTAGAGCAACCGTATCAAAATCCGAAATTTCCAAGTGAAGCCTTTTTCGAGGGTCTACTTTGGAGGGTCATATATCCTATCACACAAATAATTGGGTGGCCCATATCATATCCATGGAAATCCCTTTGAGTTAGCTACCCAACGCACTTCGTTTCACCTCATTTGGAGTTCGGACGAAGAAGTTATGCCCATTTTCGTAAAATCTGTCCGGCAGGAAATGCAATTTCCAGTGAGCGTTTTTACTGTTCACCCGCCTCATTTTTTTTCTAAGTGTTGGACCATTTTTCCAAAGGGCATATGTTATTTCCTATATAGCATTAGTTCAATTCTCATCTCTAAAACATTTCCCAAAACACCTCTCCCATACTTAGACACATTTTCTCTCAAATTCTCTCAAGAACCCTAATCCAAAACCTTCCTCAAGATTGAAGAGACTCTTGCTCCAAGTTCCAAGCTTCCATTGAAGACACTCTCAAGACCTTCATAAGAACTCAAGGTATGTGGTGTTGAACTCATGGGTCCTTCCACCCATAGTGCCTAGACTCTATTCTACTCACTAATTCATGGTTTAAGTTAAGATTCATAAATTAGTCTTGTTCTTTGTAATAATTTCCTGCACATTGAATTTTAAACATGAAAAGTGATTGTTTTGAGCATGTTGTGACTCTAGAACTGGAATCTAAATTTGGAATGGATGCGGAGATTTTCATGTGGTCTTGTGGGTGTTAAAAGGTGTTGTTGTAGGTTGTTCACTGGTTTGGCTGCATAATTACTACCCTATTTTCCATGCTCTTTGATTCCATTACATGCCTTCAAGGTGTTTGACAAAATGTCCAACTATGGAGAATTGATGAATCGATGCTTTAAAGCTTGAGTTATGAGATGTATGGCAATCCAGAGATGTGTTGATGACAAACTAAGCTTGTGTATATGTTCATTCCATACATGAGATTGCATTAGAGCCTAATGGGAATTTTCTATATAAAGTGTTGCATGACCAACATCAACCATGTGAGAGGTTTATATCTCACCACCTAAGATGCTTGGGGTGTGACCAACATCAACCATGTGAGAGGTTTATATCTCACCACCTAGGATGCTTGGGGTGTGACCAACATCAACCATGTGAGAGGTTTATATCTCACCACCTAGGATGCTTGGGGTGTGACCAACATCAACTATGTGAGGGGTTTATACCTTGCCACCAGGGTGTCCGGGTGTGAACGGCATCCCCCATCCTAAGTTGGGGTTATAGATTGGTTGGATCATGCATACACATATGATATCTACTATTAGTATAGATTTACTTAAACATGTTTTGACTTCACTTTGATCATGCATCCTCATATTGTTATTCATAGTGCCTATGAAACTATTTCTTGCATTTCGATTGTGTCCTTGTCTATTGTTGTATTGCACCCTGCATACTTAGTACATTCCAAGTACTAACGCATATTTTGCCTACATGATGTCACCATGTAGGGACCGGAGCTACTCTTGATCCTTCTCTCCATTCACGTGGCTAGTACGGTGCTTATCCGAGTTTGTTGGTGAGTCCTCAATGATTCGAGGGCTATGTTATGTTTCCTACTCCTATGTTTTGAGACTTTAGCTTGCAATTGTATTTTGACTATGAGGGGAGCCGGTAGTATGTCATGGCCCCCGTCCTATCTATGTATGTAGAGGTGTGCGTTGGACAAGTATTTTGTAAATGAGCTTGACTCTTGTTCTGTGATGTCATTTTGAAATGGTTTGCCCTTAGTCCCTATTTCCCGTTAATTAATGTTGAATGTACTTCCGCGACCGATGAAGTGTGATGACAGGTTTGAGAGGCTTGTTTGGGGTTCCTTCGGGTTCCTCATTCGCCATGTCACGTCTAGGCCCTAGGCTTGGGTCGTGACACCTATCCTAGAATGGAAGAGGGGAAAATCATATGCCTAAGAGTTAGTTTATCTCTAGTCTTAAAGCTAGAATGATGATTTTTAAGGAATGCATGTACCACCTAGTTAGGGTGAGGAGAATAGATTTCAGCGTTGACTAACTCTAAAGAGCTAGTTACTTTTCTAAGATTGACCTTAGGTCGGGTTATCACCAAATGAGGGTGAACGAGAATGATATTTCAAAAACATCTTTTAGAACCTGATATGGTCATTATGAGTTTTAGTGATGTCGTTTGGTTTGACTAATGTTTCAAAAATATGTATGGATTAGATGAATAGGGTGTTTACACAATACCTTAATATGCTCAGTACTAGACCCTGCCAAGGGTAGTGTTATGGTTAAGATGGTTCAAAATCATATTTTGTGTTAGATGTGGAAGCTAAGAAATGTCTTGATCAGACCTTAGTAGAATTGAAAAAAGCGGAACTTGGAAAATCTGTTGAGGCTTTCTCCCAAAGGGGAGATGGTGTACTTAGATATTTTTAAGGGATTGTGTGATTGATTTTAAGGGTAATTGGGATAACCATTTCCATTGATTGAGTTTGCTTATAATAATAACTATCACACGAGTATTGATATGGCTCCATTAGAGGCCTTATATGGTAGGAGGTGTAGATCACCCATAGGTTGGTTTGAGGTGGGTGAAGTTGCCCTAATAGGTTCCGAGTTGGTACATGAGGCCATAGAAAAAGTTCAGCTTATTAGAGAAAAGTTGAAAACAGCTCAAGGTCGGCAAAAATCTTATGCTGATGTGAGAAGAAAGGATCTTGAGTTTGATGTTCATGACAGGGTTTACTTGAAAAAAAAAATCTCACCCATGAAGGGTGTAATGTCGTTTGGTAAGAAAGTGATGCTTAGTCCCTAGTATGTAGGCCCATATAAAAGACGTGTTGGTAAGGTTGCTTATGAGTTGGATTTGCTAAGTGAGTTGGCATCGGTGCACCCGGTTTTTCATGTCTCTATGCTTAAGAAGTGTGTTGGAGATCCGAAATCCATAGTTCCCCTAGAAGGGTTAGGAGTTGATGAAATTCTTTCTTATGAAGAAGTTCTAGTTGAGATTCTAGACTGACAAGTTAAGAAGTTGAGAAACAAGGAAATAGCTTCCGTGAAAGTATTATGGAGAAATCATTTAGTTGAGGGTGCTACTTGGGAGGCCGAGGCCGATATGATCTCCCGATATCCTCATCTTTTTCCTTCTACTCCTATTCTAGCTTGAGGCAATGAGTTCCTCTTGGTTTGTCCTTTGTTTTGGAGTCATATTTCTTATGTGTTTACATAATTTCCTTATGTTATGCATGTTCAAGAAAACCTTGTGTTTTGAAAAAAAATGAGTTTACACGATTGATTTTCCTCATGTTGTTGTGCATTGAGTATAAGTTTCCTATAGACTTCATGAGATGAAATGATGAACATGCTTTAGCTATGCTTTTTTTTTTATAGTTTATTGCATATAGGCTCCATGAGATTGTGTTAAGCATGCTATTAGCTTGGACAACGTAGTTCCTCCTTAAACATGAGAAATGTTAAAATTTCATGCATAATGGGTTGTTAGATGTAGTTCCTACTTCCTTATGATGCATTGAGTATGCTTAGCTTGGATTTAATGTGTCCTCCTTTTTATGCACATTTTGATGAAGTTGCTTTATGATTTGGTTGATAGTTTCTCTCCTACTCTCTTCGTGCTTGTTGAGTTCCATTCAAGGATGAATGTTCCCAAGGGGGAGATAATGTAACACCCCGGAATCAAGGAGTCTAGAAATGCGTCAAGGGGAAAACTCACATACCCAAAAGGTGGACCATGAAACCCTCCATGGAACCCATAACGGGCCCTGAAGGGGACCACAGTACGTTAAGTGGCTCGTGGTAGGTTTCTGGAACCTTCTCCATGCAGGCTTTACTTTGATGGATGCCTAAATGGCCCCTGGTGAGGTTGACGGGCCGTCAAAGTGGTCATCAAGTTAGTAGGGCTCCTCCCCTAGCTACTGGTTAAAGGCCACGGGCATCACAACGGCCCGTGAAGCCCTACGCGAACCGTGAGGTCGTCCGTGAAGGGTTATTTATAGACTTAGTGTTTTGGGTCAACTTCAAACAATCATATCTTTTAGCAAAATATGAATTAGGTGGCCTATGACCTATCAAATTAAAGGTATTTGAGTCCTCTTTCCAAAGCCACCAAGTTTGCCCGATTCCCATATCCGAGTAAAATGTTATGCCCAAAATAGTTAAACACTGTCACGCTGAATTTCTTCACGAGCCGTGGTGGTCATGACGACCCCTGGTTGGCTTCCAGTATGCCAATTCAGATGTTTTTAAGTCAGGGGTTATTGGGTCTTTTCCCAGTTGTTTTAACTCAATACTAAGTCATTTTTCCTTCTACCCAAAGCCCTATATAATGGTTCTAAACCCCCAAATCACCCAAACTAAATTCATTCTCTTAAATTTTCAAAAGTTGATCAGTCTCTTCCCCCCAAAATATTTCTCTCTAGAAACTTGAAGAAGAAGAAGAAAGGATTCAAGCTAGGATTAAGGTCAAGCCTCAATTCCTCCATTGAAGTTAAGATTTGGGCTTTGAGGTATGATAGTTTTCATCCATGGATTCCTCTCATCCATGGAGTTCCAAATTCCTCAACTTCAAAGATTATAATTCCCCAATTGAGTTAGGGTTTTCTTCAATTATCACGGGTTCTCTAAATTGTTAATTTAAATGATTGAATTATGATCTCTGATGCATGAATTGATGAAATACTATGGTTTTTATGATGATTCCCCGTGAATCCATGTATATCCCATATTTTCCAATTATGATGATATAATGTGGGTTTTGATTATGAAATAAGATTTTTATGAAATCAAGCATGAATTGATAGAATTATATGATTTTATGATAAATTTCTATGAACCCATACCTAACCCATGATTTCTAGATGTTGATGATTGAAAGTGGGTTTTGAACCTTAAAAGGTGAATTGTGAAATTATTCATGTGATGACTCCGAGATTTGGACTCATTTAGTGATTTATTTATATCGATTTAGCATCCTCAAATTCTTATTTTATGCCAATAATTAATGTAAAATTGTTGATTTTCAGGTATATGGATTGATGAACAAAGAAAGGACATTAATTTTAAAAAAGGAGAGAAGCGAGCAGAAAAGATGAATAAAAGCAAGCCTGGTGATCGCCAAGTCCACTTGGCATGTCGGTGAACGGCTGCTTGACCACCTAAAGTTCCAGTGTGACAAGCCTTAAAGGAAAGAACCAAGTTGGCGAGAGAAAGGACCAGTCGGCATATCGCTGAGTGATTCCACGATGCATTCTTGGATCGCCCAAAGTTACAAACCTTGAGGATGCTAAAGGTCAAGGCAGAAGGGCCATAGAATTGACCAAAGGGCGGATCACCGAGTGGATCAGCGATCCCAACTTACTACGCCGAGTGGCTCTTCGCAGCACTTTTTTGGCGACTTTAAATACATTTTGAACGTTTAGTTTAAGATGAATTACTCTTTAGAACAGATTTTGAATTAAGTTTTGAACTATGAGACAAATTTTCTCTAGTTTTTCTTAGCTTTGAATAGTTGAAGTTTTTCACTTTGGAGAAATTGGAAGTGGGTCTTTGAGATTATTCAACTTGGACTATTATAAAGACGAAATCAATCTTACCCGGTTTATGGAAACTCAATTTGGTAAAGATTTTTATCTTTTTAATGTCTAGCTAAAACCCCAATTCTTGTGGTGTGATGATGGGCTGATTTAGTTTATGGCTATTGCTAATTGTTAGTCTAAATGATGTTTAGAAGTGAATTCAATCATTAATTATGGTTAATTTAAGAATTGTAGTTGCAAATGCAGTTCTACCCTTGTGTTTTTGGCTTGCTCAAGAGAGGGGTTTTAAAACTAAGATTATTGATTTATGGTCTGAGGGTATTGGGTTGTCATGGGTTCAGCTCGACAGAGTGAATCCTAAACCCAATTCCACACATTCAACTCGAGAGAGTGAATGGACTAAGGTGTGGGTTGTTCTTATTTTGCATGCTTGTCGATGTTCGAGGGAAATTGACTTGATTCAGGGTAAATTATTCTAGAGAAATATTACCTCCTATATAGTCTAGCTTACTCACTAATATCTAGCTATTTTCTTATAATTGCAATTACCCATTTGTGTATACTAGCCTATAATTGAATCACATCCCAAGAACCTGTCTCATTATTGTTATTTTGTATTGTTTGCTGCTATTGTAGTTGATAATTTTAAACCAAAACCCCCATTTGACATTCGTGTCACCCCCTAATTTGAATAATGTTTTTATTGGATAATTTCTATTCCTATGACTGATTTGACAATGTTCACACTTTCCTATTGAATCTTAAGCACGTACCGCTTCCTGTGGGTTTCGACCCCAACTCATTTAGTTGGATTATATACTGATTAACGATCATTGATGCTTAGAATTGGATGAAATGTCTTTGAAACATTATTAATCAAAATGGCACCGCTGCCGGGGAGGAGTGTTGTTAAGATTCTTTAGGTGAAGTTGAATATTGTTCTTTTTAGTCATAGTTGAATCTACTTACTTTCAGTTTTTGTTTTCATGTTGATCGTTTAGAACAGAAGAAAGGCACATGTCTTGTAGCAACGTTAACCAAGTGAACCACCATTTATAAAAAATGATGATTCTTAGGGATAACATCCTAAATTTCTGGCAATTGGAGAGTGAGGCAAACCATGAGTTATGGCTGAGATTTAAGACACTATTGTTGCAATGCCCAACTCATGGAATTCCAGACAAGATGCTACTGGACTGCTTCTATAGAGGTCATGGTCTTGAGAATAGAGAAGTGGCTGACCAAATTTCTCCATGTGGTCTCATATGACTGCCCTATGCAATAGTAGCCCAACTACTTGATTACATGGCCAAAACCAACAAGGAGATAAAGAAAGACCATAATTTGGCCATGCTGTTGACTCAACTGGATTTCTTGGCCAAAACTATTATGGAATTAGAGGTGTCGTACAAGAAGAAAGATCGGTACATTCCCCCTCACGAGCGTAGAAAGCCTAAGGAGTACGAGGGTGGACAAATAGAAGAAATACTCTCACTCATTCTCCACAAAGTCGAAGAACACGACAGAGTGTTGAAATAGATAAAAAGAGTGTCTCAATGAAGAATCATATGACTACTTCTCATTCTAGATCAATTAAGCTATTGGAGACCCAAATGGGTCATATGCTATCTCCTCTCTACCCCAGACGAAACTGGGTACTGCCTAGTGACACTAGGGCAAACCCCATGAATCAAAATTGAGTGGGGACTTGCATCGTGCCACTATGTTAACTAAGGCACTTCATGGGAGGCAACCCAAGTTTTTATTGCTTTCTTTTTGTTTTTGAAATAATTGTGTGTTGATTGTGCAAGTTGAAGTGTGGAATGTGTTTGAAAAATGCAGGTTGGCGAGCCAAGAGTCCAGTTGGTGAATCTCCATAGAGGTTGGTGAGCCCGATTTGGACCACCGTTGGACTCAGGATATTTTGAAGTTGAAGTTTGTGAAATTCGGCGCGCCTATGGACTAGTCGGTGGATCACCGAACAGGTCAGCGATCCCGACTTAATCTATCGTTTGAACCCGCACATTAATTGGAGGCCCTATAAAACTCAGCGAGGTAAGTGCCCTCTCGGCGTGTCGCCGAGTGGGTTGGCGAGGAAAATTAATATCGCCAAAAGGGCGAGAACTAGATGGTTTTTAAAAGGCCAAAGGTATAAAATTTCAAACTCTTTCACATTCCCTCACTTTTTAACTTCCCAAGATCACACCCGCACAATATTTTTCTGTATTTTCATATTTTTACCGCTTCCTAGTCGTCAATCTTGTGCATGGAGTTGTAAATCTTTGTCGCCTAGCATTTCAAATTATATATTTGGCATAAAAGGTTGGTTTTCCGAACCGCGAACTAGTATTTTGCAGTTATACTCATTTGCAATTGTTTTGTTCTTAGTGAGGTGTGCTGGGCCTCTCTGAATTCATATATGTATGTTTGCCTGCTTAGTTTAATTTCGATATCATGCCGTAATCACCTAAGTTATAAATTTCCTGAGTTTCGTGCGTTAAAATTGACCAAAATCTTGTTGGGTTGTGGTTAATTATGTTGGGTCTAGTCGGGTGAAGTCTTAGTAACCTATAATTGTGCTAAATGACATACTTTGCCTGATGATAGAGTGTTTGACATCATTCTTAAGGCTTAAGTCGTCAAATGGCCAATTTTGGCCAAATCAGGGAAAAACTGAGTACCCCGGTGGCATGGGTCTTATGGGCCTGTGTCTAATTGAATAAGTACATCGTTTGATTTTTTTTTCGTGGGATGCGGGGATGATTTTGGAAGTCGGGGTAGAAAGTAGGCACGTTGGACAGTGTGGCGAGCTGGGTCGAGCTCACCGAACCACTCAGTGGTTCGCTGAACCCCCCTTGATTGCTTTTAATTTCATGCACATGTTAAGTTTGGCTTATGTAACTTTCGGCGAGAAGCCTAAGTTCGCCGAGTGCACTCGTCGACTCACCAAAGGTTTTCTTTGATCGCGATTTCTACGCCTATAACCCGTAAAATTCACTGTAATTTTCGGCGAGCTAATCTATGCTCGCTGATTGATATTGGAGAATCGCCGAAAAGCCTTTCCCATCGCTGACTGGTAGCTTTCCTGAAATATTTTGAAGCCAATCCATTCGGCGAGCCCGATCTAGCTCGCCAAAGTGATTCGGTGAATCACCGACCAGTTTGGTGAGTCTGTCTACAATTTGATTTCTACAACTTTTCCTGAACTATTTCTAAATTTGTACGATGTTTTTGCAGATATGGCTAGAACCAACTTGGAAATGCCTCCTTGTAAAAGAGCACGAGGCATAGTGTTTAATGAAGGGGGAGCCAATCCTCCTAAAAAGGGAGACACGGCACCTCCCAAGGGAGGTAAGGGCAAGGGTAAGAAGCCCCTATCTGATGTTCTAAAGCATAACTCCGGCAATGAGGGAGAGTCTTTTGACTCCCAAGCTGCATTTTCTGAGCCAGATGACGACCAACCTGTACAGTCCCGTAGGGTAGAGATTTGTGCTAAATCTCACCCAAATTCATCGAGAGCTTTAGAGGCCACCATTCCTTCAACTGATATAGTGCCAGCTCCGGCACTGACTGTGGCTCCTGTGTCACTAGTACAGGGTCCTCTTCTCCGGCTACTCAATAGATTAAAAACCGATGGATTGATAACGATTCTTGAAGAGAAGTTGTTGTCCATAGAGGTCTTAGCGGGCAAGTACCCTCTATTATTGGACACACTCAGGTGGCATAGATTCGATAGCCTCACTAAGTCCTGAGGCCCATATTTCTCTACGTGGGTCCGTGAGTTCTATTATGCATACGGTGATCTGGTTCCTCAGAGGAATAAGAAGACAAGTGCCTTCATATCGGTGAAATCTATCATGGTCCGAGGAAAAGAAGTTGGGTGTAGCAGCGATCACATAAATTCTATCTTTGAGAGAGCCACAGGGTTCGAGCATGAATATGAGGGCCTATCGATAGCTAAATCCTTGGAGGACCTAAAGGGCTTGCTTGCCCCCCTTATTTTTGATACAACCCCGAGGTGGATTGAGGCGGGAGTCCAGATAGAGAAGAAGGACTTGAATGTAACTGCACGGTACTGGTTCAGATTCATCAACAGCTCTATCATGCCTTAACAAAATGAGTCCATCCTCCACCATGCAAAATTAGTCTGTCTAGGGTCGATCATAGAAAAGAAGCGTCTCAACTTGGGATTGATTATTGAGCAAGAGATGGCCATGAGGGCCAAAAAACATCAAACATCCCTTCCCTTCCCGGTCTTGATTACAGAGTTGTGGCGACGTGCTGGAGTTCCTCTTAGTGAGATGAGAGATATTGAGGTCACTCCTACATCCTCCACTGACATTTGGCGTATAGGTACCGAGTACACTAGGGAGGATGCAGACAGAAGGGGCGTAACCCCAGTGGATGCATCCCCAGGGTTGGATATTGACGCTATGCCTGCAGAGGCATCTTTAACTACTCTAGCCTCTGGGCCTTTAGGTAGATCAACTTCCTCCCAGACTCCTGGTGCTTCTACTTCCAGCCCGCCAGGATTACTCAGGCCATGATCCTGAAGATGGGGTACTTATCCCATTCTACGGATGTGAGGGCTACTCGATTAGAGGTTGCGGTACCATGGATGATCGAGAGTGTTATGCTAGATGCACTGAAACTCCTACGAGCATCTATTGACACACTCACAGTGAGAGTTGAGACTTGTATGAGTAGACAGGGGGTGACTTCAGAGTTGACGACTTTAAAAGCCAATGACGCTGATTTGAGAAAGGATGTGTACTACTTGAAGTCCATAGACTTCACTTCACTTCTGAAGGCAACTGATGACGTGGATGCCCTGGCTATTTCAGAGATTCCTCCGGCCACTAGCAGAGACGTACATATGGATGCCATAGACGTAACACCCCTAAATATTAACCAAGATTTGCATGTCGATTTACCATTGCTTAATTACTACAATATGTTTTACTCTCATTTTAGGAACTTGAAATGTTGTGATAATTGCTAACTTGCTTAACATAAATTGTGATCGTAATTTAAGGGATTGTGATGGGGTGTTTAGGTAATATTCTAATTAGAATTATGTATAACTTTAAAAGGAGATGAGGGATATATATATATATATATATAGGTGTATATGAATGCATTTTGGGCAGCACACAATTTTTTGGGCAGCTGTCGGTATAAACATCATTTGTTTAACAATATATTTTTAGCCCTCCTTTAGTAATTTCGTTTTCCTCAAGCCTTAGAACCTTAGAAACATATCTAAACAGATTGTTCTTCAAAAGTCACAAGAGAAAACTTGGTTCTTTTGGCTGGAATTCGAGACACACACTTCTTTTTGGTAAGTGACGAAATTTGTTCATGAGCTGGGTAGTGTTTGGTAATTTATGCATATCTCGTCCTCTAGAACTCCGTTTATAGTGAATAAATATGATTTGGAAAGCTAATTTGTAGACCTACAACTTTTATGTTTATGTAAAACTCTGATTTAGCTGTTATAGAATCTAAATTTGGGACGCAACATTGGACAAGTTCTGTCCAGATTTTGAAATTAGAAATCCTGTATGGACAATTATTGTTAGTGTTTTGAATATATCTTTTTATAAAAAATATATTTTATGGTGATTTTTGTTTGTTTGCAACCTTAAGAGGTGTATCTACATCTTTCATGAGGTTATAAAGTCTAGTTTTGCCATTTTCCTTTCCAAATCTAAGTTGCGACATAAGGTACTAGGCTGGCCAGAATCACTGTTTTGGGAGCATTGTCGTGTTTCTACAGGCTAAGCTTACTTGTGATGATAATTCTGTTTTAAACCAATATTATTGAGCTGATGGGAATTAAAGAAGTTATTTAATTGTATTTTTTAAGGTCGTATATACTCGTGAACAAGTTGAGGACCTTGATACGTTGTGGTCTATGGTTTGAACTCTTGAAGTTGTATTGGACTGTTTCTTTGCTAAAGCACTGAGGTTTGTGTATAAACTTGTACTTGCACTCTTTTAACTAATGGTATATATTAAAGTTGATCTTGGTACCTTGGTTACCTCTTGTCACTTTGCATTGTCGTGTTGGTATCCTTTAAGATGCTAAAGACGCTTGTGTAGCTCGCCCACTTGTACAGATTGTTTGATTACTAGGCACTCTTGTTGCGACCTTGTCCTTCTTGTGACTGTAACTTTGTCACTCTTGGCATGCCTTTTGATTCGGATCATTTGCCATCTTGACTATGGATTTTTAGTTCGTCTTAAATATGGAAGTTGTCCATTTTATGTATGAATTAGAAAGCCATTTTTAATATGGTCCTTGGTTCTCTTGATTTTTGGGCTTTGACCCTTCTTGATACAGAGCGTCGGCCCTTCTTGATACTTGTTTGTGCTTGGTGTGAAGACATGATGTACATATTGGGCGAGCCTTGTTATTGAATCTCTTGGAAAATGGTGCTATGAGCGTTCTTGACAATTGGACCTCTAAATATCGAACTTGATAGTTTTGATAAATTGTTTACTTGATTTATTTATTATGTTCGATTATGCTGCCCATGACTTGAGAAAGGTAGTTTTGTGAATTTGATGGCTCCGAACCTATAGTTTTACACCACTAAGCTATATGCTTAGCGATAGTTGTTTCTATCGTAGGAAATGAGTGAGTGGATGCATGAAGCAGACCATTGGAGATGGAAATTTTTAGAGCCTTGAGGAAGATCACATTTTCATATAGGCATCTATATTTTGTATAAACCTTGGGATTTGTACATGATCTATGTGTTGTATATTTTACATGGAATTTTGAGGACTAATTTGATCACGTCACCATGGGTTGTAATATAAGTATGGCTCTATGTTTTGTTCTTTTGGGGTGTGTAAGCCCAAGTCTTGTAATATATTAAATTTACCACTAATTTTGAATGAATGTGTGAAGCATGAACCACCTAGTTTGGGTACTTGGAAGTTGGTAATACTTTTTTATGTCATTTTTTTGTTCTAGTGTGAGTACAATATATGCATAAAAATCTCGTCAGTTATTGGCTTATATTATTCGGAAGGGTCACTACAATAGAAGCTGATGAGTCGGAGGCAGATAGAGCCGGAGGAGACTATCTATGGAGACCTGCTTGAACTTGAGGAGATGATTCTACAGTCAGTGATTCAAATATCGCTAACAAAGACATCCATGGCAGGCCCTAGTGAATCGAGTGTTGCTGATGTGACACCGGGCACTGATGCCCCAACAGATGGAGCGACTATGTAGACATGACCTTTCCTTACCTCTCTCTCTGTCACTTTTATTGATTTTTCATATTTTGTTGCATTTGAGGACAAATTGCTTTTTATTTGTGGTGGGGTGATGTATTTCCCTACTTACCTCTTGTGACTATTACTTTTGAATATATTGAGTTTTTTTGTTTAAATTTTGTTTTCACACTATTTTGTGGATGTTTGAGCTTGTGGCCTCTTATTTTAATTGCAAATTGTTTTTGGAGACCCTTCTGAAATTTTTTTGTCACCTCTTGATTGTGTTTAATTGTGGTTGTTCTTGTGCAAATTTGAGTATCAGTTATGATCAATACCGATGACTTGAATAGTGCTCTTAATCGAACAAAAAATGAATGTGCAGCTGCGATGAGGCCAAATGAAGTTGCATAGACAATATGTGAACTTTTTGCATCTCGGTGTGACTAGCCGATTATCGAATGAGTCTCTTGTGATGAACATTGCACACTACAGAAAGTGTGGAGTCTTGTTTGATATTGGTGCCAATGACTTGTGTGATGATCTTACCGTGAACCATGCGTGATGACACCTAGAATTTGCCCTGTTGGTCCGATTGACTAAGTAATGCAAGCTCTTGAAATGATCTTAGGCAACAATCTTGAAGAGTGAAACAATTTGACATTATACCTCTTTTGTGGCCTACCTTGTGAGTGTGTGAACTTCACTTGAACACCCTTTGAGCCTTATCCTTTTCTTGGAAGAAACTTGATGAAATGGTAACCCCTCTCTATCCATTCACCCATAATTCTCATGAAGTGTGGTTGGTTTGAATAGCCAAATTAGGCCGAAAGCCTAAGTTGGGGGTGTGGTGAAAAGAGAAAGTAACTCAAGAAGTGCAAAGAAGTCCCCCTTGATCCATGGTTTTGATAAAAATGGAACCCCTCCATACAAAAAAAAGGAAGAGAAAAAGAAAAGAAGTACGAAAAAGAAAAAGAACGAAAAAGTTGTGAAATAAAGTAGTGAAATTTGCAAAAGAAATGGGGTGTCCGGTATTCCATGAAAAGTGAATAATGAGGTGAATTTTGAGCATGAATGAGAATGTTGAAGAAAAGGAAAGAAAGTGATGTTCATACCACATTTCATGAGGATAGCAACCACTGAGCCTAAATGACTATACCTTTACACTAAGCCCCATTACAAGCCTTGAAAAGACCTTTTTGATCTAGAGTGAGCTGAAACGAATGTTGGTTGGAAAATAAGGGCAAACCTACGGGTAAAGTCATGTATGTGTTCATCTTTGTGATTGTGAGAGTTGTATGTGATTCCGGAGCATTAAATTATTGAAGAATAGTGTGTGAATATGGAATCATTCTTTGTGTGAGGGCATTTGAGTACCTTTGTTGAGCTTGAACTTGCATTTGACGCAAGTATTGTGAACTTGAGAATCTTTGATAATGGTGATTCACAGCTTGAACCTTTGAGTGCACAATTGATCCTTGCATGAGTAAGTTGAGTCTTGTTGTGCGCATTCATGATTGAGTCTTGTGTAGCACTGTTTGAGACATTCTTTTTGAACTACTGAACTTGAGTTTTACTTGAGGACAAGAAAAAGTTAAAGTTGGGGGTGTTGATGAGTCCGAGAGTTGGACTCACTTAGGGCTTTATTTATATCTATTTAGTGTTCTCAAATGCTTATTTTGTGCCAATAACTTATGTAAAACCCTTTATTTCTAGGTATATGGATTGAGGAAGAAAGCAAGGACACTAATTTACAAAAAGGAATGAAGCAAGCTGAAACAATGAAGAAAGCATGCCTGGTGATCGCCAAGTCCACTTGGCGAGTTGCCGGACGGCTACTTGACCGCCTAAAATTCCAGTGTGCCAAACCCTGAAGGAAAGAACCAAGTTGGCGAGAGAAAGGAGGAGTCTGCATATCACCGAGTGGTTCCGTGATGCAGTGTTGGATCACCTAAAGTTACAGTACTTGAGGATGTTGAAGGTCAAGGAAGAAGGGCGATGGAATTGACCAAAGGGTGGATCGCCGAGTGGATCGGCAAGCTCGACTTACTGCGCCGAGTGGCACTTTGCAGCACATTTTTGGCGACTATAAATACATTTTTGAATATTTAGTTTAAGATGAATTACTCTTTAGAACAGATTTTGAATTAATTTTTGAATTGTTAGACAAGTTTTCTCTAGTTTTCCTTAGCTTTGAAGAATTGAAGTTTTTCACTTTTGAGAAATTGGATGTGGGTCTTTGAGATTCTTCAACTTGGACCATTGTAAAGACGAAATCAATATTACCTAGTTGATGGAAACTCAATTTGGTAACGCTTTTTATCTTTTTATAATGTCTAGCTAAAACCCCAAATATTGGGGTGTGATTATGTGATTATGGGCTGATATAGTTTATGGGTACTGCTAATTGTTAGTCTAAATTCTGTTTAGAAGTGAGTTCAATCATTAATTGTGGTTTAATAGAAGAATTGATGTTGTGAATGCAGTTCTACCCTTGTGTTTTTGTCTTGCTCGAGAGAGAGGTCTTAAAATTAAGATTATTGATTGATGGTTTGTGGGTATTGGGTTGTCATGGGTTCAACCCGAAAGAGTGAATCCTAAACCCAATTCCACACATTCAGCTCGAGAGTGTGAATGGACTAAGGTGTGGGCTGTTCTTATTTTGCATGCTTGTGGATTATCGAGAGAAATTGACTTGATTCTGGTTAAATTGTTCAAGAGAAAGTTTACCTCCTCTATAGTCTAGCTTACTCACTAATATCTAGCTATTTCTAATAGTTGCAATTACCCATTTGTCTATATTAGTCTATAATCGAATCATATCCCAAGAACCCGTCTCATTATTGTTATTTCGTATTGTTTGATGATGTTGTAGTTGATAATTCCAAACCAAAACCCCGCATTTGACATTCTTGTCACCCCCTGATTTGAATAATACTTGTATTCGATAATTTCTATTCCTATGACTGATTTGACCAATGTTCACACTTTCCTATTTAATCCTAAGCACATACTCCTCCCTGTGGGATACGACCCCAACTCATTTAGTTGGGTTATATACTGATTAATGATTATTGACGCTTAGAATAGGATGAAGTGTCTTTGAAACGTTATTAATCATCATGTTTTTATGAAGTTAATGGAAATGTTTTAAGGGTGCTTTGAAAGTGAAGTATCAATGATGATGTTGTTGTTGTGTTGTTGAAAGGGATTCTCATATACACACCTATGTACAAATATGCAATGTTTTATCACATAAAAAGGGTTCTTAGGTTGAAAGGATTTCTCACCAAATTGAATCAAATATTAAAAGCTATTACTAAAAGATCATGGACGATGAAAGGTTTTCTCATGCATGGTCTAAGGAGCTATCCTAATGAAACTAGCTTGGACTGGTTGTCCAAGGGCACCTTTCCATGAGTAATGAGTTCAAGTAAGAAATGACTATTCCGTGGGATTTTTGCTTAGCACAGAGTGGATATTGAATATGAGATGAAAGCTCTCCTGAGTAGAGGCCAGGTTTCTAGAAGCAATCTCATGAGATGGAAACTTTCCCGAGTAGAGGCTCGGTTTAAAGTAGCAATCTCCTTATCCCTTAACTATGTGTCCCCCCTAGGTTGATTACATAGTGGATCCACTTAAGCTGGAAGTTCTTAGTTCTACCTTGGTAAGTAGGACAAGCTTTTTCGGTATGGGAGACACTGGGATCATGTTATAGCTCACATGGTCTCTATGTCGGCTAAGGCTAATTCCATACATTAATAATGAACTAAGGTTACTTCAAGATGTATCCTATATGAGCTACAAGGTGTTAAAGATGATGTTCACGTTCATTGATCATGGTTTTATGACTTATGGTTTCTAACTCTCAAAATATGTGTTTTAGCTTGATCATTGCATACTTATGTGTAACACCCCGAAAAAATGGTAGGTTAACCTAGAGTTAAACGCGGGGATTTGTGTAACTTTCCGGAAATGTTTCACTTAACTAGAGCTAAATGAAGGAAAACAATTTGTGCCTTGGTCCATTCGGAGATGGGAAGTAGCATCGCCCATGAGCCTTGGCGATTAGCCAAATGGGCTCTCCTCGCCTAGTGGGCAGCCTCCCCTTGACGTAGCCACTTGAAAATTGGGCCAGCTAGGTCGGGGCTCGCCAACACACTTGGTGACTCGCCTAAGAGCCTGCCTTATCACCCAAAGGAATGACTCCATCATGGAGCATTCTGTAACTTTAGGTGAGCCAAGGGTCCATTAGGCGTGTCACCTATTTCCCTTGGCGAGCCAAGGAGTGTCAAAGGGCGAGCAAAAACGGGCAGCCAACCATTTTCGTTTTAAGTTAAAGGTCATTAAGTAATCCCTCCAAAACATGAACCAACACTTTCCCACTCTTTTCCTAACAAGTATATATACCTTTTAAAGTCAAAATTCCTCCAATTTAGTTACTGCTAGAGAATAAAAGAGAAAACCCAAGAAAGACTATCTTCTCTCAATATTTCTCTCTCTAGACTCAAGGAAGAAGAAAGGAGCCATTGAATCTAGAGTTTGTGGATTGCAAAGGTTCTTCCCCAAATTTCTTTGAGTTTCTTAGACAAGTTATGGATGCTTTTCATCCTTGGGTAGCTATCACCCAAGTAGACCCTTCAAAGTATGTTTTCAAGTTTCCAAATCCCTCAATTCTAGGGTTTTCAATCTATGACATAGGACTTCTTCCAAAACGTTTTCCATTGCTTAATTATGGTTTATTTTGGTTGATTATGATGATTTGTGATTAGAATGTTGGAGTATTGGTGTTTTATGATGAAAATCTCCCTTGGACCCATGATTTCCCCTTCTTCCCAAATTGTGAACTAAGGTATGCCTTGATTGATCATGGAAGCTTGACAATTGATTATGTTATTATGTTGTCGAGTCATGAAATTCCCCTATCTAGTGTTGTAAATTCTAAAATTTAGGGTTGATCTTGATTCCTATCCTTGTAGGGCAATAACTAGGGTTTGTGTATGTTGGTGCAAGATTGTGTATGAACTCATGATTCACTTATATAGTGATGATCCTATGACTATTGTGTAATTGTGGTATTGATGCAAGGTCCTTCTTCCCTATACCCTTTACACTTGATTATGCATAAAGTATGTATGTATGTTTATGATAATCTTGTTGTATTGACTGGAAGGCCATTCTCATGAACACACTATGAATATGATGTGAAAGGTTTACTCACATGTTGATGGTTCAAAGGTTGAAAGGACATTATCACCCTATGAATCTATGAGCTATTATGATATATGTTGGTTTGAGTGCCTAGTGCATTTTTTCATGAATATGAACTTAGGTAAAGACTTAATATGACTTTTATAGGGAATAATGCTTAGCACCGAGTGGATATGATAATGAGATGGAAGCTTTCACGTTAGAAAGTCCGGCCTCCCAATGTAAGTTGTCTCATGAGATGGAAACCTTTTACGTTAGAAAGTCCGGGTTTCTAGTAGCAATCTGCTTATCCCATAACTATGTGCCCACACAGGTCTTTAGCTAGTGGATCCATCTAAAAGCTATTACGAAAGTTCTACCTTAGGCAAGTAGGACAACTTTTTTCGGTGTGGGGGTAGAACACCAGATTCCATGTAGCTCACATGGTCTATGTCGGTTAATGCTATTCTTCCCTTTATAATACGAATATGAATTATGATAAGAACATGGACGTTAATTATAATTTCTTAAGAGGTACTACTTAGTATGAGTGTGGGTATGGGACTTCACTTATGCATTGCACAAGTAGACTTTAAGAGGGGTTTTGTTGAGGTTCTCTTATGTTATGAAAACTTATGGATTATGTATGTAAGATATGTGTGAATGTTAAGGTTGAATTCACTTGTTACAAGTGATGAATATGAATAACTCCTTAGTTATGTATGTTGGTTATGAATAAGGAAAAGTAAGATATGTATGTGGTTGGTGACCTAAATGTGGTACTTAGCATTTGGTAGGGTTACCTATGTTTCTTCATAATGTGCATTATGGTTTTCCAAACTTGATAAAGGCATGATTTCAAGTAAATGTCCCTTTTATGCATGTTTTAAGGATTTTGTGCATGGCTTCCATACTTAGTACATTATTTGTGCTAACACATATTTTGTACATTCTATGAGTGTAGGTTCCGGTCGTTGATATGCACTTATCCTTTCAAGTTAAGCTTGTGTTGACTATTCCCTAAGCTTGGTGAGTCCTCAAGTTCAAGGACAGATTGCCCATTTCTAGTTGCTATTGTACTTTCTACTTTTGAGAATTTATTGATGTAAAAGGCTTTGACCCTATTTGTACTCTCTATTGTATAGATGGTGATTGAGATGAGTCTAGATTCTTATTTTCATCTATGCAGAAGAAGTTGACTTCTATTGTAAATGTTTTAAATTTTCCACAATTATTCTATGTCTTTATGTTATTATTATGCTAAGGGCTTCTATGAGACCCCTTTGGGGTCAAGTACGCCATGTTGCTCCTAGGGGATAACTTCGAGTCGTGACAAACTTTGTAAACAGAGCACAAGGTTATAGAATGATTCTAGGATGATGTCTCATGAACCACGTCTAATAGAGTCTTGTTCATAAGTGTGAAGCGCGCCATACTTATGAATGAGAGGCTATAAGATGTTTAGGAACATTCACTTCTTGATTACTCTTTAGTCGTGCCTAAGAGTTTTAACTATATGAAGTCCTTTTCCTAACCCTTTTCTTGTACATATAGGATTTGACTACAAGAAGGGCGGCCTCAAGAAGGATGGAAGAGGAGATTGTGGATGAGGGAGTTCCTCCCCAAGGTCCTCAAGGGCCTCAAGTTCCTCAAGCTCCTAATGATGAGGGGGCTATGACTAATGTGGAGATAAGGCCGGATCTCCAAACCTTGACTCATGCTTTAACGACTCAAGTCACTAGGGATGCTATAGTTCAAGTGAACCCCAATGCAAGTACAACCGCTTCAAGGATAAGGCACTTCACAAGAATGAATCCCTCTATGTTCTATGGATCCAAAATGGATGAAGACCCACTAGGTTTTATTGAGGAAGTATTTAAGGTGCTTGATGCTATGGGAGTGTCTCCACAGGAGATGGCAGAACTAGCCGCCTACCAAATAAAGGATGTGGCTCAAGTATGGTATGAGCAAAGGAAGGATGAGAGACCCATCAGAGCGGGCTCGGTTGATTTGGGAGTGTTCAAGTCGGCCTTTCTTGATAGGTTTTTCACCCTAGAGTTGAGGGAGAGAAAGATGCAAGAATTCATCAACCTTCGCCAATGAGGTATTAGTGTGAAGGAGCATAGCCTTAAGTTCACACAATTGTCTAAGTATGCTCCGACCTTAGTGGCGGACTCTAGGGCCAAGATGAACAAATTTGTTATGGGGATATCCAACTTAGTAGTCAATGAATGTCGTTCGGCAATGCTCATCCCAAGTATGAATATTTCACGCTTTATGGTTCATACCGAACAAATAGAGGAACAAAACCTCAAGCAAGTGAATAGAGAGGTGAAAAGGGCAAGGACCAATGGTGGGAATTCTTATAAGGGTAAATTTGAGGTTCAAGGTAAACCAAGGTTCAAGAAGAGGTTTTCCAACCAAGACTCCTCTAGCACTCCAAGGGTCAACAAAGATAGAGTGTCTAACCCTAAGCCACAAGGAGGTAATAGTGGTAGCTCTTATATTGATAGGCCTAATTGTGCAAAGTGTGGTAAGAAGCATGAAAGCAAGTGCCTAGTTGGCACAGATGGTTGCTTTAGTTCTGGGAAGAGCGGTCATGTGAAGAGAGATTGTCCCATGTTAAAGGTTCAAGGGAGAGAGAGCAAGCAAGTCCCTCCAAGTGGCTCAAATTCTGATGCTCCCATGAAGAATCATTTTTAAGCTCTCCAATTCCAATGGGACCAAGAGATTACCTTGGACGTGGTAACGGGTATGTTGCAAGTCTTTTCCATTGATGTTTATGCATTATTAGACCCCAATGCCACCTTGTCATTTGTTACCACTTTTGTGGCTATGAAATTTGAAATGCTCCCCGATGTCTTAGAAGAACCTTTTTCGGTTTCTACCTCGGTTGGTGACTCGATTGTGGCTAAAAGAGTTTATAGGAGTTGTCCTATTTCTTTGTCTCATAAGGTCACTTTGGTTGATTTGGTAGAATTAGATATGTTAGACTTTGATGTCATTTTGGGTATGGATTGGTTGCATGCTTGTTATGCTTCCACTAATTGTAGAACTCGGGTAGTGAAGTTTCAATTTCCAAAAGAGTAAACATTAGAGTAGAAAGGGGGAAATTCTATTACTAGAGGTCAATTTGCTTCATGTATAAAATATAGAAAAATGATCTCTAAGGGGTGCCTTTATTATATTGTTAGGGTTATGGATGTTGAGTCCAATGTCCCTTCTTTAGAGTCGGTCCCCGTGGCGACTGAGTTTCCAGAAGTCTTTCCCGATCACTTCCCCGGCACTCCTCCCGAATGGGAAATAGACTTTAGGAATTGATCTTTTGGCGGATACACAACCCATATTCATCCCTCCCTATAGAATGGCTCCATCCCAATTAAAGGAATTAAAGGAGCAACTCAAGGACTTGTTAGACAAGGGTTTTATTCAACCAATCATATCTCCATGGGGTGCTCCGGTATTGATCATAAAGAAGAAAGATGGGTCCCTTAGGATGTGTATTGATTACCGCCAATTGAACAAGGTCACAATAAAGAATAAGTATCCACATCCTAGGTTGATCAACTTCAAGGGGCTAACTTTTTCTCCAAAATATATCTTCATTCGGGTTATCATCAACTAAGGGTAAGAGGATGTGATATTCCCAAGACGACATTTAGGACCCGGTATGGTCACTATGAATTTGTGGTTATGTCTTTTGGGTTAACAAATACCCCAACGACATTCATGGACCTAATGCATAGGGTGTTTAGACAATATCTTTATTCATTTGTGATCGTCTTTATCGATGATATTTTTATCTATTCAAGGAGTGAGGGTAAACATAAGTATCATTTGAGGATAGTATTGAAAGTGCATAAAGACCACCAAGTATATGTTAAGTTTAGTAAGTGTGATTTTTGGCTAAGGTCGGTTGCTTTCCTTGGTCATATTGTGTCGGGCATGGTTATTGAGGTTGATCTTAAGAAGATGGATGTGGTCAAGAGTTGGCCTAGACCTCTAACTCCTACCGATATTACAAGCTTTTTGGGTTTGGCCAGTTATTATAGGAGATTTGTTGAGGGTGTCTCCTCTATTGCTTATCCATTGACGACCTTGACTCAAAATAAAGCAAAATTTGTGTGGTCAGAGGCTTGTGAGAAAAGCTTCCAAGAGTTGAAAGATAGACTCACTTCTGTTCAGGTGTTGACATAATCGGAGGGTACCAATGGGTTTGTAGTATATTGTGACGCTTCTCGAGTAGGTTTGGGATGTGTCCTTATGCTACATGGTAAAGTGATTGCCTATGCTTCAAGGAAACTCAAGGTACATGAAAAGAAATATCCAACTCATGATCTCTAATTAGTGGCGGTGGTGTTTGCCTTCAAAATATGGAGGCACTACCTTTATGGGGTCCATGTAGATGTCTTTACCGATCACAAGAGTCTTCAATATGTGTTTAGCCAAAAAGACTTGAATCTCCGAAAAATAAGGTGGTTAGATTTCTTAAAGGATTACAACATGAGTGTCCTTTACCACCCCGTAACTCCTAATGTAGTTGGGGATGCCTTGAGTAGATTGTGCATGGGTAGTGTGGCTCATGTAGAAGATGAGAAGAAGGAATTGGTTCGTGATGTGCATAGGTTGGCCCGGATAGGTGTCCAACTAGTGAATTCCACCAAGGGTGGAGTCGTGGTCCATCATAGTTCTGAATCTTCCTTTGTGGTTGATGTAAAGTATAAGCAACATCTTGGTCCTATATTAACGGAGTTGAAAGAATCGGTACTCAAACAAGTCCATTGAGGCTTTCTCCCAAGGGGGGAGATGGGGTGCTTAGGTACCAAGGTAGATTATGTTTTCCGGATGTTGATGGCCTAAGAGAGTAAATTTTAGAAGAGGTTCATGGTTCGCGGTATTCTATTCATCTGGGAGCCACCAAGATGTACCGTGATTTACGGGAAGTGTATTGGTGAAATGACATAAAAAAAGATATAGCGGGTTTTGTGGCCAAATGTCCGAATTGTCAACAAGTCAAGGCCGAACAGCAAAAACTGGGAGGTTTGTCCCAATATATAGATATTCCTACTTGAAAGTGGGAGGATGTGAATATGGACTTTGTTGTTAGTTTGCCTCGTACTCGAAGGCAACATGATTCTATTTGGGTCAGTATTGCTATGATTAGTAAATCAACCCACTTTATTCCAGTCAAGACTTCATTTTCGGCGGATGACTATGCCAAGTTGTACATTAATGAGATAGTGAAGTTGCATGGGGTTCCCTTATCAATCATATAGGATCGGGGTAACCAATTTACTTCACATTTTTGGAAGGCATTCCAAAAAGGGCTTTCTACCAATGTTAAACTTATTACCGCTTTCCACCCTCAAATGGATGGTCAAGTGGAAAGGACCATTCAAACCTTAGAGTACATGTTGAGAGTGTGTGTGATTGATTTCAAGGGTAGTTTGGATTACCATCTCCCCTTGATAGAATTTGCCTACCACAATAGTTACCACTCAATCATTGCCATGGCTCCGTTTGAAGCACTATATGGTAGGAAGTGTAGATCTCTGGGGGGTTGGTTTGAATTACGTGAGTTTGCTCTAATTGGTCCCGAACTAGTCTATGATGCTATTGAAAAAGTTCGACACATTAGAGAGAGGTTGAAAACGACCCAAATTCGGCAAAAATCTTATGCCAATGTTAGAAGGAGGGATATTGAATTTGAGATTGGTGATTGGGTCTACTTCAAACTATCACCTATAAAAGGTATGATGAGGTTTGGTAAGAAGGGAAAGCTTAGTCCCCAGTATGTGGGCCGGTACCAAATCTTAAAACGTGTTGGGAAAGTTGCATATGAATTAGACTTGCCAAATGAGTTGGCTCCGGTTCACCCGGTGTTTCATGTTTCCATGCTTAAGAAGTGCATTGGTGATCCGGTATCCATCCTTCCTTTAGAGGGTTTAGGAGTTGATGAGAACCTTTCTTATGAAGAGGTCCCGGTGGAGATTTTAGACCGGCAAGTTAAGAAGTTGAGAAATAAGGAAGAAGCCTCCGTAAAGGTCTTATGGAGGAATAACTTAGTTGAGGGTGCTACATGGGAGGACGAGGCCGATATGAAGTCCCACTATCCTCATCTTTTTCCTTCTACTCCTATCCCAACTTGAGGTAAGTAATTTTCTTGAACTTCGTGTTTTGGAAGTCATATGTGCTATGAGTGTTTTTTATGATTTCCTTATAATATGCATGTTCTTGTGAAAATTCACAATTTAGCATAAATTGAGTTTTCATTATTTATATGTGCCTCATGCTGATTTGAACTTTTGTATGATGATTACATATTTTGACTTTATGATATGACGTGTTGAACATGCTTAGTTATGCTTTTGGTGAAATGGCATATTGGCTCCATATTGTTGTGTTGAGCTTGCTTTAAGTTGGAGAAGGTAGTTCCTCCAATGTTTTATGTGAAGTGATGAGTTTTTGTGCATAATGGGTTGTGGATGTAGCTCCTACTTCCTTGTGATTGCATTGTTTATGTCTTAAGAGGGAGTTGATGTTTCCTCTAATAAATTGTGTGTTTTGTTATGTTGCATGCATGATGGGCTGCTAGTCTTGAGTCTTTATTTCCGTAAGGTGTCTAAATCATCATACGAGGACGAATGTTCCCAAGGGGGAGATAGTGTAACAACCCGGAAAAATGGTAGGTTAACCTAGAGCTCAGCGTAGGGATTTGTGTAACTTTCCGGAGGTGTTTAGACTTAACTAGAGCTAAAATGAAGAAGGTAAACATCTAGGATGAAGGTAAGGACCTAAACTACCTAAGAAAAATGAAGGAAAACAATTTGTGCCTTGGTCCATTCCGCGATGGGCAGTAGCATTGCCCATGCACCTTGGCGATTAGCCAAATGGGCTCTCCTCGCCTAGTGGGCAGCCTCCCCGTGACCTAGCCACTGGAAAATTGCGCGAGCTAGGTCGGGGGTCGTCAACCCACTTGGCAAGTCGCCTAAGAGCCTGCCCTATCACCCAAAGGAATGTCTCCATTATGCAGCATTCTGTAACTTTAGGCGAGCCAAGGGTACATTAGGCATGTCGCGTAGCGCCCTTGGCGAGCCAAGGAGTGTCAAAGGGCGAGCAAAAATAGGCAACAAACCATTTTCGTTTTAAGTTAAAGGTCATTAAGTAATCCTTCCAAAACATGAACCAACACTTTCCCACTCTTTTCCTAACAGTATATATACCTTTTAAAGTCAAAATTTCTCCAATTTAGTTACTCCTAGAGAATAAAAGAGAAACCAAGAAAGACCATCTTCTCTCAATATTTTTCTCTATAGACTCAAGGAAGAAGAAATGAGCCATTGAAGCTAGGGTTTGTGGATTCCAAAGGTTCTTCCCCAAATTTCTTGGAGTTTCTTAGTCAAGGTCTGCATCCTTTTCATCCTTGGGTAACTATCACCCAAGGAGCCCCTTCAAAGTATGTTTTCAAGATTCCAAATCCCCCAATTCTAGGGTTTTCAATCTATGACATAGGACTTCTTCCAAAACGTTTTCCATTGCTTAATTATGGTTTATTTTGGTTGATTATGATGATTTATGATTGGAATGTTGGAGTATTGATGTTTTATGATGAAAATCTCCCTTGGACCCATGATTTCCTTTTTTTTCGCAAATTGTGAACTAAGTGTGACTTGATTGATCATGAAAGCTTGACAATTGATTATTTTTATGTTTACTAAGTTGTTGAATCATGAAAATCCCCTATCTAGTGTTGTAATTCGAGAATTTAGGGTTGATCTTGATTCCTAGCCTTCAAGGGCAGGGTTTGTGTATGTTGATGCAAGATTGTATATGAACTCATGATTCACTTAGATAGTGATGATCCTATGACTATTGTGTAATTGTGGTATTGATGCAAGGTCCTTCTTCCCTATACCCTTTACACTTGATTATGCATTAAGTAAGTATGTATGTTTGTGATAAGCTTGTTGTGTTGATTGGAAGACCTTCTAATGAACACACTATGAATATGATGTGAAAGGTTTGCTCACATATTGATGATTCCAAGGTTGAAAGGACATGCTCACCCTGTGAATCTATGAGCTATTATGATATATGTTGGTTTGAGTGCCTAGTGTGAACACCTAATTTTTGACCGAACCTAAAAAAATAAAAATAAATTATTACACCATTTTTTAATATACTTAAATATTATTATAGGTTTGTATGTAAAATGAATTTTTTAAAAAAGGAATCTAAAAATTACAACAAAATATATGTTTAAATTTTAATAAATAAAGCTGGTGAATTTAATGTTTTTAAATCCTTTAACTTTTACCAGCCTAAAATAATAATATATATTATATTAAAAAAAAAGAGTCCTAAAATTTGCAAATTACTTATCCTTTATCCTAATTACCTCCAACTTCCATAACTTATTTCTCCTAAAAAAAACACTCTTCCTATTTTTATTTATTATTTTTTATTTTTTATTGTTTCCTCAAAATCTGGCACGATTTTTTCCTAATATTTTTTACATCACATGATTTTCTTTTTCTCTTTCTTTATCATCTGTTTTCTTGTTTTATTATTAATATTATTTGTTTATTTCTTTTATTTTCTTCCTTTATCTCAACCCTAAAATTCTCAACTAAATTTTAAATTAAATCCTATTCCTACTCCATCACGTTCCTTTTAATTAGCACCAGGCTCACACCCAAAGCTATTATAAAAACACACGCTCAGTAAAGAAAAAAAAATACGGATACATAGAACAAACGAGAGAAAAAAAAATATAGAGAGAAAAAGATAACAAAAGTGAGCTTTTATTTTGAGAATTAAGTCAGCGTTCGAGGTTTCACTCAAGGTTTCAGATTCGTGGCTCTTTAAAGTTAATATTAGCTATTAACTTTGGAAATCAGTAGATCGTAGCAGTTATTTTTGTAGTATCAATTTTCGCAACGAGGTAACTCTAAATTCTCGCATGATTTAAATAGAATACTTGTACGAAAACTCGATTCCAATAATATGATGTTTTTTGAATCGCATGTTATTATTATTATGTAATATCAATTTGTGATGCATGTTGTGATTAGTTTTGAGAATTTACGAATGCTTAGGAAAACGGAACCGAAGACGTTTCTTGCTTAAAAAATAATATAAAAATAAAAATAAAAGATGTATCATACATTTTTTTATTATTGTTTTATGCTCTTTAGATGTAATTAATATTGAAATTGATTTCGTGATATTTAATTTTGAATAATTAATATTTCTTGAAGCTTAGTTTTCACTTAAGAATTTTTTGTTGAAATTATTTGTAGACTTGTTAGATTATGATATAAACTGAATTTTAATTGATTGGTGATTTAGAAAACGCATGTGGAATGTGTTTTAGTCTTTTTTTTAAAAATATATTACTTTGATAAAAAAAATAGTTTGCCTTTAGAATAAGCGTTAAGATGATTATCACTTTAATTCAAATTATTAAGGTATATAATTAAGAGGATACATGAATATTATTTAGAGATTTATGGTAAAAAAAATAATAATAATGAATAATTAGGAAAACTAATTGTATAAAAAAAAACGAGAAAGCATAAGAAAAAATAAATAAAACTGAACAAACGCGAACAGAAAAGAATAAAAAAAAATAGAGCGTAACAGAAACAAAAAATTTTAAACTAAAAAGTAAGAAGAACAAAAAAATAATAATAAAGGAACAGAATGTTAACAAAAAATACATATGAAAAAAAATAGAAATAAGAAAAGATAAGAAAAGGAAAACAAACGTAAGACAAAAAAAAAAAAGATTAAAAAATAAATTTAAAAAAAAAGAAAAAGAAGTGCAACAGAAAATTAAAAATAAAATAAAATAAATAAGAAAAACGTGTAGCTAAAATAAAAAAAAATCCTAAACATAAAATTTTAATTCCTATTTTAAATCTAAAAAAAAATACAATCCTAAATTAACTTGAACTCTAAAAATCTCTTTCCCACACAAATTCTAATTCCTAGTAACTAGATACCAATATATACTCTACCTGTAATAATATTTAAAAAAAATACAAAAACAAGCAAAAAAGTAAAAAAAAAAAAAAAAAAAAAAGAAAAAGAAAAAACGGATGTTTCAGTTTTAAATTAATGGACACACACCGAAAAAATAAGACAATTTTAAATAGATTAAAAATAAATAAGACAGTTTTAAATAGGTTTAAAATAAATCAGTGAATGAGGGTAAATAACATTTTTATTATTAATTTAATAATATAATATCGAAAAATTAATTTAAGTCATATATAGTCCATAAAGCGACCGTGCTAGAACCACGAGATTCGAGGGGTGCCTAACACCTTCCCCTCGTTCAACATGATTCCTTACCCGAATTTTTGGTTCGCAGACCAATAAAATAAAGAGTCAAATTTCCTTTTGATTAGGGATTTAAATAAGGTGACTTGGACCATCAAAACTCAATTTCAAGTGGCGACTCTGAATAATAAAATAATTCCTTTTCTAAATGTTACTTTAATTGGAAAAACTTTTTCTTTCAAAACATACAATTAAATTTTGAGAGAAAATAAGGGGCGTGACAGATGGCAACTCTGCTGGGGACAACCAGAATTCAAGGTTTTAAATATTGACTTGTGTATGACTTTATTTATTTATTTCTTCATTTATGTTTTGGATATTGTATTTGTTTGTTGAATTTGCTAATTGTTTACTTTTTTACTATTTTAATATTATTTGAATTGCATTATAACTGTATTCTCTCGCGCACCCCTCTGAGTCTTCTATAATACCATTATGGGAATTGCGGCTGTGCACCCCACTTCTGTCAAGATAGCCAGTGGATCTTCGGTCCATGGTGAACGATTTTTAGTCACACATGTTTAGAATAGGGAGCATCCATGCACAAATCCAGAAAGTGCTGCTACCGGTACGTTGCTACTCCCTAACTCGAGTTGTCCGCTCGTTTTATAGCCAGTCTAGATACCTTTCTCCACAAGTTCAACCTTAGTAGAACTGAAACCTTCAGACATGATATCCTTACTAGGTTCCGCTTTATCTGCATCATGTGCATTTAACTTAGCAAGACTCGGCATGGGGGTTGGGTCTGTCTAGGACAAGTACCTTTCTTGAGACCATCATGTACATTTTTTGTGCTACTTGTTGCATCATGTGGAAGACTATAACAAATGTTGATCGGCTTTAGATAATTGACTAAAAGAAGAAATGTCTATTTTTACCTACTTTCAACAAATGATTCGAGATAAACAAATTGAAAATAATATATATATATATATAACCCTCAATTCTATTCTTGCTTTTATCAAAACATCAAGTTTTTACAAAATAAAATAAAATAATAGTGCATGTACACATAAAAAAATTTATTATATATATGTATGTCTTCAAATTTGTTTCAAATACTGCATGTTCACCTTCTTTTATTTCTTTTTATTTCTCTTCTTCATTATTCACTTGTCAAAATTATCTCTTTATCCGGTCATTCTCTTTGAAAACAACCTAAGCTTCCCCTAAGGAAGGTCAACAAAAGTCGTTTTCGAAAGAATGACCACTTTAGGCATTCTGAGTCATTTTTCATATTTATTTTTTTCTTTTAACTACTCCGACAAATGATTTCGAATGATCAAAATTTCATAAGTTAAATTTTGTTTTAAATCGCGAGTTTTTTTTCCTAACCAGGTAATCATGAGATCTATGAGATGTGATAAAAGACCAAGGGATGAAGCAGTCGAAATGGTCAATGATCCCCCAAAGTTCATGATCACGGATAAAACCCCACCACTACTCATGGCTTGGTGGAACGATATGTATGAGTTTAGGCTAACTGAGATATTCAAACATCTTGGTTTCCTCCCAGATATCATGAGATTTAGTCCTGACAGAGATTTGATCGAGGCTTTGATCCCGTTTTGGGATTCTACAAGCAATGTGTTTCGCTTTAGCGATTTTGAGTTGACGCCTACATTGGAGGAGTTGGGTGGTTTCACAGGGTTAGGCAAGGATCTCCGAAGCAAAACACTCATAGCCCCAAGAAGCGTCAACGAGAACAAATTTTTAGAACAAATTCACATCATCTATCCTCATAAGGAGTGTTTCGATAATGAGTTGGTTTCCTTGGAATTTCTATACTCAAGATATGGAAAGAAAGAAGGATTTTCAGACTACGGGAAGCAACTTAAAAATGGGCAACACCTCCCTACCTGGGAAAAGTGTAGACAAGAAGCATTCATGGTGGCCTTTTTGGGAACCATGATTTCCCAAGGAGAGATAAGAAAATCAGTATTCGTCTGTAGGGAATAGTCGTTATTATGATGAAGAAAAAGAAATCCACTATCTTGCCAATGATGTTGGCTGACATTTATCGTGCTTTGACTAAATGTAGGGAAGGGGAAGACTTTTTTGAAGGTTGTAGCATTCTATTGCAAATGTGGTTTTTGGAGGACTTGTATCGCCATCCGTTTGCGACAGATTTCAAATCTGAATGGACGAATTATATTTTGAGCCACCCAGACAGGATGAAGGAATTAGTAGACAAATTGCCAAAAGGTGTCAAAGCGTGGAGACATTATCTTCTTAAATTAACTACATCTGATATTACATGGAACTATCATTGGTTCCCTGCGAGTGAGGTAATTGTTATGTCTTCCTATCGTCCATTCTTTGTTCTGACAAGCCTTTGAAGATTCCAACCATACATACCCCTTCGGGTGCTACGCCAACTAGGACAAAGACAAATCTTACCTAGGGCCGAGGATACACAGAGTTTCGTATGGGAGGTGTTGTCTGAAGATCGAAATCGAGAATCAGAAGCTCAAAAGATTTGGGGTGGTAGTCGAACTTTAAGCTCGAAAGCTATGGTAGCCGATCGTGTTGAAGGAGAAGTAGACCCCTCATACCTCCATTGGTTCTCCGATCAAGCCCCCCTCAAAGTAATGCTCGAAGGATCAGCGCGAGAACTCAGAGTTCGAGAAGAGAAAATTGAAGTCAGAATCAAGCAAGCTCGGCTCGAGGTGGAAAGAAATTACAGATCCAGTAATGACCTAAAGAATGCTAATGAAGAGTTGGCTCAATGTGATGCAATATTCAAAGAGAGAGTTAGGTTGATTCAGAAAAGGGCTGAAAAGGAACATCAATCCACCATTCGAACCTTACATGAGGATTTGGGCATTGTCACAGGCGCTATGGAGCAACAAGAGGAGGAGTATAAAAAAGAAAATACACTCTTAATGCACACATAGGCTAGACTACAAAATCAGTTAAAAGCTTCGATGGGACGTGAAACAGACATAGCAAAGCGTTTCACATCGTATCAAGCAGAAGTCACGATCGAGAGAAACCAATGGATGGGGGAGCGTGAAGAACTTCATAATCAAATCGAAGAGCTTCAGGCACATGAAGAGGATTTGGCCCACACGATTGGTACTACTCAAGAATGGTTGCAAAATTGTCACGAGAATATGGAGGAGGGTTGCAGAATTGTCACGAGAATATGGAGGAGGCCAAAGGACAAGTGCTTCAACTGACAGAGAGCTTGATTGATGTTTATGGTGGTTATCTACATCGGAGTGATGAGAGCCTGGGTCGACATGCGAGTGCACTGGCCCCACATCTTCCAAAAGCTTTGTTCAAGGTCTACTCTAGCCTAGGGGGTAATTGATGATCAAGAAATATTGGAGAAGGTTTTTTTATTATTTCTTTATTTTCATTTTGTCGAAGTTTGTTTCAATCTTTAAGTACTTTGATATTTTGGTCATTTATTTTAAGAACATTTTGATGTGAATGATGTCTTCACGTTAAGTTAAATAAATGTCGTGTTTTCTTTTTTAAATAACTCTCCTGCACGGACTACGTAATGATCTGATTCATGTTCAATATGATACATAGGCAACTTTCAACAGGTTCGACCAAAATGCATTTAAAATATTCAGATGAGTAAAGTATGGGACTAAAAGACATAAGCAAGTCATCCAAAGCCGGGATGAAACATAAAAGTCTTCCAAAACTCATTGTAGAAATAGGAATAATTTAGGTGCATAACATACAACGTGTGATTAATATTGCAAAATGTTGAATCCTAACACATTTGTTTTTATATATAAGAGAGAGAGAGAGTTTAAAGGTGGTTGGTTTGTGAAGAGAGCTGGCATCTCATCAATATAACACAAGATCAAAAGGGAAAGCAAAAATGACACGCAAAGACGGAACAGTGTCAGGAAATGACGAAGTACAAAATCAAATGGTTGCACAAGAATCAGTATCTGTAGAAGAGGTCAAAATGTTGAAACAACAGATGGCCGAAATGTACGAAGCTTGGATGAATGGACAGGCTCCCCCATCTTCAATTCAGGAATACCTAAATGTGAATATGCCATTCCCCATTCAAGTCTCAACAAGCGACCCAGTTTATCCACCTGGATTTGGACCCTACGTTAACACATCTACTACTGCTGGAACTTCCTCGGTACACCCGTTGAATCCACCTATGATGAACAATCCACTCTTCATGCCAACTGTGCAAACTAATGCAATTCCTTAACCAACACTAGTACATAAATCTAATGATGATCCTATACCCAAAGATCAATACGGCCAAGGTCAGGCCCCTAAATTGACTTTCAAAATTCCTGACTCTTACCACTACACTCATCAATACAGTTCCCCCGTCGAGGTTGAAAAAACCACTAAGGACGAGGAACATGAAGAAATTGCAAGAAAAATGAGGAGTTTGGAGCAAAACATAAGGAATGTGCAAGGGCTGGGAGGACACAAAAGTGTCTTGTTCAAGGACTTATGCATGTTTCCAGATGTTCACTTGCCTATAGGGTTCAAAACTCCAAAGTTTGATAAGTATAATGGTCATGGCGACCCAGTGGCTCATTTGAAAAGATTTTGTAACTAGATAAGGGTAGCCGGAGGAAAATAAGAACTTCTTATGGCTTACTTTGGAGAAAGTCTAACGGTTATAGCCTCAGAATGGTAAATCAATCAAGATATTTCTCGATGGAATGTTTTGGATGTCATGGCGCAAGATTTTGTCCAACAATTCCAATACAATATCCATATCGTTCAGGATCGCAATTCCCTAGCTAATATGAAGAAAAAACCATCTGAAAGCTTTATGGAATATGCCATAAGATGGAGGGAGCAGGCGGCTAGAGTCAAACCGCCGATGAAAGACTATGAATTGATTGATGTTTTTCTCCAGGCTCAAGAACCTGACTACTTTCATTACCTTCTCGCTGCAATGGGAAAGCCTTTCGCCGAAGCAATTAAGATTGGAGAAATGGTAGATAATGGCATAAAATCGAGTAAAAATGTAAGCCAAAAAGCCATTAGAGCTACCACGCAAGCAATACAGAGCGGGTCAAGTAATTTTGTAAATCGACAAAAGAAGGAGGAAGGGTCCATGATGACGTCTGGATCAAAAGGTGTTCAAATGGGCATGAACCACCTTTATGTTCAAGTTCAACAAGAACAATCTAATTCTCCTCAACATTATTACCCATCCCAATACGCAGTTCTCAACACTCAAGCATATGTTTGACCTCCTCAGCACCAACAATAGCGGGCACCTGCCCCACATGGTTCTCGCCCCCAACAACAACATTTTTAGGCACCCCATAATCCACGTCCCCGGACGGATTATAGAAGAGAACAAGGTCGAAAAGAAAACTTTACCCCAATTGGAGAGTCATATAGGAGTTTGTTGCGGAAATTAGTACAATTGAGATTGGTTGAACCTGTCAATCCCTATTTTGTCAATCCGAATGCAAGAGGCTTTGATCCAAGTATTATATGTGAGTATCACGCTAACACTCCAGGTCATAGCACAGAGAATTGTTGGACTCTAAAAAGAGTCACTGAGAAGTTAATTAAGGATAAGGTAATTGAGATACGCAATGAGGAGGCGCCAAATGTCACCAATAACCCACTCCCTGCTCATAATAAGGAGCATGTTGTGGGGATGGTAGACATTTATGAAGATTGTGAGCAAACATATAGAACGAAAATGGAAAGCAGGGATTCAAACGAAGAGTCGAGTATGGTTTTTGAACCCATACAAAAGGCACCGATAATTGTATGTGGTGCAAGTTCAAATTTTTGAGACTCGAGAAAACTAGTGTTGTATGTCCCTGGAGCTGCAAAGAGAAAAGAAGTACCATTGAATGGACCAAAATTATACATTCCTAGTAAGCTTCAAACATTTGGTCAAAATCAAGAAAGTGTGAAAGAGCCAGTTGTGATACAAATTGCAACACAACTTCTGATGACAAACACCAAGACCGTTCCATGGAACTACAACAAAGTCGTTGTTACCCACAAGGGAAAGGAGATTGTTGAAGAAACAAATGAAACAAGAGGATTAACTCGTTCTGGGAAGTGTTATGCTCTAGAAGAATTAAGAAGAGACAAATAAGACAAAGAAAATCAGTTGCCGGTTAAAACACCTGTCACTGAGGAGAAGGCTGAAGAGTTCCTGAAAAAGATAAAAGCTCAAGATTATTCTGTTATTGATCAGTTGAGGAAAACACCCGCTCAGATATCCTTGTTGTCATTACTCATACATTCTGAAGAGCATCGTGAAGTTTTGACCAGAATCTTGAATGAGGCACATATCTCAGAAAGTATCACGGTGGGGCACTTGGAAAAGATGGCCAATCGAATATTTGAGGTAAATAGAATCACTTTCACTGATGATGAATTGCCTTGGGAAGGATCTGGGCATAATAAGGCGCTACATTTAACCGTGAAATGTGAAGACACTATGTGAAGAGGGTCATGGTCGATGGAGGATCGGGTGTAGATATATGCCCTCTTTCTACTCTATAAAGGTTAAAAATCAACACGGATAGAATTCGTACTAACAATGTCTGTGTGCGTGCATTTGATGGCGCAAAACGGGACACTCTTGGTGAAATATTCTTAACTATTACAATTGGACCAGTGGAGTTCGGAATCATTTTCCAAGTAATAGACATGGACACTTCTTACAATCTACTTTTGGGTAGGCCATGGATCAACCTGGCTAGAGCTGTGCCGTCTACTCTGCACCAAGTGGTCAAGTTTGAGCATGACAAGCTGGAAATCATTGTCCATGGTGAAGATGATCTCCCAATGACCCGAGATCCTTCAATACCATGCATTGAGGCCAAAAGAGGTTATGAATCCCTCAACTATCAGGCTTTTGAGATTATAACAGTCAATCAGTTTTTGGAAGGAAAGTCTATACCACAACCTCATCTATCATCTACATCAGTCATGGTGGTGTCCCAAATGGTACAGAATTCCTATGAACCTGGAAAGGGACTAGGGCAGTCTTTGCAAGGAATTGTAGATCCTATCAATCCAATGGGTAATCAAGAGACATTCGGTTTGGATTTCAATCCAACTAGATTTGATAGAAACTGGGCAAAAGATCGTAAAAGAAATGTTTGGAATTTGTTGAAGCCAATCCCTCATATTGCTCAATCTTTCGTTAAATTTCGAGGTGAACCGAGTCCAGACTTCCCTCTCCAAAATGATGTGGATGAAATGTGTCAAGGTACCAAGGAAATGTTTTATGATGTAAACATGACTCAGATGGGTAAAGGTACTAGTCATGTGGACGTGCAGTTCGTCAGCCCGAATGTCCAGCTCAACAACTGGGAAGCCACTCCTCTCCCTACAAGGAAGGAGTCTTGGTAGTGTATTTTACTGCTTTGAATTTATTTATTTGGATTATTCTTAGGGTTGTAAATCAAACCTTCTAGTTGTCTCACTTTGGTGTAAACCCTTCTATCATTTCTCATTTAACGCAATGAAGTTCTAGTTTCACAATCATATTCAATCATCTTCTCTGTTCTTACTCTTTCTAATATATGTCCTCTTATTTTTTATTTTAGTTACATTAATGTCGACTTTAATAATATGACATGCATGCGGAGTTTACAGTTAGATCCTAAAAAGTTGTTTGATCTGGAAATAATGAATCCTAAGTTTGACGAATATGATGAAGATGAAGCTTACAAAGAAATAAAAAAAGGATTGGATCAATTTGAAAATAAGCCTAAACCTAATTTAAGTGAAACTGAGGCGGTTAATTTAGGAACTCCTGAAGAAGTGAGAGAAATAAAGATAAGTATTCATGTTGATCAGAACATTCGAGATGACATAATTCAAGTTTTATTTGAATACAAAGATGTCTTCGCTTGGTCCTACGACGACATGCCGGGTTTAAGTGCTGATTTAGTAGTTCACAAACTTCCAATACATCTTGATTTTCCACCTGTCCAGCAAAAGCAGAGAAAGTTTAAGAAAGACATGACCGATAAAATTAAAGACGAAATCATGAAGCAATTGACTGCAAATGTGATCAGAGTTGTCCAATACACTACCTGGTTGGCTAATGTTGTGCCAATGCCAAAGAAAGATGGAAAGATCAGAGTTTGTGTTGATTACAGAGATCTAAACAAAGCAAGTCCAAAGGACAATTTTCCATCACCCAACATTCACATCCTGATTGATAATTGTGCCAAACACGAGATTCAATCTTTTGTGGACTGTTACGCCGGATATCACCAAATTCTCATGGATGAAAAAGATGCAGAAAAAACTGTTTTCACCACCCCATGGGGTACATATTGTTATAGAGTCATGCCATTTGGTCTGAAGAATGCGGGAGCAACCTACATGAGAGCTATGACTACCATATTCCATGACATGGTGCATAAAGAAGTTGAGGTATATGTCGATGATGTCATCATTAAATCTAGAATGCAAGCCGACCATGTGTGT
The DNA here is from genome assembly GCA_036553675.1 of Solanum okadae. Classification (NCBI taxonomy): domain Eukaryota; kingdom Viridiplantae; phylum Streptophyta; class Magnoliopsida; order Solanales; family Solanaceae; genus Solanum; species Solanum okadae. The sequence goes on from CM071689.1 coordinate 37,246,126, forward strand.
GTTCTAAGAAAATTCTTCGAAAGATTGAGAAAGTACAACCTCAAGCTTAATCCAGCTAAATGTGCATTTGGAGTTCCATCTGGCAAACTTTTGGGTTTTATAGTTAGTCGAAGAGGCATTGAATTGGACCCCTCTAAGATAAATTCCATTCGAGAATTGCCACCTCCAAAAACCAAAACTGAAGTCATGAGTTTTCTGGGTAGGTTAAACTATATCAGCAGGTTCATTGCTTAACTCACCGCCACATGTGAGCCAATATTCAAGTTGTTGAAAAAGGACGCTGCTATCAAATGGACAAGTGAGTGTCAGGAGGTTTTTGACAAAATTAAGGAATATCTAGCAAACCCTCCGGTACTGGTCCCACCAGAACCTCGTAGGCCTTTATTTTTTTATCTTTCAGTGATGGATAATTCATTTGGTTGTGTTTTAGGACAACATGACATTACCGGAAAAAAAGAACAAGTCATTTATTATTTGAGCAAAAACTTTACAAGCTATGAGGCAAAGTACACTCTGTTAGAAAAGACTTGTTGCACTTTGACTTAGGTTGCCCAAAAATTGAAACACTATATTTTGTCCTACACGACCTATCTTACATCTCGAATGGATCCTTTGAAATATATTTTTCAAAAATCCATGCCAACAGGTAGGTTGGCAAAATGGCAGATTTTTCTTACAAAATTTGATATTGTGTATGTCACTCGCACCGCCATGAAAGCACAAGCATTAGCCGATCATTTGGCAGAGAATCCGGTCGATGACGATTACGAGTCCCTAAGGACATACTTCCCTGATGAAGAGATCAAGTCCATTGAGGAAGAAATTCGTGATGATGATCACGTGTGGAAATTATATTTTGATGGGGCTGTCAACAAAAATGGAGTAGGTATTGGGGCAGTTCTTATCTAACCAAACGAATGTCATTATCTTGCCACAACACAACTTCGATTCTTTTCTACCAACAACACAACAGAATATGAAGCTTGCATCATGAGTTTGAACATGGCAATAAATCTGGATGTGCATGAGTTGGTAGTTTTGGGGGATTCCGATTTGCTCATTCGACAAGCTCGAGGCGAATGGGATACTCGAGACATTAAACTCATGCCATACAAACAATGTTTAGAAAACCTCATCAAAAGGTTCAAGTCCATTGAATTTAGATACATTCCAAGGTTTCACAAAGAGTTAGCTGACGCTTTGGCCACCCTAGCCTCGATACTTCCATACCCGGGTAATACATATATTGACCCATTGGAAATCCAAGTTAGGGATCAACATGGTTATTGCAATATAATTTAAGTAGAGCCAGACGGTGAGCCCTGGTATCATGACATTAAACGGTTTCTAAAAGCTAAAGAATATCCAATACATGTTGATAGAGATAAAAAAAAGAACAATTAGGTGACTCGCCAATGGGTTCTTCTTGAGTGGCGATATCTTATATAAAAGGACTCCAGATTTGAATCTATTGCGATGTGTGAATATTCAAGAAGCAGAAACGATTATGAATGAGGTGCATTCAGGGGTTTGTGGCCCTCACATGAATGGTTATGTTCTAGAAAAAAATATTATCCGGACAGGGTACTATTAGTTGACCATGGAGCGAGATTGCTTCCGATTTGTACGCAAGTGCCATCAGTGCTAGATTCATAGCGACTTAATTCACTCACCCTCTTTAGAGTTACACCCTATGTCTGCTCTGTGGCCTTTTGTGGGTTGGGGAATGGACGTTATTGGGCTGATTGAGCTGAAAGCATCTAATGGGCATCAATTTATTTTAGTTGCCATCGACTACTTTACCAAATGGATGGAAGCTGTCACATTCAAATCAGTCACCAAGAATGCAGTGGTGGACTTTGTTCATTCAAATATCATATGTCGTTTCGACATACCAAAAATTATTAGTACAGAAAATGCAGCGAATCTCAACAGCCACCTGATGAAGGAAGTTTGTGAGCAATTTCAAATTGTTCATCGTCATTCAACCCCTTATCGACCCAAGGCAAATGGGGCTGTTGAAGCGGCAAATAAAAACATCAAGAAGATTCTTAGGAGAATGGTGCAAGGATCTAGACAGTGGCATGAAAAACTACCATTTGCTCTCTTGGGATATCGCACGACTATTCGTATGTCATTCAATGCAACTCCTTACTTATTGGTTTACGGAACTAAGGCAGTCATACCCGCAGAAGTTGAAATCCCTTCTTTTCGAATCACTGTCGAAGTAGAAATTAAGGACACAGAATGGGTTAAATCAAGGTTAGAACAATTAGCACTGATAGACGAAAAACGGTTGACATCAATTTGCTTTGGTCAATTATATCAACAGAGGATGGCTCATGCTTATAACAAGAAGGTACACCCAAGAAATTTTGAAGTCGGTCAAATTGTTGTGAAACGCATCCTTCCCCATCAAGACGAGGCCAAAGGAAAGTTTTCCCCAAATTGACAAGGCCCTTATGTTATTAAACAAGTGCAATCAAAGGAGATTTGCAACTGGCAGATATGGAGAAAAAGGTGATCGACACAATTGTTAACGCAGATTCGATCAAAAGATACTACGTTTAACACTCTTTGTTATGACACTCTTGTGATTGACATTCTCAAGATGAGAGGATAAAAATGTATCCTCCTTTATTTCAAACACCACTTGTCTAGTTCTAAAAAAAAAAGAAAAAAAAAGTTTCATTGAACTACGTTCGACCTGATTCCTTAGAGGATACGTAGGCAGCCCTTCATTGGGGTTCGGTCTAATCACTGAATAAAACAATAATCATGTTCTTCAATTATCCAAGGGCTGAGACATGACATTGTGACCTACGGTATGTTACAACAAAAATAAAAAAATAAAAAATGAGAGAATCTTAAGAGTGAAAACCCTCACGGGCACCATAAGACGATAGGAAGTTGAGAGAAAGAGATAAGAATGTCTTATTGGTGTAAACCATGAAGGGCACCATTGATCAAATGATGACATTCAGTCTTGGCATGAGCACAACCAAGATAGAAGCCAGGCTATAAACTGAAGGTATAACATTGTTTAGTAAGATTCAGATAACTTAGAAGGATCAAACGTTCAGTCCGAATGCATGTCATGATTCATCACGTACTTTCAGATAAGATTCTTTTCATTCCTTTTAGACATTTACTTATTCATTTCCTCCTTCTAAAGATATAACTTTTCTTTCATAACCCTTTCATTTGTGTCATTTGTACTTGTGTTCTGTATTCTTTGATCCTTATTCAACATAAACTCGCGTCAAGAAAATAAAATTAAAGCCGCAAAATTGACTATGGTATTTCCAGTTGAATGTTGTAGGCATGCACAACATTGACTAGGGCTGAGAACCAATCGAGACAAAAAATATCAAAAATCGATACCGTGTGAAAAGTAGGTAAAGCAAGAGAGTTGATTTGGAAAGAATGAACCACACAACGTGCACAAAATGGTAATAGGTCAAAATGTTCATAAGAAGTGTTTCAATGGAAGATAAGGAGTGTCTCTAAAGCATCTTCAAGCTATTCGCGCAATCATTAATATGATGAATCTTTCAAGCGAGACGGATTCAAAGTCAAACCTCACAAGATATTTGAAGTGACAAACCAATCACCATTTAGAAAAACTAACAAAACATTCTTTGTTTCAAAATAGGTACAAAGCAAAATCGTGCAAGTAATTCGCGAGAGTCAAACGCCACGATGGTAAGTTCTTGAATCTCTGTCTCTCCTACAATATGCCCCACAATAATAATAATAATAACAAAAAAAAGGATTATTTTTCTTAATGAAATCTGGGGCATTTTTATTTTTGTTTGTTTCTTTTATGTTTGGAAAATGTACAAAAAATAAAAATAAAATAAATGATCTTAATAATAATAATAATATAAGTAAAAATAATTTTTTGAAAATACATATATATATATATATATATATATATATATAATCCCTATTTTATTTTTTCATGTCTTCACAGGGCACAATAATCCCTGGTTGCATATAAGACACAATAAAACCTCTATTTTATCTTCATGTCTTCACAGGGCACAATAACCCCTGGTTGCATATAGGGCACAATAAAATCCCTATTTTATCTTCATGTCCTCACAGGGCACAATAACCCCTGGTTGCATATAGGGCACAACAACCCCTATTTTTTTTCATGTCTTTACAGGGCACAGTAACCCCTGGTTGCATATAAGGCACAATAAAACCCTTATTTTATCTTCATGTATTCACAGGGCACATTAACCCCTGGTGGCATATAGGGGATAAAACCCCTATTTTATCTTCATGTCTTCACAGGGCACAATAACTCCTAGTTGCATATAAGACACAATAATCCCTATTTTATTTTTCATGTCTTCATAGGGCGCAATAATCCCTGATTGCATATAGGGCACAATAACCCCTATTTTATTTTTTCATGTCTTCACAGGGAACAATAACCCCTATTTTATTTTTCATGTCTTCACAGGGCACAATAATCCCTGGTTGCATATAGGGCACAATAACCCTTATTTTATTTTTTCATGTCTTCACAGGGGACAATAATCCTTGGTTGCATATAGGGCACAATAACCCCTATTTTATTTTTTATGTTTTCACAGGGCACAATAACCCCTGGTTGCATTTAGGCACAATAACCCCTATTTTTTTTATGTCTTCACAGGGCACAAAAACCCCTGGTTGCGTATAGGGCACAATAACCCCTATCTTATTTTTCATGACTTCACATGGCGTAATAACCTCTGGTTGCATTTTTGGCACAAATCTCCCTTTTATCTTGTTTTATATCTGTATTGGGTACAAAAATATTATTTTTATGCCTATTATAGACTTTTATAGCTTTCACTAATAACTCACAAAATTTTCCTAGTACAAACTGGGGCAAAAATTTTTGTTTGTTTCATTTGTTTTATTTCTATGGCATGCAGGTTTCTACATAGCACACAAATTTAAAGTTCAAGAATAAGGAATCATTTTCTCAAAAAAAAAAAAAAACAAGCATTCAAGAATATCATGCGGAAGAGAGTCAACAACTCAAGTCAAATCATAAGCTTCAGGTCTTAGATTCAGATGTCCAAATCAAAGTTCAGAATCGATGTACCTACTCAAAGAAGGTGAAGCGATAACCGAAGATTCAAAATGAAGACTCATGACTAGTGGAGTAGATAGGATCTTGTATCTTTCCTTTCTCTCCTATTGTATTTTTCCTTTTAATGTAATAACTGGAGCTACGAACCGAAACCTCGATAGAACCTTGTTCGACTACCTAACTTATTCTCCTATCCCTTCCTATATGAACTACACCTGACTCCTTATCATTAACTCAAGATAGGTAGTTTGTTCCAAAGTTAGGGTGCAATAAACCTCTTCTCTTTTACTTATTTTCACATTTTTAAATAAATGTCTTAGTAAAAAATTAGTCACATTGTTCACGTCTTTGCATGAAAACACTTCATGTTTCCAAACAAAGAGGGGCATACTGTGAACACTTAATTTTTGACCGAACCTAAAAAAATAAAAATAAATAATTACACCAATTTTTAATAAACTTAAATATTATTATAGGCTTGTATGTAAAATGAATTTAAAAAAAAAGGAATCTGAAAATTACAACAAAATATATGTTTAAATTTTAAAAAATAAAGCTGGTGAATTTAATGTTTTTAAATCCTTCAACTTTTACCAACCTAAAATAATGATAATAATATATATATATATATATATATATATATATATATATATATATATATATAAAGAGTCCTAAAATTTGCAAATTACTTAACCTTTATCCTAATTACCTCCAACTTCCATAACTTATTTCTCCTAAAAAAAACACTCCTCCTATTTTTATTTTTTATTTTTTATTGTTTCCTCAAAATCTGGCACGATTTTTTCCTAATATTTTTTACATCACACGATTTTCTTTTTCTCTTTCTTTATCGTCTGTTTTCTTGTTTTATTTTTATTATTGTTGTTGTTATTATTATTATTATTATTATTATTATTTATTTCTTTTATTTTCTTCCTTTATCTCAACCCTAAAATTCTCAACTAAATTTTAATTTAAATCCTATTCCTACTCCATCATGTTCCTTTTAATTAGCACCAGGCTCACATCCAAAGCTATTATAAAAACACACGCTCAGTAAAGAAAAAAAACAGGGATACATAGAAGAAACGAGAGAAAAAAAACATAGAGAGAAAAAGATAACAAAGAGCTTTTATTTTGAGAATTAAGTCAGCGTTCGAGGTTTCACTCAAGGTTTCGGATTCGTGGCTCTTTTAACTTAATATTAGCTATTAACTTTGGAAATCAGTAGATCGTAGCAGTTGTTTTTGTAGTATCAATTTTTGCAGCGAGGTAACTCTAAATTCTCGCATGATTTAAATAGAATACTTGTACTAAAACTCGATTCCAATAATATGAATTTTTTTGAATCGCATGTTATTATTATGTAATATCAATCTGTGATGCATGTTGTGATTATTTTTGAGAATCTACGAATGCTTAGGAAAACGGAACCGAAGACGTTTCTTGCTTAAAAAATAATATAAAAATAAAAATAAAAGATGTATCATACATTTTTTTTATTGTTTTATGCTCTTTAGATGCAATTAATATTGAAATTGATTTCGTGATATTTAATTTTGAATAATTAATATTTCTAGGAGCTTAGTTTTCACTTAAGAAAATTTTGTTGAAATTATTTGTAGACTTGTTAGATTAGGATATAAACTAAATTTTAATTGATTGGTGATTTAGAAAACCTATGTGGAATGTGTTTTAGTCTTTTTTTTAATATATTATTTTGATAAAAAAAATAGTTTGCCTTTAGAATAAGCGTTTAGTTGATTATCACTTTAATTCAAATTATTAAGGTATATAATTAAGAGGATACGTGAATATTATTTAGAAATTTATGGTAAAAAAATAATAATGAATAATTAGAAAAAATAATTTTATAAAAAAAATGAGAAAGCATAAGAAAAAATAAATAAATAAAAAAGGGAACAAACGCGAACAGAAAAGAATAATAAAAAAATAGAGCGTAATAGAAACAAAAAATTTTAAACCAAAAAGTAAGAAGAACAAAAATAATAATAAAGGAACAGAATGTTACCAAAAAATACATATGAAAGAAAATAGAAAAAAGAAAAGATAAGAAAAGGAAACAAAACGTAAGACAAAAAAAAAAGATGAAAAAATAAATTTTAAAAAAAAGAAAAGAAAAAGAAGACCAACAGAACATTAAAAATAAAAAATAAAAAATAAAGAAGAAAAACGTGTAGCTAAAATAAAAATAAAAATCCTAAACATAAAATTTTAATTCCTATTTTAAATCTTAAAAACAAATACAATCCTAAATTAACTTGAACTCTAAAAATCTCTTTCCCACACAAATTCTAATTCCTAGTAACTAGATACCAATATATACTCTACCCATAATAACATAAAAAAAAAATATACAAAAACAAGCAAAAAAGTAAAAAAAAAAAAAGGAAAGAGAAAATACGGATGTTTCAGTTTCAAATTAATGGACACACACCGAAAAAATAAGACAATTTTAAATAGATAAAAAATAAATAAGATAGTTTTAAATAGGTTTAAAATAAATCAGTGAATGAGGGTAAATAACATTTATTTATTATGTTAATAATATAATATCCAAAAATTAATATAAGTCATATATAATCAATAAAGTGACCGTTCTAGAGCCACGGGACTCGAGGGGTGCCTAACACCTTCCCCTCGATCAACAGGATTCCTTACCCGAATTTCTGGTTCGCAGACCAATAAAATAAAGAGTCAAATTTCCTTTTGATTAGGGATTTGAATAAGGTGACTTGGAACACCAAAACTCAATTTCAAGTGGCGACTCTGAATAATAAAATAATTCCTTGTCTAAATGTCACTTTAATTGGAAAAACTCTTTCTTTCAAAACATACAATTAAATTTTGAGGGAAAATAAGGGGTGTGACACCTAGTGTGCCTTCTTTCATGAATATGAACTTAAGTAAAGACATAATATGACATTTAAAGGGAATTATGCTTAGCACCGAGTGGATATAAATAATGAGATGGAAGCTTTCACTTAAGAAAGTCCGGCTTCCCAATGTAAGTTGTCTCATGAGATGGAAACTTTTTACGTTAGAAAATCCGGGTTTCTAGTAGCAATCTCTTTATCCCATAACTATGTGCCCACATAGGTCTTTAGATAGTGGATCCACCTAAAAGCTATTACAAAAGTTCTACCTTAGGGAAGTAGGACACCTCTTTTCAGTGTGGGGGTAGAACACCAGATTCCATGTAGCTCACATGGTCTATGTCGGTTAATGATATTCTTCCCTATATGATATGAATATGAATTTTGATAAGAACATGGACTTTAATTATGACTTCTTAAGAGGTACTACTTAGTATGAGTGGGGGTATGGGACTTCACTTATGCATTGCACAAATAGACTTTAAGAGGGGTTATGGTGAGGTTCTCTTATGTTATGATGACTTATGGATTATGTATATAAGATTTGTGTGAATGTTAAGGTTGACTTCACTTGTTACATGTTATGAACATAAACGGCTCCTTACTTATGTATGTTGGTTATGCATAAGGAAAAGTAAGATATGTATGCGGTTGGTGACCTAAATGTGGTACTTAGCATTTGGTAGGGTTATGGGATCTTACCTTTCCATTGCACTAGTATCACTTTGGGTTGCTTATATGTTGGTTTGACCTATGTTTCTTCATAATGTGCATTATGGTTTACCAAACATGATAAAGTCATGATTTCAACTAAATGTCCCTTTTATGCATGTTTCAAGGATTTTGTGCATGGCTTCCATACTTAGTACATTATTTTTGCTAACCCATATTTTCTACATTCTATGAGTATAGGTTTCAGTCGTTGATACGCACTTCTCCTTTCAAGTGAAGCTTGGGTTGACTATTCCCTAAGCTTGGTGAGTCCTCAAGTTCGAGGACGAATTACCCATTTGTAGTTTCTATTGTACTTTCTACTTTTGAAACTTTATTGATATAAAGGGCTTTGACCCCATTTGTACTCTCTATTGTACTAGATGGTGATTGAGACGAGTCTAGATTCTTATTTTCATCTATGAAGAAGAAGTTGACTTCTATTGTAAAATTTTTAAATTTTCCGCAATTATTCTATGTCTTTATGTTATAATTATGCTAAGGGCTTGTATGAGACCCCTTCGTGGTCAAGGGCACAATGTTGCTCTTAGGGGGTAACCCCGAGTCGTGACATTATGAAAATGTCCCTTTATAGCATGAGTTAAATGTTTTATTCATGGATTTCATATTTGGTACATTGTTTTGTACTAATGCATACTCTTGCCTACATTTCCCCAAATGTAGGGTCCGATAGTCAGGGTCATCCGTTTCGTGGCTAGAGGTTGACTTCTGATATTTCCCAGCTTTGGTGAGTCCTTATGCTTCGAGGACGGACTTTCATTGTTTTAGTTTCTTTCATGTATTTTTCTTTTGTACATGATGTATGGGCTAGGCCCAATTTCATTCAATTGTATTAGATGGCTATGATGAGACAAGTGTATTACACTTCCGCTTTGCTTTTATAAAATGTTTTGGACTTAGACTATTGCTAACTCTTATTTTTCTATTTTTTATGTTATGCGAGCTAAGTGGCTTGTATGGAGTCCTTCTGGGTTTTATATGCCATGTTACATCTAGAGGGTACCCCTAGGTCGTGACAATCCTCGAAGTATGAGGATTCACCACTGAAGTTGTTGAATGCATACCAAGAAACGATCTTAGCGTGATCTGGATACTGAGTACATGAACATACATCATGAAAGGATGTAGCGCAAAGTATGCCCCAATACTTGGAATGTAGTGATCATGAATGATATAGATACTAAGATGAAAAAAAAAAAAAAAAAAACTGAACAAATCATAACTGAGCAATGACATAAATTGAGTAAGAATGCAATTATTGAAAACATAACTGAAAAGCTAAACTCAATTCAACAACCAAGTGCTAATCATGAACATGACATGCTAAACTGAATACTGAAGTATATATTGAAAACCTGGTCAAATGCACTAGAAGTCTGACTGTGGGAGCTGCTATTAACCGACATAAGCCATGTGAGCTAAACGTGGAGTCCGATGTATATGCCCTATCGAGAGGACCCAATATATCTTGCCAGGGGTATTAAGGCATGACTGGCGTGATCACTAAATATGATACCCAACAGAGGGGACTTACACTCCTACGGGGGCACGTAGTTCTGGGACTATAAGGGTACGTTGAACTTTAGTCCAACTCGCTGCTAAGTCCACTCCAACTTGAATGTGTATATGACACAAATGTCACTGAAATACTGAATAGCTCAAATATACATACATATAATCTGAGAATGCAACATTTATATACTGATAATGTAGCATTCGAAATCTGGAGAATGGTTTTTTGTTTAACTAACCTAGCATGTATAATTTATGAACTAAGCGAATTTTTGACAAACTAGGGTTCTCAGTTTTATACCAAGAGTTATGCAATGCTTCAAAGAAAACATGTTATTGAGATTATGAATACTATAGCAATTGAAATTATAACTATTCTCCAAGATTTTGCAGACCCTAGGTCTGAACAAGCTATGTAGAATCAAGGATCTGACTGAATTCTAGAGACCTAGTGGATGAAAGGAACCTACTTGTGAAATCCCACATACTTGGTGATGAAATATACAGAGAAATCCTTGAATTTCGAGGCTGAAACTTGAAGAACACCACCGCTTGTTCTTGAAGGAAACTGGCGCTTCTTTCTCTTCCGGTCGTTCTAATTTGGATGATTTTTGGAGAATGAGGGTTTTTGGTATGTCTGCCTAGTTTATTAGGCTTATCTTAGTAAAACGGCATAGTTTAGCCATCAAACGATGTAGTTTAAGTGCCCCAATGCATAGGGAAAAGACCAAAACGACCCTGACTAAAAAGCTGATGAAGAACAGCCATAGAGGGGTTGACGTTCCATCGTTTGGATTACCAACCATCAACTATGGTCGTGGTTAGTGGTCTTCCCGACATGGCTTCACTAAAACGAGCATAACTTCTTACTCTGAGTTTAGATTTTAGCAAACTCGGTGGCATTGGAAAGAGTATTCAATTATCTGCCATTTGATAGGTCACGGGTTACCTTATTCATTTTGTGCTAAAAGATATGACCTTTTGATATTGACCCGCCATTAATTTTCCTCTAATTGGCTGCTGACCCTCACCTATGGTCTGTAGGTCCAACCACGGACCGTACTGGTTGACCTTTGGTGGGATCAGATACCATACAAAATTGGACCCCAACGATGGCCCCACCTATGGTCCGTGGGCCAATCAACGGACCGTGGGTCACGGTCGTAGGTGTCATCTTTAGATTTTGACACTCCCCTAAGTGTAGGATTGAACCAATGGACACCACCTACCGTCTTTGGTTCCACCTATGGTCCGTGGGTGGTATCCATTGTCTCTGACAGCAGATTCTGGAAAGTTGCATTTTTTTTATACTTTCTTGAATCCTAGGTGTTACAATATCTCCCCTTGGGAACATTCTTCCTCGAATGAATTCTAAAAAATCTGAGTGTGGAGGGAATGAGCTGCAATCCCTACCACTAGGTACTAGAAATTGATATCTAACTAAATTGAGTTCCAAGAACATGCAATTATGCAGAAATGCAAGAACCACTGAAGGGAAAAGATGCTGAGACTAAATTTATGTGAAAGTAAATCGAGAGACTGGAGAGGAACTATTACCTCAAGCTGAAACGGAATCGGAAGGAAAGAGGTGATGATACTTGGCCTTCATGGATGCTTCAGCTTCCCAAGTAGCTACCTCTACAGATTGACTCCTCCACAAAACCTTCACTGGAGCGACTTCTTTATTTCTCAACCTACGAACCTGATGGTCAAGAATCTCAACTTGCACCTCTTCATAAGTGAGATTATCTTTCACAGCCACACTCTCTAATGGTACTATTGATGTCGGATCACCTACACACTTCTTCAGCAAGGAAATGTGAAAGACTGGATAAACCGCTGCGAGTTCTGATGGCAACTCTAACTCATAAGCCATATTAGCACCCATTTTCAGGATTCTGTAAGGACCTACGTATCTAGGATTGAGCTTTCCTTTGTTGCCAAATATCATCACCCCCTTCATAGGTGACACTTTTAGGAAAACCCAATCATCAATTTTGAACTCTAAGTCCCTTCTCCCCACATCTGCATCTTTAGTCTATCTCTGATGAACTGAACTTTCTCCATCACCTCATGAACCGAATCTGGTCCAATCAATGCTGCTTCACCTACTTCAAACCAACCAATCGGGGACCTACATCAACACCCATAGTGCCTCATACAGGGCCATCTGAATACTTGAATGGAAGTTATTATTATAGGCAAACTCTATGAGAGGTAGGTGATCATCCCAACTACCCTTGAAATCGATTACGCAAGCTCTCAACATGTCCTCTATGGTCTGAATGGTATGTTCTGCCTGACCATCCATCTGTGGACGAAATGATGTGCTGAGATTTACCTGAGTACCAAGATCTTTCTAAGATGATTTCACGAAATGAGAGGTAAACTGAGGACCTCTATCTGAGATGATATATAAGGGAACCCCATACAACCTGACTATCTCCTACATGTAGAGTTTTTCATAGTCCTCCGCTGAATCTTTAGTCTTGACAGCCAAGAAGTGAGCAGGCTTAGTAACTATGTCCATTATCAACCATATTGAGTCATGTTTTCTGAGAGTACGAGGTAAATCCATAATGAAGTCCATGTTTATCACTTCCCACTTCCATGTAGGAATGTTAATCTCTTGAGTCATACCTCCTGGTTTTTGATGTTCTCTCTTAACCTCTTGACAGTTACGACACTTCGATACAAAATTTGCTACGTCCCTCTTCTTGTTGCTCCACCAAAATACTTCACGTAGATCTTGGTACATCTTAGTGGCACGTGGATGAATGGAATACCAAGAGTTATGAGCTTTTGTAAGGATCTGATACCTCAACTCACCCACATTAGGAACACATAAACAACCTTGGTATGAAACACACCAACTCCCCTTGGGAGAAAACCTCAACTTTCTGCTGATGTACTGCACCATTCAACTAAAGTAATATATGATCACTATCCTATTTTTCCTTAACATTCATTACAAATGAGGATTCTAACCCATTCTAAACTATCACCTTACTATCTGATTTGTCCGTAAGGAGAACTCTTAAGGGAGCAAGTTGGTGAACATCTTTCGCTAGCTCTTTCCATTCTTTCTCAACATGTGCTACACTAGCCATAGACAACCTGCTGAGTGCATCAGCCACTACATTTGCCTTACCAGGATGGTAAAGCATAATTATATCATAGTCCTTGAGGAATTCAAGCCATCTCTTCTAACGAAGATTCCACACTTTCTGGTGAACACATACTAGAGGCTCTTATGATCTATGAACACGTCAACATGAACACCATACAAGTAGTGTCTCCAAATCTTTAGGGAAAATAATACGGATGCAGACTCTAGGTCATGAGTCGGGTAGTTCTTCACATGGACCTTAAGTTATCTAGAAGCATAAGTTATGACTTTACCTCGCTGCATCAACACACAACCTAGGCCGACCCTGGATGCATCACAATAAATCACATAACCGTCTGAACCATCTAGTAGAGTCAAGATAGGAGCAACAGTCAACCTAGTCGTAAGTTCTGAAAAGCTTTTCTCACACTCATCTGACTACTGAAATTTGACCTTTTTAAGAGTCAACTTGGTCACTGGGGAAGCTATGGAGGAAAATCCTTTAGAAAATCTCCTGTAATAACCAGCCAAACCCAAGAGGCTTTTTATATCTGTTGGGGAGGTGGGTCTGGGCCAGTGCTGCACTACATCAATTTTATGAAAATCTACTCAGATCCCTTCGCTGGATAATACATGGTCAAGGAAAGTAGCGAACTGTCACCAGAATTCACATTTGAACTTAGTGAATAGATGGCAATCTTTTAGATTGTGCAGGGCGACCCTTAGATAAGTCACATGCTCTTCCTTACTCCAAGAATAAATGAGGATATGATCAATAAAGGCAATGACAAACAAGTCCAAATACTGTTTGAACACCATGTTCATTAAATCCATGAAAGTTGCCCAAGCATTTGTTAGTCTAAAAGACATAACTACATATTCATAATGACTATAACGAAATCTGAAAGTTGTCTTCGGAATATCACTATCTCTTACTTTAAGCTGATGATAGCAGGATTTGAGGTCTATCTTAGAAAAGTAACAACAACCCTGATATTGCTCGTACAAGTCATCAATCCTAGGGATGGGATACTTATTCTTGATGGTGACTTCGTTCAACTGACAATAGTTCATGCACATTCTAAGAGAACCATCTTTCTTTTTCACGAACAACACTAGAGCACCACATGGAGAGATACTGGGTCTGATGAAGCCCTCATCTAGAAAGTCTTTCAACTGCATGGTGGTAGAACCAACAACTTACTCAAAATAACCCCAACATTCAAGTTAATTAAAATAATTTTATCATAAGAAAGTAAGAAAATCATTTTTAAACAACTAAGGATTGAGTCCCCATAAACTCAATTAATAGTCTAAATATTTGATAAAATAAACCCCTCAGAATTGAAATCGTGGTAACAAAACTCTAACGTATAAAATAATGGGGATTCAACCCCTAAGTACAAAACAATAAAAAAGGGAAAGAGGTCTGAAAAATACTCTAACTTTGGTCAAAATTGTTGTTACGATACCAAACTTTGGAATGGACCTTTTACCCCCTACACTATTTAATAGTGTATTTTAAAGGTATATATGTGCGTACATGGACACATTACTATTTAAAATGTCGTGGAAGATGCCATGTACTCAACAAGGAAAGAACTAATGCATTATCAGTACACAAACAAAAGTGTACTAGTATTATCACATGACCAATCAAAGATATGAATGTAAGCAATTTACCATAGTACCTTACCATAGAACAACACATAGACAATTATACATCCATATAAAATCCCAATCACATATCATGAAATAACCAACACCTGGATGCATGTTCTATATGATCACAAATGCAATGCGTGATCCTTTCATTGAACCATAAACATATACCTAGTGCACTCATGGAACCATAAACATATGGATATCTCCGCACCAGGCGTGGTACTCATGCCAATCGTTAGTATATTCCACGCATGTTATTCTAACACCCCATGGAGATATCCTATATTAGGCGTGGTACGCGAGCCAACCAATATTTATGCACGATAAAAAATACAATGAACACCACCACTTGAAAGCCCCGAGTCACATAATAGGTCAATTTCATGAGATTATCAACATGATATCATTTCATATGCTATCCTATGTTTTTCCGTAACATGCATTGTACAGATGATACTATAAAGAAATAGAAATCCATACATACATTAGTTTGAAAATATACAACAATCACCTACCTCGAATCAAGCCTCTTGTAAACTCTAAACAACCCGAGCTTTCCCTCTTAGAAGTGCCTTGACTTGTTCTCGGTCTAAATAAATAAATAAATGCAACAATCAATCAACAATTGCCTATTAATACCCGAATTATAATTAAATTCTAACGCCATGCCAATTCATGATCATCTTACCCAACTTAGGGCTTTTCTCTCTATGAAATCATGCCAAAACATTTCCCCAAGAGTATTACTTTAGGTTCTAAGGCTTATGAATCAATATGCAAGGCTGGCGAGTAACAATCTTGCCTTTACCAATGAATTCCATGGGAAATCGAGTGCAAATAAACCTAATTCTCCCCTCTCAAGTCCAAGAATAGAAGTGCAAATATAAGAGGGTTTGGGCGTGTTTCTGCATAAAATCTCATTTTTCCCTGCTATAGCATCCCAACCGTTATAGTGACCCCGCTATAGCGGTCTCTACATGCCCACTATATCAGACTCCTCTCTCTATAGCATACTATGCAAACTTTAGAGACTCAAAAATCCCTGAACATTCCATTTTTCACAACATACCTCCTTCCCTTGATGTATAGAACTATCCCTTCCATACCTTATTCGTTTCTAGAAGTGCTACTCACTTAAATTCAAATTCGTGAACCCCAATAGATTCCATACTATCTTGGCTACATGAAAATAACACCCAAGCCCAGATATTATACCCTACCCATTCCTAGATGGCCCTTGTAACACCTCAGATGTTGGAAAGTCAAACAAAAGGGAAAATTCTTATTTTTGGCATTAAGGTAAGATCTACGAGTCCAACCTACGGACATTAGAAAGTCCTACGGGGTGTAGAAAAGGAGTCATAGGCTTAGAGATATGTTTTTGAATCTCAAATTTCTAAAGTTTAACCTCTAAATGAAAATGACAAACAATAGGAACTTGGACGAGCAATAGATGGATCTCGTGTAATGGATTCAGAGATTTAGTTTAAGGCCTTAGTGCTACGAAAGGGCTTGACAGGTTGTAGTTGGTTCAATGGATCATATAGTTGTCTCGTAGAAATGATCATGACTTAGTGAAATTTTGGAGTTGAACTTGTGTTCTACGGAAGAGGTCTACGGACATTAGAAAGGTCTCATGGGAATTGATAGAATTTTTAGGATTCTGAAGTTGGTTCTATGGTTGACCAGTATGGTCCATAGGTCTATCGTGAAGGATTGTTCGAAAATTATTTCTCAAGGGTATCTAGGTATTTTCCTATGCAACTAATGACTATACTATGTCGTTTTAATCATTATTTAAGATCTATGACTACCATTCTACCCATAAAATTTCCTATAACACTCTCATTCACTCAAATCCCCAATTCTCATTCTCATTAACCCTCTCCAAATTGTCTCAATATCAAGGAAGAATACTTAGGGTTTAAAGCTTCAGGATTCCAATTCCTTCATTTCTTTTGGTCCTTGATGTCACGCCCCAAACTCGAGGGGCGCAACTAGCTCCTAATGCCAAAACTCAGGCCCGATCCGACCCTGCTAAACCATTTGCTATTAGCGCATGGCTACCACACACAATCAAGAAAACAAACAAGTATATCTCAGCTTAAAACTAAGCCCTTGGCCGGCAAGGCCCCTGCCAATTGATCTATAAAAGAAACAACTACTCCCAAGAGATCATATAAATAAATAGCCAACCAGTACAGAAGTCCTGATTGGAATGTCAAGGCCACCATGATATCTATACCAAAACTAAAAGTAGGTATATATAAATACAATACATGAAACAGTTCACAAGCTTCAAGAAACCAACAACATAGGCCAGTATGACCATAACGTAGCTATACACCCCACACACTAGTCTGGAAGCCTTTAAGAGTAGTAAAGATTAGCGGGACAGGGCCGTAGCCTACCCATAAAGATATATACAACAAAAGGTAACATACCTCCCAACTCTGGCAGCTTCGGAGGAAAGGGGCTAGTCAACCAGATAAAAGTCAATCCTGCTGTTGAGGAGGTCTACTCGATTTTATGGCAGGACCTACATGCATGAATGCAGCGCCCCCAAGGCAATGGGGCGTCAGTACAAAATAATGTACAGAGTATGAAAGCCAATGGACTATGAGGAGGTATCCTGATATACTAGAATAAACTGATAAATAAATCAAGGATAAGATAAATGTACTGACCTGCTCTTAAATCTAAACTTATCAAAAATAATAAAACAACAACCTACCCAAGCCCCCATAAGCTCAGCAGGTACAAACAGCACACAAGACCACCTACTTAGGCCATCATAAGCCCGGAAGGTGTCAATCAGCCTATATACCCCTATCGGTAGTCCCCTAGCCCCGTAAGGAGTCACATAGCCCTCTTAGGAATTAATATAGCCCCGTAGGCAGCACATAACTCTCTTAGGCATCAACATATCTTATAAACAACTCATAGCCATCTTAGGTAACAACATGGCCCTGTAGGAAGAACATAGTCTGCTTAGTAATCAATATAGCCCTGTAGGCAACTCATAGCCCTTTTAGGCAGGCATATAGCCTTGTAGGCAGAACATAGCCCTTCTAGGCATAAATCACATTCCTGCAGAAAACCACAATAGCCCCAAGGGAAACAATAACAATCCAATCGCTAAAAGTGAGCCATTTAGTTATAAGCAACCTATACAAATATCCTCTAATTCGTATCCAACATAGGGATGCTACTAACTGAAAAAGAATCCCGACAAGGGAGGATTATATCAACTCGAGCAGCCAACAATCAACAATAATGGCTACAAGTGTAACAAGGATAACAACCCAATTACATTGCTCCTAAGCTCTAAGGAAACATGCCGTAACTAGGGAATAGCCTTAGCATACCTTTCCAATGAACGCTCGGAAGACCATAGTTCCTTCACGAAAGTTGTTCATGATGTCCTAAGCTTCGCAAACACTATATATACAGAGCTGGTACACACCTATAAACTGTTCATAATTAAACTTAAATCGGCAGATTTTCCATATTTCCCCAACTTGTCAAAACGTCCTTAGAAATTCATAAAAACAACCATAAAAGGGTCCCGAAATGATTACCTTAGTTAACTAAGTGTAAACCATGAAGAAACACCAATAAATACAAATTTATATCTTCAAAAACTAGCCCCAAACACAGCTAATAGAAGGGAAAAATGATTGCCACGTGTAGGGATTACCTTTGTAGGCACGGGAGCAATGTTTAATGGTAGAAATCGTCAAAAACTAACCTTCATCATGCTAGAACTCCATAGGAACCCTCTCTTAAGCTTTATCTCTGGTTGGGAATTGAAATGGAATGTTTTCATGGCTTAAAACGTTAAATAAGCCGACATACTATATTTTTGACCTGACCCGGATTCTGTCCCGACAGTCCCTTGTAAAACATTCATAACTTTTTGCTCTGATGTCGGTTTGATACGGGGTTTTGTGCATTACAAACTAGACTTGTAGGCCTTCGATTTAATGGGCAATAGGTCTTTTAACTCTTTATATATCTGGAGAAAACATCCAAGACATTTGACCCAAATTTTAGACAAATCTTTTAAAGGGAACGTACAATAACTTTCGCCAACTTTTATTTTTCCACTTACTTAACTTCAAAACTTGAGATACAACCCTTGAACACTTAAAATATGACATACCACATCATTTTTAATTTATTACTCACCCTCCTTGTCTTTCCACGAAGATACGAGTTAATTTAGACGTTTTGGAAAGTCGGGGTGTTACACATGATCCTCAAGGTATGTACGGTTTTATCAAGGGGTTCCATTAACCCATTGAGCCCCCAAGTTTCCTCAATTTTCAAAGTTCAATGTCATCAAAATTGATTAGGTTTTCTTTCCATTCTTCATGAATTCTAATTGTGTCGATTCAATTGTCTGATTTTGATCTTCTTATGATAGCTTTGACCTAATTACATGCTTTCCAATTGATTTCACATGGACCCGTGCATTGATCATGATATTTGACTATGAACCCTAAAACATATAAATTTATGAAGAAGCTTGAATCTATAAATGAGGTTTTCATGAAGGCTATGCATGATTTATGAAAAGAAACGTTTTATGATCTAGGTTGCTCTAAGAAAAGCATCAAACAAGTTAGAAAGGATTTAATCACAAATTAAGGAATCATGGTTTCGAGAAAGGTTTTCTCACATATGCTTGATTGAAGATTTAATAACCTAATATATTATATTTTAAACACTGATTAGTAAATAAATTGTGTTTTTCCCTGTAATTATAGATGTGGCGCGCTTCACACTGATAATTAGGACTCTACAGACACGGCTTCATAGAATCCCTAGGAATCCTCAACTCGGTGCCCTGATACCAAGTTTGTCATGTCCCGAGCCTACACTCTAGAGTGGCCAGCACTCGAGAACCATTGTTGGCCCCAAGCGAACCCTTGGCCTGGCTTACTTACTAAGTGGAACACTTTACTCAAGATAAATATTTTTAAAACAAGTAAACTGAACTGCTCAAAATATAACTTAGAATGTATTATAATAACATTCACTGCCAAAGTGGCAACTCAAGTCTAAACATAACTGAAGAGGAAAAGTAAAGACTCATCAACTAACATCACTAACTCTGTTTGTGAAGCCTCTAAACAACTGAGATGGACGTCGGGACAAGACCCATGACATCCTAATGAATTAAATTACTGAAAGCAATAAAAAAGATCCTTCGGAAAGCTAGTAGGCTCACCAACTTACCCTGAGTGCACAACTGGATCAACGAGGCACTGGATGCTAATCCTGGTTACCTGCGTCTGCATTATAAGATGATGTAGACCACCTGGCATAAACACATTGAATGTACAAGTATACGAGTTGGAATGCTAAATATAACTTAAGCTTGAAAAGAATCTGAAAGAAACACTTACCTTGGTTTTACTCAACTACTGAATAACTAAACTCAACATAAAGCAATAAAACACATGCAATATATAGAAAGCCTTTAAAATATTAGAAAATGACTTAGTTCGTTAAAAAAAAATCCCAAAACAAACTCAAATTTACTCATATAATAAAGTAATATAGTTTTTGTGGGAGATTCTCTAACTGACAACCACCACTCTGAGCCTAAGTGGTGATACAAAATCTTGCCCACGCTGCCAAAACTGTCCTATACTTGGCCTTCATATAGAACGCTTAACTAAGTGGATCCACTAGTCTACGCTAAAAGAATATTAAGGAGTCATCTAAAAAGTATGATCCTTTACTACCCATGATGGCTACATGATTTATAGAGACGTGAGTTATATGCACTCAAAGTCGTCCCGATATCGGTGCTCAATACAACTCTCAAAATATACTTGTAACGACCCTAAAAATGAACTAGTGAAACTAGAGCCTCACATGTGAGTTTGGAGTTGAGAACTTGATGAAATGATGAGAAATGACTGTGATGTCCGGAAACTAGTCATTTGAACTAGTGAGTTGTAAGGGTCAACTTTAAATGGTCATATCTTTCAGCTCAAAATGAATTAGGTGGACCTTTACCTATCCAATTAAAGGTCTCTGAGTCCTCTTTCCAACGCCACCGAGTTTGCCCAATTCCGACTTTGGAGTAAAAAGTTATGCCCGAAATAGTGAAGCACTGTCCAAAAGGACGAGTTTAGACGGGTTTAGTGAACATTTTTTTAAGTCAAGACTTTGTGGGTCCAACTAAGTGAGGGGTAGTTTGGGTATTTATTTTTTTCAGTTGTTTTTATTATTTTAGGTATGTTAGATCATTTAAATGAGGGTTATAACTTCATTCTCCTCTTAGAATTTTCAAATCATTCCCTCTCTCAAATATTTCTCTCTAACTCAAGGAAGAAGAGGAGTTGGAGCTAGGGTTGAAGATTTCGAGTGCTTCTTCTTCAATTTTCGTGGGTTTTCAACTAAGAGGTATGGGGATCCTTATCCTTGATTATTCTTTCTTTCAAGGAACCCAATCAAAAGGTTTTCAAGGTTTTTCAAATACACACAAAAACCTATTTCGATTCTAGCATGGGTTCTTGCATAAAAAGGTTTTAAATGATGATTTATATGGTTATTAATGATTATTAATGCTTTTTAGAAAGAAATCCCCATGAACCCATGTCTTCTCAAATTCTCTAAATTTGGCCTAAAGTGGGTGTATTGATTTTGTGTAATTGATGGACGATTATTGTGTAGATTGTTGTGGACTGTTCATATATGTATTTATCTATGTGGAATTGTTAAGAATTGTTAGTGAATTGAAGGATGTGGGATGTTAGCCTTGAATGGACAAAATTGTGAATTGGTCTTCATGTTGATTATTGGCTTATGCTTAGCTTAGCTTGTATAGTTGAAGGTTGTTATTATCATTGTTATTGTATTGTTAATTGTTGGAATACGAGGATGATGAAGATAGCCATGGAAAGAGGGTAAGTTGATCAAACTTGATAAATATTGTATAATTGGCATGGAGTTGAGTATTGTGGCTTATGGCCTTTGAAAAGGGTGGTAAGATGGCTTGATCTCTTAGTATTAATATAATTGTTATTGGTTGGTTTGATCCACCTTTGGTGGAGGTGGTTATTTGTTGTATTATTGTGCATTGAGGCCATGAAGGGCATTATGTGAATGTTATTATATTGTTGTATTATTATACATATATGAGGCTATATGTAAAGTCCTATATGAAGTTATATGTAAAGTTTTATGTGAAGCTATATGTGAAGGTATGATGTGAATGAGTTTTATGTGAAGTTATATGTGAAGGTATGATGTGAATGAGTTTTATGTGAAGCTATATGTGAAGGTATGATGCGAATGAGTTTTATGTGAAGCTATATGTGAAGGTATGATGCGAATGAGTTTTATATGAAGCTATATGTGAAGGTATGATGTTAATGAGTTTTATGTGATCTTGTGATGACCCTATGTAAAGTGGATAGCATTGTGAGTTAAAGTATGATTTCTCATGATGTATATATGAAATGATGTTGGATTATGAAGTATCCTTAAATGAAAATGTTGTGACTTGGTTGGTAGACTAAAGTGTCCCTCCTTGTTACTTAAAGTCTTGAATGCATGAATGTGTGAAATGGGCAGAACTAAGAAATGGTGCCCTTTCTATAAATGCTAAAAGAGGAATTCTAGGCCAAGACTTGAATCGGCAGAACTAAGAAATGGTGCCCTTTCATAAGTCTAGCTTTCCTATGTAAATGTATAACCTTGAAGGATGGGCCTTAGGGCGAATTTCCCTTCTTGAGTGAGATGATAGACTTAGAGATGGATGGAGCCGGAACGGCATGATAATCCTTATCTAAGAAAGTCAAATGAGCTATCCTTATGAACCTTGATTGGCCATGACTAAGAAATGGGGCCTTTCTTGGGAAGAGGTACTATGAGTTGGTTGAACTAGAAAAGGAACCTTCTCTAAGTACATATGTGATTGAATACTCTATGGGAAACAAGGCTAGCACCGAGTGGATGTGGTTAGGAAGGTGGCCTAGTTGAGTATGAGATTAGGCACAATGAACTTCCTTGGACATCCCCTAAACCATGTGCCTACATGGGTTGCTTACTAGTTCTACCTTTGGCAAGTAGAACAACCTCCACGGAGTAGGATAGACTCCGGATTCCATACCTAGCTAGTATGGTCTATGTCGGTTATGCCTATTCCCATCATGTGGGATGTGCACTCTAGTTATTGGATAGGTTCTACAACGTGTAGGTAGTAGTATGGGATGCTATCTACACATGGCACGAGTAGGCTTTGAAGATACTAAAGTGAGTTCCCTAAGTCTAACGACTATTATGTGAAAGTCCCCTTATGTGCTTGAATGTCTCCAAAATGGTTTCTTAAAGAATGTTGGCCTATTGATGTTATGTTGTAAATGAAATGTCCTTATCTAAGGTAATCTTGGGGAACACTTAAGTGTGCTTGAAGAGGTTGTATGGGCGGTCACTTCTTGTCTCACTTAAGTGTGTCTTAAGGTTATATTAGGTAGAGGTCCTACGGTAATGAAATGACATGTGTTCTTTTAAAGTTAAGCATGTATTGTATATGGACATATGTTGAGTATATGTATGGTTGGCTATGGTCTTATATGTTAATGTTGACTTGTATTATGTCTCTTATACTTGTGAAGTGAAGGTTTTATCAAAATGATATGAAAGCATCCATTTCTTGTAAATGTCCGTTGTGCATATTTTCTTGCATGGTCTCCATACTTAGTACTTAATTGTGCTAACCCCTTTCTTTCCCTTTTTGGACTAAAGTGTAGGGATTTGGAGATGATGGCATGTTATGGCTATTTGATAGGTTTCTAAGTGTTGAAGATGAAGACTTGGTGAGTCCTCATATATTCGAAGACAATACCCCATATGTTCTTTTATGTCTTTTTAGCATTGTTTAAGTTGTGTATGGGATTAGTCCCGAATTTTGTACTCTAAAGTATTAGATGGTTTTGAGACATCATGTATAATGTCTAGAAAGTCTTCTGCTTGCTATTTATTTTTTTTTATGAAATGTTTTCTTGGTAAAGAAAGTTTTTAAATTCCTTATGATTTTTTTTGTGTCTATGCGATGAATGAATGCTAAGAGGCTTGGATTAGACCTCTTTAAGGTCGAGTACGCCGGTTACGACTAGGGGTGTGCTCCCGGGTCGTGACAATACTTAGCTCATATGTTTGTAAAAATAAAACTCTTTCTTTGGTTTGAGATAATTACTCAGAAGCTTAGCTTAAAAGCTCTCTTGGAAATCTCTGTTTCCTTTCTTGATCAAATGTGAAAACAATTCAACTCTTGGGAATACTTAGTTCCCAAATAATCCTTGAAAAAAAGAACTTTTCTCTTACTCTTTACTGAAAACTAGATCAAAGTCTCTTTTGGAAATCTCAGTTTTCTTTCTTGTTTAAATGTGAAAACATTTACTCTTTGGGAATACATAGTCCCGATATACTCTGTTGAAGAAATGAACTTCAAACTTTACTCTTTACTCAACTCAAAACTCAAGTCTTTAAAAAAAGTGAAAACATTTGTAAAAGACTTTTGGAAAACTTTATGAACTTCTCTTAACTTGACTCTTAACTTCTCTTGAGTTGACTCTTAATTTTCCTTTAATTGAATTATGGATTCAAGGATCGTGACTTGTGATAGTATCTCGTGATATTTAGGACTGTTTTTAGATACCTAAACATGAGAAAAGATCAAAAAATCACTATTTGAGGATAGGTCTGCGACGCGGAGAGGTATTTAAATTTTGGTCGCGAAAATACTTTTTGAGGTAGAATGGTCCATGACCGCTCTGCGACGTGAGGATGAAATTTTCAAAACTGAGAGGCAGGTTCGCGATGCGGCTTGGGGCACCAGATTTGCCCGACTTTTTTCTTCTTTCATTTTCCAGTCTCAATTCACCCAAACTCGACTATTCTTCTCAATTTTTCTTTATTTTTAGGTATCGAACATGTAAACACAAGAAACTAACTCAAACAAATCAAGGAAACACCATCTTAACCTCAAGGAACTCCTCAATCTTAACCTAACCCAAGAACAAAGGACAATTTCAAGAACACCATTCAAGATTCATCAACTTTGAACTTTCTAGAACAAACTTCGCTGAAATAAACTTGATTGGCCCGTGGGTGAATGAACTCACCGCTATGAAAGGCTCACATACCTCTTTAGGGATCAACCCTTGTCGAAACCCACAAGCTAAACTTCAAGAACGACGAACTTTGCTCTTTTTCCTCTTTTCTCCTCTTGCGTTCTTTCTCCAAAAACCATAGCGTAAATTTCTAATTGTCTAAGCTGAATCAATTCACTGTATAACCCAATTTAATTCATAAAAACGAATTAACAAAATTGGGTGGTGAAAAGACCATAATGCCCTTCTAAAATCCGGATTGGACTTTCCTTATTTGAACAACTAAACTTCCCATGGGCATAACTCACTCATACAAACTCGGAATCGCGCAAACTCGGCGGCGTTGGAAAGATTATTCCAAGATCTTTCCCACGATATCTGGAAACACACCTAAATAATCCTAATATAGGATTTATGGTTGTTTGAAGTTGACCAAAAACTCAAACTTAACTTAACTTGACTAATTTTCCAGATTTTTATTATTTCCAAAAATCACTTTCTAATTCTAGATCTTTCTAGTTCTTTCAATTTGCGAGATGTTACAATATCTCCCCCTTGGCAACATTCATCCTCGAAAGAGATTATTATTACTAGGCTAAGCGTGTAACATCTAACATTCAACTCAAACACCCAACAAGCAATGCAAATACAACATGTCAACTTATAAATTAAAGCCAAGAAAAGGATTAGTAACTTAATTTGGAACTTCTCCAGATTCGAATAGATGTGGATATCTCTTCTTCAGCTTTTCAAGTAGCTTCCCCAACAAACTAGTTCCTCCAAAGAACTTTGACTGATGCTACCTCCTTTGTTCTCAACTTGTGAACTTTGTGATCTAGAATCTGAACAAGATCTCCTCATAAGACAAGCTATCCTTCATCCCAATATCTTCGGTTGGTATGATCAATGAAGGATCACCCATGAATTTCTTCAACATGGAGATGTGAAATACTGGATGAACCGTTGCTAACTCTTGTGGTAGCTCTAATTTATAAGCTACTTTGCCAATCCTCTTGACTATTCGTTAAGGTCCAATACACCGGGGGCTAAGTTTCCCCTTCTTACCCAATCTCATAATGCCCTTCATGGGTGAAACCTTTAAATACACCCAATCATCTACTTCAAACTCTAACTCCCTTCTCCTAACATTAGTGTAGGATTTCTGATGACTCGGCGCCATCTTCAACCTCTCTTGAATCACTTTCACCTTCTCCATAGCTTGATGTACTAAATTTGGTCCTATCAACCCAGCTTCACCAACTTCAAGCCATCCAATAGGAGATCTGCATATTGTTGTAAGCAACCTAATGAAAGATAGGTGATCATCCCAACTACCCTTGAAATCAATCACATAATCTACCTTGATACCTCAAAACAATATCTCCTCCTTGTTCAAAAGTCATCAGTTTTTGCTTATGAACACTTGCCTTTAATTCAAGCAATAATAGATCTTGGTCTTACTTATCTTTTACTTCTGATACTAATGATGATTCAGACTCATTCATCAGCACTAGTCCTCCTTCTGTGGAATTCATTAATCGAACTCCCAATCATGCAAGTCTATGCACATCTCTTGCTAACTCTTTCTTCTCTTCCTCAAAATGGGCGGTACTACAAATAGATAAGCTGCTCAACGTATCAGCAACAACATTAGCCTTACCTGGGTGATAAAGAATACTCATGTCATAATCCTTGAGTAATTCTAACCACCTCCTTCGTCTGAGATTAAGCTCTTTCTAACTAAAACCATACTGAAGACTCTTGTGCTCGGTGAACACATCCACATGAACACCAGAAAGATAATTATGCCATATTTTCAAAGAAAATACTACGACAACCAAGTCTAGATCATGGGTTGGGTGATTCTTCTCATGAACCTTTAACTGTCTGGAGGCATAAGCTATAACTTTGCCATTCTACATTAACACACAACCCAAACAAACTCTAGACGCGTCACAATAAACAACAAAGCCTTGTGTGCATTCTGGTAAGGTCAATACTGGGGAAGTACTGAACCACTTTTTCAATTCCTGAAAGCTTTTCTCACCAACTTTAGACCATTGAAACTTCATTGTTTTCTGAGTCAACTTGGTCAAAGGAGATGAAATAGATGAGAACCCCTCTATGAACCTTTTATTATAGCTATACAAACCCAAGAAACTCCAAATATCAGTTGGAGATGTGGGTCTAGGCAAATTTTGCACTGCCTCTATTTTCTGAGTATCAACTTTAATTCCCTCTTGAGAAACAATGTGGCCTAAGAATACCACAGATTCAAGCCACAACTCACTCTTAGAGAACTCGGTATACAATTCTCTATCTTTTAACGTCTGGAGAACTATTCTGAGATGACTAGCCTGATCTTCTTCATTTCTCGAATAGATTAGTATGTCATCAACGAAGACGATAACAAACATATCTAAATGAGGTTTGAAAAGTCAATTCATAAGGTCCATGAATGTTGTAGGTGCATTGGTCAAGGCAAAGGACATGACTAGGAACTGATAATGACCATAACGGTTCCTGACTATTGTCTTGGGAATATCACATTCCCTTACTTTCAAATAATGGTAGCCAGATCTGAGGTCTATCTTAGAGAAACAAGTAGCACCCTGAAGCTGATAAAAAAGATCATCAATTCTCAGAAGAGGATACTTATTCTTGATGATGACCTTGTTTAACTGATGGTAATCTATACACATTCTAAGGGAACCATCTTTCTTTCTTACAAATAGGACCGGAGCACCCCAACTGAGATACTTGGTCGAATGAAATCTTTCTTTAAAAGAACTATCAACTGCTCTTTAAGGTCTTTCAACTCTGTTGGAACCATTCTATATGGTGGAATAGATATGGGACGAGCATCCGGAAGAATGTCTACGCCGAAGTCTATCTCTCTCTTAGAAGGGACTCCGGGTAGATCATCTGGAAACACTTCTGGAAACTCTTTTACTATAGGAACTGACAGAATATGAGGTATCTCAACACTAGAGTCATTAACTCGGACTAAGTGATAGACACACCCCTTAGAAACTAGCTTTCTCGCCTTAAGGTACGAAATAAAACAACCCTTAGGCACTGCTGAACTGATCTTCAACTCTATAACTGGTTCATTGGAAACTGGAACTTGACTACTCAGGTTCTACAATCTATTGATGTATAACAGACATGAAGTCAGTCCATACCTAGAATGACATCAAAATCTACCATGTCTAACTCAACTAAATCAGCCATGGTAATTTTGTGATTGACGGAAACGAAACAATCACGATAGACTCTTTCTGCTAGACTAGACTCACCATCAAGGGTAGAAACACCGAAGGGCTCAAGAAGTTGCTCAGGAAGAATATCAAAATTGAAGACTTGGATCAAACAAGTGACAACATCTGGCGAATCCTTTTTCTCTCGGCGACTAGCGATAGCATAGAGACGGTTTCCTTCAACGTCTACCCTTGAAGTAGCTCATCTAGATTCAGCCCTATCTGGTGGAGCAACTGAAGAAGTCTGGGCCCTATTGCCCCCATTACCATTACTTTGTCTACTCTTAGGACACTCTCTCATAAAATGACAGTTCTGGCCACACTTGAAGCAACTAGTGGAGTCATAACGAAACACCCCTAAGTGGCGCCTACCATACTTAGCACATGCAGGAGTCTTAGTACCCCCCTTGTGACTTACTACCTTGCGAATGCGCAGGTCTAGCTCTGAAGTTCTGGAATTCTGACTATTGTACTCACATTTGTTCCTTGGTACAGGTGCACTAGCAGATGATGAAGCAGGTCCTTTCTGCTTATGTTGGAAAGAAGACTCGTTCTACTCTTTTGCTGCCCGAATTCATTCTCTGGTGTCTTATCCCTCTTATTCTCAAACTCTTCCTTATCCTTCAGTTGGTCCTTCTCAACTTGTTGCATATGAATCCTCAGCCTTGCTATGCCCATGTAACCTATTAGCATGGCTGTCTTACTTTCCTTACTTGACAGATGAATAAACTCATCCTTTTCTGCATGTCAGTAACCATCTCTTTGCTTCTCTTATCTTACGAGGAAAGAAACACCTCATGAAGGTACTCTCAACCATAGGCCAGCTCAAAATCGGTTACGCAGAAGCACGAGTTAGAAAGAGACTTTTATAGAGATACACTCTATCGCAAGAAGTGAGTATGAAAGAAGTGAAGAAATTCCTAAATGTTGTGGCCTCTTAATTATATATGTGACACGCTTCACACCAATAACTAGGACTCTACATGCATGGCTTCATAGACTCCCTAGGACTCTTGAACTTTGTGCTATGATACCAAGTTTGTCACGCCCCGACCCTACACCCTAGATGTGGCCTACACTCGAAAACCATTGTTGGCCCCAAAGGAACCCTTGGCTTGGCTTATATACATAGCTGAAGGCTTTACCCAAGATAAAAACTTTTAAAACAAGTAAACTGAACTACTCAAAATATAACTTAGAATGTATTATAATAACATACTGCCAAAGTGGCAACTCAAGTCTCTACTTAACTATAAAGAAAAAGTAAAGACTCATGAACTAACATCAGTAACACTATTTATGAAGCCTCTAAACAACTGAGATGGACATCGGGACAAGACCCACGACATTCTAATGAACTAAAATACTAAAAGCAATAAAAATGATCCTCCGTAAAGCTAGGAGGCTCACCAACTGACCATGAGTGCTCAACTGGATCAACGAGGTGCTAGATACTAATCCTGGTTACATGCATCTGCATCATAAGACAATGCAGGCCAACTGGCATCAGTAAATTGAATGCATGAGTATGCGAGTTGGAATGCTAAACATAACTTAAGCTTGAAATGAATCTGAAAGAAACACTTACCTTGGCTTTACTCAATTCCTGAATAACTAAACTCAATATAAAGCAATAAAACACATGCAATATATTGAAAGCCTTTAAAACAGTAGAAAAGAACTTAGTTCCTTAAATAAAAATGCAATAACAAACTCAAATTTACTCATATAATAAAGTTATATTGTTTATGTGGGAGATTCTCTAACCGATAACCAGCACTCTAAGCATAAGTGGTGATACAGCGTCTTGCCCACGTTGCTAAAACTGTCCTATACTTTGCTGTCAAATAGAACTCTTAACTAAGTGGATCCACTAGTCTATGCTAAAAGCATCTTAAGGAGACATCTAAAAAGTATGATCCTTTACTACCCATGATGCTACATGGTTTATGGAGACGTGGGTTATCTGAACTAAAACTAGTCCCCATATCGGTGCTCAATACTACTCTCAAAATATACTTCGCTCATATGTTTGTAAAAACAAAACTCTTTCTTTGGTTTGAGATAATTACTCAAAAACTTAGCTTAAAATCTCTCTTGATCAAATGTGAAAACATTTCAACTCTTGGGAATACTTAGTTCCCGAATAATCCTTTAAAACAAAAAGCTTTACTCTTACTATTTACTGAAAACTAGCTCAAAGGCTCTTTTGGAAATCTCGGTTTCCTTTCTTGTTTAAACGTGAAAATATATACTCTTTGGGAATACATAGTCCTGATATACTCTTCTGTAGAAATGCACTTCAAACTTTACTCTTTACTCAACTCAAAAATCATGTTTTAAAACAAAGTTAAAACATTTGTAAAAGACTTTTGGAAAACTTTATGAACTTCTCTTGACTTGACTCTTAACTTCTCTTGACTGGATTCTTAATTTTCTTTGAATTGAATTATGGATTCAAGGATCGTGACTTGTTATAGGAAAGATCTCATGATGTTTAGGGGTGTTTTTAGATAGCTAAACATGAGAAAAGATAAAAAAAAATCATTGTTTGAGGATGGGTCCGCGTCGCGGAGAGGTATTTAAATTTTGGTCACGAAAATACTTTTTGAGGCAGAATGGTCCATGACCGCTCCGCGACGCAAGGATGAAATTTTCAAAACTGAGGAGCAGGTCCGCGACGTAGCCTGGGGCACCAGATTTGCCCAACTTTTTCCTTCTTTCGTTTTCCAGTCCCAATTCACCCAAACTCGACTATCCTTCTCAATTTTTATTTATTTTCAGATACCCAACATGTAAACACAAGAAACTCAAGGAAACAACATGTTAACCTCAAGGAACTCCTCAATCTTAACCCAAGAACAAAGGCCAATTTCAAGAACACCATTCAAGATTCATCAACCTTCAACTTTCTAGAACAAACTTCACTGAAATAAACATGATTGGCGCATGGGTGAATGAACCCAATGCTATGAAAGATTCACATACCTCTTTAGCAATCAACCCTTGCCAAAATCCACAACCTAAACCTTCAAGAACGACGAACTTTGCTCTTTCTCCTCTAGCGTTCTTTCTCCAAAAACCCTAGCGTAAACTAGCAATTGTCTAAACTGAATCAATTCAGTTTGGACCCCAATTTAATTGCTAAAATCGAATTAACTTAATTGGGTGGTGAAAATATAATAATGCCCATCTAAAATCTGGATTGGACTTTCCTTATTTGAACAACCCAACTTCCAATGGGCATAACTCACTCATACGAACTCGGAATAATGCAAACTCAGCGGTGTTGGAAAGATTATTCCAAGATATTTCCTACGATATATGGAAAAACACCTAACTCATCTTGAGCTAGGAGTTATTGTCGTTTGAAGTTGACCATAAACTCAAACTTAATTTAACCAATTTTCTAGATTTTTATTATTTAAAAAAATCACTCTTTCTAATTCTATCTCTCTCTAGTTCTTTCAATATGCGAGATGTTACAAATTTGGTTATTATAAACGTACTTGAAGATTCACTGCAAAGGGTTGTAAATGAAAGTATAAGTAGCTCAACATCATTTATAACTGTTCTCCTTAACAAATCTTTGGTACACATGAACTCCACCAGAACAATATATTTCTCGCACCTAAATATAATGGAAATGCAAATCAATTTCTAGTAAAAACATTCCAAATAAAGGGAACACTTCTACTTTGCAATACTTATCCCTTTTCGTAAGTGTTTCGAAGTAGAAGTGCACCATTCCCAAGGAATGTTTTTACTAGAAATTGATTTACATTTCCTATGATATGTAGGTCTGAAAAATATAATGCTCTGGTGGAGTTCATGCGTATCAAAGATTTGGTGGTGAGAACCCTTATAAATGATGTTAAGATGCTTATACTTGCATCTACAACGATGTGCTGTGATTCTCAAAGTACGTCTATAATCTCTATATTATTTTCATATACTTGTAGAGTTGTCTTTAGCCTTGTGGAAGTTCTTACAAAATTGAACAATATGCACTTCATATGGGAATAATTTTACCTCATGAGATAAGACATAGATGGATGTGTTTAATGGAGCAGCAACAAAGTGATTGATATAGAGATAGGCATGAAAGCTTGAGAAATTGTAGGAAGGCTAGCTATTTTTGTCTCGACAACTACTCTCTAAAATGGCTTTGATTAATTAGTTATTTAAAAGAAATTTTACTGCTGCTACCCGCAATCTAGTCTATGAATTGTTTGTTTGCTATGTATGATAGTGCAACTACGTTCACGGCATATTTGTTTTGCTAAATTGAGTAGTTTTTGTTCAAATTTTGTTTTTATCTCAAGAAAATAGACATAATGCTTTCTATTTTTATAATCTTGCATTTCCATTGTTGATCTCTATACTAATAGAGTTATTTGAATTATGTCTTTTTTGTTTTGCTCATCACAATGTAACACCAAATCTTGTGAAATTGTGTTTTCTTTCACATTGTTATTCAACTTTATCTCTATTATTAATTCAACTGTTAAACTTTTATTTTTAAGTTTCGTAGTATAAATTGGGTTGATGTACGTCTTGCTTCAATAGAGTTAACATAGTCGAGTTCCATAACAATTCAAAATTGTTTTGTGTTCATTGATTGTCTTGACGACCGAAAGTGGTCATTATATATGCTTTCTTCGTCATATGGTTCTGTTGATTAAGACACTCATAGGAACAAGAAGAGGGGTTGTGTGGATGGTGAAACACCCCTAATGTTTATCATAAGACCGGAACCTTTTCTCATTTGAGTATAAGATCGTATCAGGTGATTCTAAAATTGTGTGTATGTGTTAAGGTCAATTATTTAATGTGCAAATAGATTTGGAGATGAATTAATGTCACAAGAATCCCTTAGCACAAATTTGAGTTGAAAGCTTCCTTACCGTTTGAGTTTTGATATAATATTAAACTTAGGTTAAGTTCAAACAATCATATCTTTCAGCATATGATGAATTAGGTGACTTATGACCTATCACATTAAATTTCTATGAGTCTTCTTTCCAACACCACCACGTTTGCCTCAGTTAGATATCATAATAAAAAATTATGAACGTTTTACCAGAGACTACCACAATAGAGTTTTCAAAGAGGATGACCTTTCTCTCTGATTTTCAAAGAAATATATTTCAATATCTTCTTTATGTGGACAATTATTGTTTAATCGACTTACTTAGATATCCCCATGCAGAACTAGTTCAAATTTAAGAGTATGAGGCAATAGTCATGAGAACTCATACATCTTACGTCTAAGTGTCGAAGAGGATGAGCCTGGATACAATTATTGAGCATCCCGGGTGCAAATTCCAGAGCACCTGAGATATCAAATCTTCCCCTGAAATGCAAAGAGGAAGAGAAGACTATTATTTATAGGGAAGAGAACGTGTTTTCCTATAAAATGTTCCAACTTCTTACAATAAAAGAAAGATCATCAATATATATATATATATATATATATATATATATTAGTTTTTTGACACGTGCATTGCACGTGATTATCAATTCAGAAAATTTAAGCAAAGATTTAAATAATAAGCTTTGCACAAAATAATACTGCAGATTCTTTTGTGAATGTTCAATGTGGATCCTAATATATATATATATATATTTATATCTTATTCACACGAAACTATGAAGATGATCAATGAAAAAAATTAATAGTTAAATGCAATAATGTATATATTTATTTCAATTTTGATGAGGTTCAATCATGTAATTAGTTGAATGTCACTCATATTACCTTATAGATGATACTTGTTGTGTATATATTAAGCAAAAAAATAATTATTATATCATAAGAATTATTTTTCTCAAGTACTTGAGGTTAAGGAATATAACTTCTTAGTTTAGAACAATTCACTTCATATGAATAGTGGTACCTCATATTCCTCTAAGCTTCGAACTCACTCAACGACAATAAATTACAAGAAATTTTTAAAAATGCAACAAGAAGAAGAGTAGAACATTAAAAAAAATTTGTGGTTGAAGAATAAGAGGAAACCCCTCTATTTATAGTCAACAAAGGGTAGTATGAATATTTATTTTTTGTGCTTTTTCTGAAAAATCAAGACCTTTCCGAGAAGTCACAATCCTTTGGAAAAGTCAGATCTTATTGAAAAAGTCATAACTCTTTGGAAAAGTCACAAATCTTTGGAAAATTCAAAACTCTTTGGAAAATTCACAACCCATCGAAAAATCACAACCCTTTGAAAAAAGTCACAACTTATCAGAAAAGTCACAACTCATCGAAAAAGTCAAAACTTAAGTTAGGGATATTATAGTAATTTAACATTCATGGTAGGAGTTCATGGTTTTAAGGTAACCAGGTTTTCGACACGTGCGTTGCACGTGATTATCAATTCAGAAAATTTAATCGTATATTTGAATAATAAGCTTTGCACAAAAAAGTATTGCAGATTTTTTTGTGAATTTTCAATGTGGATCGTTATATATATCTCTTATTCACACGAACCTATGAAGATGATCAAAGAAAAATTTTATTAGTTAAATGCAATAATGTATATATTTATTTCAATTTGATGAGGTTCAATCATGTAATTAGTCGCATCTCAGTAATATTACCTTGTAGACGATTTTGTTGTGTACTTTTCTTATCTTCTAACCAGATGTGCTTCGCACGTGTATTCCGCTTAATCTGTTTAGATGTCATATGAACATGTGGAGAACAACTGCACTTTATTTTTTAGAACTATCTTTGTATATTAATTTTTATTTTATAAGTTATAATATAATATATGATGTTCTTTTTGTATGCTCTTATATTTGACTTCTCGATTGACATTATACATAAATCAAAGATAGTTATATGTCTGTCCATAGTGTTTCCTTTTTTATCAAAAAAACTAAAACTTAAAATTAAAGAATATATTTTATATGTGAAATCATATATATAATAACCTATTTATCTTACACCTAACAAAGATATAACTCATATACTTGTAAACAATTTTCAATTTATTCAACCAAGAATATTTTGCATTAATGAAAATATTTATCTCATAAAAATAAGCTATTAAATAAATAATAAAATTAACTAATACAAACTTCAAATGTTGTTATTAGAAGTCATATGAACTTTTCTTTGTCGAAAATACTGCAATATTAAGAAATAGTAAATTAGTAAAACAATAGGGCAATATTTACATAGTATTAATTATTTTGAAGCAAACTTCTTAACAATCTAAATTACAAGTAGCATTGATAAATAAAGTCATCTTTTGTCTTGAGCATAAAAAAAATTGTGAGAATTCTCTAATTCTTGTGAAGTTTAATAATTTTGGAAAAAAATATTCAGAAACATATATCTACATCACAAGATAAATTGTTAGAAAAAACAAATGAATTTAGACTACAATAAAAATTAAACTAATAAAAACTTCAACTGGGTTATTACAAGTCATATAGAATTTTCTTCGTCGAAAATACTGAATTATTAAGAAATAGTAAATCAGTAAAACAAAAGGGCAATATTTATATAGTAATAACTATTTTGATGCAAACATCCTAATAATCTAAATCATATAATTAGCATTGAAAAATAAAGTCATTCTTTTGTCTTCGACATAAAAAAAACAAATTGTGAGAATTTTTTAACTCTGTAGAAGTTTAATTATTTTAGAAAAAGATATTTAGAAGCATATATCTACATCAAAAGAAAATTGTTGACAAAAACAAATGAATTTAAACTACAATGAAAATTAAACTAATACAAACTTCAACTGGCTTTTTACAAGTCATATAGACTTTCCTTCGTCGAAAATACTTAAAAATTAAGAAATAGTAAATCGGTAAAACAAAAGGGCAATGTATATATAGTAATAATTGTTTTCAAGTAAACTTCCTGACAATGTAAATCACATAAGTAGCATTGATAAATAAAGTCATTCTTTTGTCTTCAGCATAAAAAAAACTAATCGTGACAATTTTCTAACTCTTGAGAATTTTAATAAATTTTGAAAAAGATATTCAGAATCATATGTCTACATCACAAGTGAAATTGTTAGCAAAAACAAATGAATTTAGACTACGCCATGTTAACTTCATATATTGGAATATTACATACTAATTTATATACTAAACCAAAACATAATTATTATATCATCACAATTGTTTTCCCCAAGTACTCGAGGTTCAGGAATATACCCTCTTAGGATTAAACAATTACTTCATTAGAATAGTGGTACCTCATATTTTCCTATACTTCGAACTCACTCAACGATAATAAATCAAACGAAATTTTTTTAAATGCTAGAAGAAGAAGAGTACAAGATTAAAAATATATTGTGGTTGAAAAATGAGAGGAAATCATTCTATTTACAGTAAACAAAAGGTAGTATGAACAAGTGTTTTTTGTGTCTTATCTGAAAAGTCATGACCTTTCTGAGAAGTCACAACCCTTTCAAAAAGTGACAATTCTTGGGAAAACATCTCATCGAAAAATTACAACCCTTTGGAAAAAGTCACAACTTATCAGAAAAGTCACAACTCATTGAAAAAGTCACAATCTAATTTAGGAATATTATAGTAATTTAACATTCAAGTTAGGAGTTCATGCTTTTAAGGTAATAAAATAAAATATAAAATATAAATATATATATATATATATATATATATAGAATAAAATATAGATATATAGATATATACTTGTTTGCGGGTACGTGTGATTCACGTATATACCAGT
Source organism: Solanum okadae (assembly GCA_036553675.1). Classification (NCBI taxonomy): domain Eukaryota; kingdom Viridiplantae; phylum Streptophyta; class Magnoliopsida; order Solanales; family Solanaceae; genus Solanum; species Solanum okadae. The sequence goes on from CM071689.1 coordinate 37,283,257, forward strand.
TAGTTGGTATCAAACTCTTCTATATACGATTTCAACTAATATGTAAGATAACAAAAATTGAAATTAAAGGTTACCAATAATGCAAGTTATCGACCGGAGGATGATGAACATTAATATTATATATTAGCTACCTAGCACTTAAACTCAAAATGGATTCAATATTTGTGGAGGTGCTTCTTTGCAAATTATGTAATTATAGATTATTTCACGCACCTTTAATATTATATTTGAAGAGATGAATTTGGCTATCTAAACAATAATTTGTTGATAAATGATTTCTCGTCCACCTAACAAAGGCCAAAATGACTTCTTTCATCTTATTGGAAGTACAAAAATGTTTCAACGATTCCTATTTCATAGTGTCTCACTAAAAAGCCTACAATATTCATATTTTATTTTCATTTCTGAACAGTCTCTGTACTTTTGAATAAAAACATTAACAAACTTTATAATCATCATAACAACATCTGATATGTTGATAAGGCTGCAACAAAAACAAACAAACATAGGGAATCTAAGTTAATTAGTAACATCAACTTATCAATAATAAAAACATATATAGATAATGTCTCGTCAACTCTGATAGAAATTATGTTTGGTGCTGTGCTGCAAGAAAATTTAACAATCAAAAAGATAATATATGATAAATCAATGGCAAGAAAAACATAAAAATGAATAATATATAACTTGATTAAAAACCTGATTTGGAAAGGGAATAGAAATTTAAGAGTCAATTCACACTATAGGGAGGGTTGAAGCCTAGAGGTTTTCTTGAACAAACAACAAAAGAAAGTGTCTTATACAAATCTAAAGTCCTAACAGACATTTCATCTTCTGAAAACCTTTCAATTCAATCAAAAACCCTTCAAATTATCAATGCTTTGTATTCTAGGAATTAAGCATCTTTACTAACATTAGCATTGAGTTACTACCTCCGTCCACTTTTAGGTGTTATAGTTCCCTTTTTTAGAGTCAAATGATAATAACTTTGACTAACATTTTACGATGTATTTTTCATCATCTTGATATGCAAAATAAAATGGAATTGATAGTAATTTTCATATATTTTTGAATATCTAAATTTTTTGTTTAAAATATCAAATTAATGTAGTCTAATTTAACTTTTAATATTAGTCAAATTGACTTATGAAAGTGGCTAGAGAGAGTTTTTTTTTTTATAATAATGATTTATTGTTATAAAATTGTTGATTTACTTTGTCTTTTAATTTAATGGTAAGACAGAGTTATTATAATTTTATTCTTGATTGTTGCAAATCGCAATTAAGAGTCTTTTAAAAAAAATAATGTTATAAATTGCTTATACAGGTTGCTATTATCATCCACTATGATAACTATAATTTATTATTTTCTGAAAGGTAATAAAACTATTATTGTTTGATATTTAGTTAGATTTTTAAGTAATATTTTAATATAGTGTAGGGGTAAATGGTAATCCAACTTTAGAGTTTGGAGCTTCCCAGTTTTAGTAATATACGATTAAGAGTCAAAAATATAAATTTAAAACAATTTTTTTACTTCCATTATATGAAGGGTATATGTGAGCTCTTTTTGTAACGATATGGGTATCTGTGAGCCATTTGTATAACGGTAAGGGTATGTATGAGCAACTTTCATAACGAGGGATACACCAACTCTAAATGGCAAAGTTGAGGGGTAAATCATGCTCTTTAACCAAGCTAGAATAAATGTTTTTACTTAAAAGTACAAAAGATCTCCTCTTCACCACCAATGAAGGGAGAAAAGGAATTTATTTTTCGTCCAACTTATTTTCCTTCATCTTTTAATCCATGTTACAACTCTACTTTAAAGTGTAACACATCAGAAATCAGACTTGGACTTGTCAGCAGAAAAGGGTGAACCACAGAGGGGTTCATGGGCCGTGATAAGGACCACGGTCTGTCACCCTCATCGTGGTTCACACCCACCCAGAAGTGGTGGACAACAGGACCCTTCACGGGCCGTGGACCACCAAACGAGCCATGGGAAGGCTGGTGGATACAAGGCAGAATCACCCGAGCTCAGGCCTCAGACCACAGATCCCACCACGGGTCGTGGTCTTGATGACGGGCAATGGATGGGTCTGCTGTCTTGATCCAACAAACCCCTAACCCCATGTGAAGAACCACGATGGCCTAAACGATTTATGGTCCTTCACACTGTTCGTGAAGTGGACCGTAGAGGGGCCCAAGAACAAGTAGACCATGGCCAAGAACCACGACCCATTTGATGGGCCGTGGTCCCAACGACGGACCACCAGTGGTGCCGTGGTCGACCCTCGTCAACTGTTAAGTCAGGGTCGTTTAGGTCTTTTCCCCTATGCATTGGGCATTTAAACTACGTTGTTTAATACCTAAACTACGTCATTTTAATCAGTTTAAGCGTGATAATTTAGTCAGAACCTACCTAAAACCTTTATTCACAAAAATTCATTAAAATTAGAGCAAAATAAAGGGGAAAGTCGACCAACCCTCTCATGAACACGCAGAAGGTTTTCTTCAAGTTCCAGCCCCAAAATCAAAGGATTTCTCTATAGATTTCGTCATAATGGATGTGGGATTTCACTTGTATATTCCTTTCATCCATTAGGTCCCTAGAATTCAGTCAGATTCTTGATTCTCCATATCTTATTTAAACCTAGGGTTTGTAAATCCTTGGATGATTGCTGTGATTTAGCTATTGTAGTATTCGTAATTAAAATATCAAGTTTTCTAGAATCATGGTTTTGTTCCTTATATGAAACTAAGTACCCTAGTGGTGTAGATTCTCTTAGTTCATAAATTACACTTGCTAGGTTAGATAAAGAGATTATCATGCTCTAGATATCGAATGTAACATTATCAGTTTATAAATGTTGCATTTCTAGTTAGCATGTAAGTATTTTGAGCTACTCAATATTTCAATTACATTTCAGTCATATACATATTTAGTTGGGAGTAGACTTAACACTGAGTTGGCTAGGGTTCTACGTACCCTCTTAGTCCAGAACTACATGCCCCCATATGAGTATAACTCCCCTTTGTTAGGCATCATATTTTATGATCACGCCATTCATGCCTTTATACCCTTGTCAAGGTGGGTTCCTCTCGATTGGACGTATACATCATACTCAATGTTTAGCTCACGTGGTTTTATGTCGGTTAACAGTAGCTTCCACAGTTAGACACTTACAAATTTGACTAGGTTTTTTGGCATATACTTTAATATTTTGTTTAGCATGTCTTGTTCATGATTAGTACTTGGTCATTGCATTCAGTTCAACTTTTCAGTTATTCTTTCAGTATTTACATTCTTTCTCAGTTTACAGTACTGCTCAATTATACCTTCTTTCAGCGTATATATGTTTGTTCAGCTTAGTATCTATATCCTGCATGCTCATTACATTCAAAGTACTGACGCATAATATGCGCTACATCCTTTCATGATGTAGGTTTAGGTACTCAACATCCATATTGCGCTTAGATCGATTCTCGGTCTGTATTCAGTAGCTTCAGAGGTGTGTCCTTATACTTTGAGGATCATTGTCATGCTTTCATTTCATCCTTTATATTTAGTTTCAGTTTTGTTAGGGTTGGCTTGGGGGCATGTCCCAAGAACTCAACTCTGTTAGAGGCTTTTCAGACATAGTAATTGAATTATCTTGGGTTGATGAGTTTATATTTCAATTATTGTTAAACTCTTAGTATGTTTCATACATTTAGATTGTTTAGGTATTCTCCATTTTCAGATAATAATTGTTTTAGTTTCTGTATAGTTTTTTGTTTATTTAGTTATCTTTCAGTATGCTTATGATATGCCAGACACAGGGTTAGTTGGGGTCACACATGATCCTAGGTCCCGAATTACATCAAGGGGTAGCCTCGGGGAGTGACAAACTGTGTATCAAAGCATTAGGTTCAAGATTCCTAGGATGTCTGTAAGCTACACTAAGTAGAGTCTCTTTCCTGGATGTGAAGTGCACCAAAACTATGAGAGGGAGGCTACAAAGTGTTTTAAGAAAAACTTCACTTTCTTTGTATTCTTATCGTGCGTTGGTATGATCCAACTTCTCCATTCTAATTCATCGTTATGCATTTCAGATCATGCCTCCTCGTTGAGCTAACGCATGGAATGCTAATGCATGAAATGCTAACACATTTCCTCCAGTCCTGACCCATGAGGTTACAAATGCAGAATTTCAAAATAAAATCCAACTCTTGGCTCCGAGTGTGGCAAATCAAAATAATCAGCAGGTACCATTTCCTACTAACACTAATGGGGGATCAGCTGAAGCTACGGTTTGAGATTTTGTTTAGATGAATCCGCCTGAGTTTCTAGGGTCGAAGGTTGGTGAGGATCCGCAAAACATCATTGATGCGGTTAAGAAAATCTTTTGGGTAATGCAAGTAACCAGAACTGAGAGTGTTGAGTTGGCATCCAACCAACTTAAGGATGTGGCTCATATCTAGTTCACTCAGTGGAAGGATAACATGGGTACACATACAACTCTTATGACTTGGTGTTGTTTTATTGGAGCTTTTTATGGATAGGTTTTTCTCAAGGGAATTGAGAGAAGTGAGGCACAAGAATTTATGAACTTGAAGCAGGGTTCAATGTCGGTCCAAGAGTATAGACTGAAGTGCACTCAACTCTATAGATATGCTCCACACATGTTTGCCGATTCCAGGGCACAAATCAGTATGTTCTTGTTTGGGTTATCCGATTTGGTGAAGACTGAGTGCAGGAATGCTATGCTACTAGGGGATATGTATATCTCCATACTAATGATTCATGCTCAACAGGTTGAGGGAGATAAGCTTTGGGATTGGGTAAAGATAACAAAAAGGCCAGAACAGGAAACTATGAATACTCACAACAAAAGTCGGATGATGGAAATCACTCAGAGTTTTAGCAGAGGTCTACAACCCCAGCACATTCATCAGCTAGTGCTCAGTCCCCTAAGATGCGATAGGATCAGAAAGGGGTAAGAACAATTCGGGCTAGTGTCCTGCATGGAGAAAGGGGTGCTTTGGGTGTGGTCAGTCTAGCCATAGGTTGAAGGATTTCCCTTCTGCCAGGTAGGGGCAAGGAGGTAACTACAACTAAAGCCCCAGCAGGCCACCCAAGTCAGTAGGGTGCTTCATGTGCTACAGGTGGCAGTCAGCGCCAAAACCAGTTGTATTCTCTGCAAGCTTTCCAGGACCTGGAAGATTCTCCTGATGTGGTCACTTGTACGTTACGAGTCTTTCATTTAGATGTTTATGCATTGTTAGATATAGAGGCTACTTTGTCTTTTGTAACTTACAATATAGCAGTAGAGTTCGGTGTCAGTCCAGAAACACTCTCAAAACCCATCCCAGTCTCGACTCCAGTTGGTGACCTAGTTATAGCTAGACGAGAAATTTCCATTTCATAGTCTCTCAAAAAGTCACCTTAGCAGATCTTGTAGAGTTAGAAATGGTAGGTTTTTATAACTTTCTAGGCATGGATTGGTTACATTCCTATTATGCGGCGATCGATTGTAGAACTAGGATTGTTCGGTTTGCAGTTTCCAAACGAGCCAATTTTAATGTGGAATGGTAGTACGTCTGTGCCTATGGGTCGATTTATCTTTTACCTTAAGTCCTGAAAAAATGATTTCCAAAGGGTATATCTATCATCTTGTTTGGGTTAAGGACTCAAACTCCGAAACCGCAACTCTTGAGTCAGTTCCAGTAGTAAATGAGTTTCAAGAAGTGTTTCTAGATGATCTTCCTGGAGTTCCTTCCCATAAGGAAATTTGAATTTGGAATAGACCTCCTTCTAGATACCTAACCTATTTGGATTCCTCCTTACAAAATGGCTCCAGCCGAGCTTAAGGAATTGAAAGACCTTCTAGATAAGGGCTTTATAAGACCTAGTATCCCTCGATGGGCTGTTCTAGTGTTGTTCATGAAAAAGAAAGATCGTTCTCTCAGAATTATCATTAACTATCGGCAGTTGAACAAGGTCACAATAAAGAATAAGTATCCCATCCCCAAGATTGATGACTTGTTAGACCAACTTCTAGGTGGTAGTTTCTTCTCTATGATAGACCTCATATCCGGCTATCATCAGCTCAGAGTCAGAGATAGTGACATTCTGAATACATTTTTTAGAACTCGGTATGGTCATTATGAATTTGTAGTTATGTCTTTTGGACTAACAAATACTCCAAAAGCTTTCATAGACTTATGAATAAGGTGTTCAAACAATATTTAGACTTGTTCTTTATCATCTTTATTGATGATATCCTAATTTATTATCGAAATGAGGAGGAACATGTGACTAATCTGAGAGTTGTTCTGCAAACACTCAAAGATCGCCAACTCTTTGCTAAGTTTAGCAAATGTGAATTCTAGTTACAGTCTATTGTTTTCCTTGGTCATGTGGTATCCAACGAAGGGATCCGAGTAGATTTTCAGAAAATTGAGGCAGTACAACACTTGCTCAAACCAACCTCTCCAATAGATATCAGAAGTTTCTTGGGCTTAGCTTGGTATTATAGGAGGTTTGTTGAAGGATTTTCGTTCATAGCTTCCCCATTGACCAAGTTGACTCAGAAGAAGTAAAATTTCAATGGTCAGATGAGTGTGAGAAAAGCTTCTTAGAACTGAAGCCTAGGTTGACTATAACTCCGTTCTTGACTCTACAAGATGGTTAGACGATTATGTGATTTATTGTGATGCATCCAAGGTCGGCCTAGGTTATGTGTTGATGCAGTGAGGTAAGGTCATAGTTTATGCTTCTAGACAACTTATGGTTCACGAGAAGAACTACCCAACTCATGACCTCAAGCTTGTAGCTATAGTATTTTCCCTAAAGATTTGGAGACACTACTTGTATGGTGTTCATGTTGATGTATGCACACATCATCAAAGCCTCCAGTATGTGTTCACCCAGAAATAGTTGAATCTTCGTCCGAGGAGATGGCTTGAATTCCTTAAAGAATATGATATGAATGTGCTTTACCACCAGTGTAAGGCCAACGTAGTCACTGATGCTCTTAGCAGTTTGTCTATGGGAAGTGTAGCACATATTGAGGAAGAAAAGAAATACTTAGCAAAAGATATTTACCAACTTGCTCGTTCAGGAGTTGGCCTTACGGACATGTTAGATGGCGGTGTGATAGTTCAGAATAGATCAGAATCTTTATTGGTAGCGGAGGTTAAGGAAGAATAGGATAGTGATCATGTATTATTTCAGTTGAAGGGTGCAATTCATCAGCAGAAAGTTGAGGCTTTCTCCCAAGGGGGAGATGGTGTGCTTCGTTACTAGGGTGGCTTATGTGTTGCTAATGTAGGTGATTTGAGGTAGCAAATCCTTACAGATGCTCATAACTCCAGGTATTCCATTCATCCAGGTTCCACCAAGATGTATCGTGATCTACATGATGTCTTTTGGTGGAACGACATGAAGAGGGACATAGCAATTTTTGTGGCTAAGTGTCTTAATTGTAAATAGGTGAAGGTAGAACACCAGAAACTTGGAGGTATGACTCAAGAGATTAATATTCCTACATGAAAGTGGGAAGTGATAAACATGGACTTCATTAGGGCTTTACATCGTACTCGCAGACAACATGACTCCATTTGGGTGATAGTGGACAGAGTTACTAATCCGCTCACTTCTTAGCTATCAAGGTTACATACTCAGTGGAGTTACAGACATGTCAGAAGGAGGTGTGATAGTTCAGAATAGATCAGAATCTTCATTGGTAGCGGAGGTTAAGAAAAAAAGGGATAGTGATGATGTATTACTTCTGTTAAAGGATGCAGTTCATCAGCAGAAAGTTGAGGTTTTCTCCTAAGGGAGAGATGGTGGGCTTCATTACCAGGGTCGCTTATGTGTTCCTAATGTGGGTGATTTGAGGTAGAAAATCCTTATAGAAGCTCATAACTCTAGGTATTCCATTCATCTAGGTTTCCCCAAGATGTGTCGTTATCTACATGATTTCTTTTGGTGGAACGACATGAAGGTGGACATAGAATATTTTGTGGCTAAGTGTCCTAATTGTCAACAGGTGAAGGTAAAACATCAGCTAGGAGGTATGACTCAAGAGATTAAGGAATAGAAGTGGGAAGCGATAAACATGGACTTCATTAGGGGTTTACCTCGTACTCACAGACAACTTGAGTCCATTTGGGTGATAGTGGATAGAGTTAATAAGTTCCCTCACTTCTTGGTGGTCAAGACTACATATTCAGTGGAGGACTATGCCAAACTCTACATCAATGAGATAGTTAGGTTGCAAGGGGTTCCCTTGTCAATAATCTCATATAGAGGTCATCAGTTTACCTCTCATTTCTAGAAATTGTTTCTGAAAGGCCTTGGTACTTAGGTGAATCTCAGTACAACATTTCATCCACAGAAGGATGGCAAGGCAGAGCGTACAATTTAGACCCTAGAGGATATATTGAGATCTTGCATGATCGATTTCAAGGGTAGTTGGGATGATCACCTACCTATCATAGAGTTCACCTATAATAATAACTTTCATTCTAACATTTAGATGGCCCCGTATGAGGACCTATATGGGTGTAGATGTAGGTCCCTGATTGGCTGGTTTGATGTAGGTGAAGCAGCATTGATTTGGCCTGATTCGATTCATGAGGCTATGGAAAAAGTTTAGCTCATAAGGGATAGACTTAAGACAACTCAGAGTCGTGAGAAGTCTTATGCAGATGTGAGGAGAAGGGTCTTAGAGTTCAAAATCGATGATTGGGTATTCCTGAAGGTGTCACCTATGAAGGGGGTGATGAGATTTGGAAAGAAATTGAAGCTCAGTCCTAGATATGTAGGTCCTTACAGAATCCTAAAAAGGGTTGTAATGTGGCATATGAGTTAGAGTTGCCAACAGAACTAGCAGCGGTTCATCAAGTCTTTCACATTTCTTTGTTCAAGAAGTCTGTGGGTGATCCAACATCGATAGTACCATTAAAGAGTGTGGCTATGAAAGATAGTACCACATATGAAAAAGTGCCAGTAGAGATTCTTGACCGTCAGGTTCATAGGTTGAGAAATAAAGAAGTCGCTTAAGTGAAGGTTTTGTGGAGGAGTCAGTCCGTAGAGGTAGTTACTTAGGAAGCAGAAGCATCTATGAAGGTCAAGTAGCCTCACCTCTTTCCTTTTGATTCTGTTTTAGCTTGAGGTAATAGTTCGTCTCAAGTCTCTTAGCTTAATCTTGCGTAAATTTAGTCTCATTATCTACTTCGTTTTCCTGTTCTCGCATTTCAGCATATTTGCATGTTCTTGAAACTCAAATCAGTTAGATATTATTTTCTTGTACTTAGTAGTGGGATTACATCTCATTCCCTCCGTCGTCAGCTAGTTTAGACTTTATTCGAGGATGAATGTTCCCAAGGGGGAGATATTGTAACACCTCAAAAGACTTGGACTTTTCACCAGAAAAAAGCAAAAAAGGGTGAACCACAGAGAGGTTCATGTGACATGATCAGGACCACGGTCCTTCACGCTCACAATAGTTCACACCCACCCAGAGGTGGTGACCCACGAGACCTTTCACGGTCCTTGGACCACCACACGAGCTGAGGGAAAGATCTTGGAGGCAAGGAAGAATAACCCGAGCTCAGGCCTCAGACGACAGAGCCCACAATGGGTCGTGGTCTTGATGACGGGCCGTAGATGGGTTCGTCGACCTGAGCCAGCAGACCCCTAACCCCACGTGAAGAACCACGGTGGCCTTTACGGTCCGTTGTCCGTCACATGGTCCGTGAAGTGGACCGTAGAGGGGCCCTTTAGAACCAGTAGACCATTCCCAAGAACCAAAACCCACTTGTCGGGTCGTAGTCCCAACGAAGGAGCGTCAATGGCGCCGTGGTCGGCCCCCAACAACCATTAAGTTTGATTCATTTTGGTCTTTGGAATTTAAACTACATCGTTTAATACCTAAACTATGTCATTTTACTCAACAAATTCAATGAAATTAGAGCCAAAACAAGGGGAAAGTCGACTAGCCCTCTTATGAACACGCAAAAGGTTTGTTTCAAGTTCCAGCCCCAAAATCGAAGGATTTCTCCATAGATTTCGTCACCAGGTATATTTGGATTTCAGTAGTTGATTCCTTTCATCCATTAAGTCCCTAAAATTCAGTAAGATTCTTGATTCTCCATATCTTGTTTAGACCTAGAGTTTCTAAATCCTTGGATGATTGTTGTGATTTATCTATTGCAGTGTTCGTAATCAAAATATCAGGTTTTCTAGAATTAAGTTTTATTCCTTTTATGAAATTCAGAATCATAGTGGTGTAGATTCTCTTAGTTCAGAAATTACACTTGCTAGGTCAGATAATCATGCTTCATGCTTCAAAAATCGAATGTTACATTATTAATATATAAATGTTACAATTCCATTTATCATGTAAATATTTTGAGCTACTCAGTATTTAAGTTCCATTTTCGTCATATACATATTCTGTTGGGAGTATATTTAATACCGAGTTGGAGTAGGGTTCGCGTACCTCATAGTCCCAAAACTATGTGCCCCCGTAGGAGTAAAAGTCCCCTCTGTTGGGCATCAAATTTAGTGATCACGTAAGTCACTCCTTTATTCCCCTGGCAAGGTATGTAGGGTCCTTTTGATAAGGAGTATACACCGCACTCCACGTTTAGCTCATGTGGTGTTATGTCGGTTATTAATAGTTCTCACAGTCACACTCTTAGTGTATTTAACCATGTTTTCATCATATACTGCAGTATTCAGTTAAGCATGTCTTGTTCATGATTAGTACTTGGTTATTGCATTAAGTCCAACTTTTCAGTTATGCTTTCAATATTTGCATTCTTGCTCAGTTTACACTACTGCTCAATTATACCTTGTTTCAAGTTAAATATATTTGTTCAGCTTAGTATCGATATCCTGCATGCTCAGTACATTCAATGTGTTGACGCATCGTCTGCGCTACATCCTTTCATGATGTAGGTTCAGGTACTCATCTTCCAGATCACGCTTAGATCGATTCTCAGTCCGCATTTACCAGTTTTAGTGGTGAGTCCTTATACTTCGAGGACAATAGACATGTTTTCATTTCAATCTTTACATTTTAGTTTTAGTTTTGTTAGAGTTAGCTGGGTGGCATGTCCCAACAACTCAACTTAGTTAGAGGTTTTTCAAGCATAGTAATATAATCAACTTTGGTTGATGATTTTATCTTTCAATTATTGTTAAACTCTTAGTATGTTTCATACATTCATATTTTTTGGGTATTCCCCATTTTCAAATAGCCATTGTTTTAGCTTCCGCATAGTTCTTGTTTATTTAGTTATCTTTCAGTATTCTTATGATATGCCATACACATGGTTAGCTTGGGGTCACTCGTGATCTAAGATCTCATGTTACGTCAAGGGAGTAGCTTCGGGGCGTGACATAAAGAAACCTAAAAGTTCCCCACATAAATAAAAATGAGTAAATTATGAAAATGTGCATAAAAATTGTGTGATATATAAATAAAGATTAATTGCATATGAGTAAGTAGGTCTTTCTTTGAACTTTCCATATTGAACATACATCGGGTATATATATTTTCTCAATCGATAGATTTGATAACTTTGAACCGTAAAGCTTTCATGCATACCTAGACAATGTAACACACGATTAACCCTTAATCATACTTGGTTCTCATTCTTCCATTTGTTCCAGCCATGAATATTGCCTAATTTTATGAGTGAGTAAAGGAATGATCTTACATGAATTATTTTTAAGGAGACTTATATTTTATACTCACACAGATAATTTGTAAATGTGTAACCCACAGTTACACCATTTGATCAAGTCACGTCAAACTTAGAAATCATTACAAAGTCTCATCACTTTAACTTTGTTTTTGAACATTGTCTAATTATGAAATTCGATTTAGTTTAGTGACCATATTGAACCGTCATTCATATCTTTATTTAGTTGACCTCCTTGATCCAGTTGTGTAGTTAGCTACGACTACCACTGAGGTCCAATTACGATATGCAAATAAACCTTTTGATGAAGCTATTTCAAGGTTACACACCGACTCCTACAAAGTTTTTTATGGAACCTTGATTGTGCTTATGTTAGAATGTCATGAATCTATATCTGATATGCTTAATAATATGCACAAATAAGCTTACTTATCTTTCTGCACCTTATTGGTGTTGGGCCCGAGTTAGCACAGGCTCCTTCCATCTACTTTCAAATGAAAAATGTGGAGAAAAAAACTTTAAACTAGAAATAGTGATTACCGAACAAGTCTAGTAGTTCACACAAGAGTGAACTCTTTTTGCTCAATTAACACAAGGGAGATGGTGAACGAAAGAAACATTGAGAGATAGATATTACTGATAAAAATTTTCTTAGCATTCTCATTGAATTCACCAACGTATATAGGGAGTAAACTTATAATGACTGGGAGATACATGTCTTCTTCATAACATAAAATTAGGTCTAATTGCAATGTAAGCTAACTGTCTACAAGGACTAGAAAAAAATACAAAAGTTCCCTTACGTAAAACTTAAGAGACTAAAACATATTATATTAGTAAAAATTAAGATATCTTAGTCACAAATAGATTTTGGAAAAAAGATAAATCTACCCCTGAACTAGGAAAAATAGTATGTCATTGCTCTATGTTATACTATAAGGTTTTATATAACCTTACCGTCTTACTTTTGGGTTGTGTATATCCTTATGACAGACAAAGAGACACGTGGCATCATAAAAAAGAGCTACCCAAAATTAAAAATAAAACCACCCATTTTCCACAATTCAACCCACCCATGACCCAGATTTTAAAACTTTTTCTTCCTCCTTAACAAATTGCACAATGAGTGAATTCTCCTGGTTCTATGATTTTCTATTGTTAGTTTAGATTAGGGAAGATTTTCGATCTACCTTCTTTATTGCCACTAGAATTAACCTCTAGTACTTTCTGTTTTTATCTGATTTGTCATAGATCTCTTTTTCATATTCTCGGGTACTAAAATTTGTGAATTTCTTGGATAGTCGATCACGTTTCTGTCCTTGTCAGATTCAGGAACAGATTTGCATTACATTGTAGACTAACACGGTGGCATAAATTCCTCATCGGGGACTAATGTGGAAGCACGGGGCACGCATGGAAGACTAGTTAAATGTCGTAATTGATTCATGCATTGGAGACCGGCGAGCCGCTGCAATGAAATTAGACATCGAAGACATGAGAGATGCTGCAACAGAATCACGCATCAGTGAAGATTAGCGCATGGGAGATTACTGAAACTCGGGATTAGGCTTATGCATAGGAGACTGACTATGGGTGGGTAATTATGGGTAAAAACATAAATTATTATCGGGTAGACCATTTATATGATGCCACATGTCCCTCTATTTGTCATAAGTGTATATACAACCCAAAAGTATGACAATAAGATTATATATATCTTTAAAGTATAACATATCATGAAATTGATGTATCATTTATCATAGTTCAGGGGTATATTTTTCATTTTTAATAAACTTCTATGAAAATCCCTCCTCCTTCAGCTAGGCCTTTTCTTAAAGGGTTTTCAAAAGTAGAGAACTTTTCTAGTAACTTGGGAAGTAATTAAGGGGTGGAATATAGGGACTGACTCTTAAAATGATTGAGAGACACGTGTCACCTTCATCATAGAAAATAGGATCTTATGGAAAATTAAGCCACCTATCTATAAATGTCATGACCCGAGCCTACACCCTGGACGTGGCCGGCACTCGAAGACCATTGTTGCTCCCCAAGCGAACCCTCATCTTGACTGACTAAAAGCAGAAAACTGATTCAAGCATACAAAGCTTAAAAACTGAAATAAAATTGCATAAACTCAACTTTGTACAAAACTTTAACTCAAATGAACAACTTGGAATAAAAATAATATTTTCAACTCGCCATAAAATAGGCAACTTAAGTCTTTAAAACATTTAATAAAATAAATGAATAATACAGACTTCTCAATTATACCGACTATCTATGAAGACTCTAACTAATAAAGATGGAAGTCGAGAAAAGACCCACGACATCCTAACTAAACTAAAAAGTAAATGAAATTCTCCGAAAACAAGGAGGTTCACCATAGCTAACTCGAACGTCAGGATGTATCAACGAAGCTCCTATTGATGATCCTGAATACATGTATCTGCATCATGAGAAGATGCAGGCCAAATGGCTCACTACGTGGAATGTACGAGCATGTAAGGGAAATTCTAAAACATAAACATAAGCTTGAACTTTGATAAAAAGGAAACATACATACTTCTTCTGAACTCACTCAACTAAAATCAACTAAGAAGTACTCAAAAAAAGATACTCAACTCAGAGATTAGATACTGGACTCAAAGATATGATATTCGACTTTGGGTACTCAACTCAATGTAAAGCGACAATACACATGCAATATATGGAAAGCTTTATAAAACAGTAAAAACAACGTAGTTCGTTAAAGAAAATGCAATAACAAACTCAACTTTACTTATATAATAAAGTAATATAGTTTTTGTGGGAGATTCTCTAACCAACAACCACCACTATAAGCCTAAGTGGTGATGAAGCGTCATGCCCACGCTGCCAGAACTATCCTATACTTTGCCGTCATATAGAATGCTTAACTCAGTGGATCCACTAGCTTAACTGATGTGATCATCTAAAAAGTATGACCCATTAATACCCATGATGGCTACATGGTTTATAGTGACTTGAGTTAGTATGAACTCGCATCCCCATATCGGTGCTCAATACTACTTCCAAGAATATACTTAGCTAACATGTTTTTAAAACAACTTCTTTCTTTAGTTTGAGATAATTACTCAAAACTTAGCTTAAAAGCTCTCTTGCAATCGGTGTTCCCTTTTGCTGTTCAAAACTCTTTTGGAAATCTCAGTTTCCTCCCATCTTATATGTGAAAACATTTACTCTTGGGAATACTTAGTTCCCATATATCATTTGAAGAAATGAACTCAACTCTTTACTCTTTACTTAACTCAAAACTTAAGTTTTAAAACAAAGTGAAAATGTTTGTAAAAGACTTCTTAAAATATGGTTCATGTCGAATTATGGACGTGAACGACTCAATGCAAGGTTTGCATTAACCATAGATAGAACTCAATACTTGGAACTCAAGAACTTCAATAGTACCACTCACATCAAGAATGCTCAGCTCAGAGGGTTCATGTGGAATTTATGAGCATGAACTACTCCACTCAAGGACTCAAAGATACTTCTCGTTTCAAGACTGCTCGACATATAGGGTTCTTGCGGAATTATGGGCATGAACAACTCAACTCAAGTACTTCATGGGTAACATGTAATAGTCCTCTGATTAGGAATATATTCTCAAAGAGGATTAGGAACTCAATACTCAAGACTTAGAACTTGAAAATACTACTTCTCTCAATGATACTGAATTTATGAAGTCCATGCGGAATGTATGGGCATGAACGACTCAACTCGAGGGTCTACATAACTACATGGAACTCATGTATACGACTCTTCTCATTTCTTACTTACTTCCTCAAACACCTAGTTCAAATTGATAGTTGATCTCAAAGGATTCACAATTTAAGGCAAAGGCTTTTTTTTGAACTCAACTCTTAACTATCTCTTGAATGTGAATTATGAATTCAAGAGTGTTGGTTCATGTTATGGAGGATCTCATGATGACAAGGTAGACTCATGAATACATTCTCTTCATCCTCATACTCACTTGCTCGAGTCTTGAAACAAGTTACTAGACATTGTAGAAGATTCAACAAAACGACTCAAATCTATTTCTTAGAATGTTCGAGAGTATTCTCAAAAGTTAACTCTTAACTCTACCTTGAATTTAAATTATGAATTCAACGTGATGATCATATTAGGAAAGATTTTAGGTGTTTAGAAGTAGCTTAGAGTAGTTAGAATCTAAAAGGTGCACTTTAAACGAACTAAAACGGGGCAACCGGCGACAAACTGGATGGGGCAGGCGACCCTGGCGCGGGGTGCCATCCCCTAAACTTTAGAGGAGGGCTTGGGGAGCTCTAGCTAGCGCATCTCGACAGGCCACAACCCAGAAAATTCGACGAATTTTCCTTGCTCGTTTTCTCACCCTAACTCTCCTAGAATCGAACGGTATCTTCCCCAAGCACGTGGATTCGATTACTAAATAGAAGTACACTCTAATATACTCAAAAAAACACTTGGATTACTAAATTTCATCTCAAGAAATCATCAAAACCCCAACACAACTAGATTTAGAATAAACTTCAAGAACATCTATCAAGAACTCATCAAGAACTCTAATCTTTCAACTTCAAGAATTAACTTTTGCTAAAAATAACATGATTGGGATGTGGGTGAAATAACCCAACACTGTGGAAGCTTACATACCCCTTAGGGATCAAACCCATGGCTAAAATCCGCAACAACACACAAGAAACTCGATGGACGCTTGAACCTCTCCTCTTTTCTTCTCATCTCTCTTCTTCTTTTCTCTTCTTGAACTCTCAACTAAAACCCTAAGCGTAAACTAGGATTATAAAACTGAACCTAGTCAGATTGTACCCGTAAAATATTACTAAAAACGAATTAAATATGATTGGGTAAGGAAAAGACCAAAATACCCCTCAAAATTCGGTTTTGACTTTCCTTATTTAGACAGCCCAACTTCGAATGGACATTTCCCCCTCATACGATATCAAAACTGAGAAAACTCAGTGGACATGTAAAGATAATTCAAAGATATTTCCTACGATATCTGATAGAACACCTAACTCATCCTGAGGTAGGAGTTATGATCGTTTGAAGTTGACCCAAAACTCATACTTAGCTTAACTTGCAAAATTTCAGATTTTGCTATTTCCAATTTATTTCTTTTTCGAACTCAAGGTGCTACATCTAGTGAACTTAACATTTAAAGAAATTTTAATTCCTCAGTAAAATCCTACTCACAATGAAGGATGGTTCAAGTCTTAGTTTGAAAAAATTTCTAGGGTATTACAATAACTCTTCCTTGGGATCATTTGTCCTCGAATGACGACTGGACTAGGTATGGAATGGGTTACTCTTACTAAGGTCTACGTCTAATGGTACACTCTCACTATATTCACGATTAACCCAAATCCTTAGGTTCAGGTTCTATACCTCTCTATAGGGAATCTCATCCCAAGGCCATTACTCATTACCACCACATTCAAGCCTAGTACCCTAGCAACTCCATGGACTCCTACTAACAAACTCCTTCAGAGCCAACTAAGGGCTCTCATTTAAATATTTCTCACAGTAAAACCTCATTCTAATCTTCCTCCTTATTTACAACCTTAGATGGAACTATCACACCATCACTAACACGATAAGAACATCAACCTTCTCTTTTTAACATCATTCCATTACTAAAAGGACCTTTAAAAAGATATCCCCCAAAATCTTTGAATTCATTACCATCTTAATCTCAAACATTTGACTCGATTTCTCATCTTGTCATCTCCCCCTTAGTTCTAAAGCTAACACTTGAAAGCTATGGACATATTCCATCATCTCTAAATGGTCCGCCTCTTCTTTTAATCTAACACATGGGAGAAGTTCATCTCATGCCTACCAAACTCTCTATAAGTGATACTAAGACCAATTTCTAAGGTGCTCCTCTTAACATCTTCTGATTACATACCCTCTCGGTACACCTATTAATGCTCTTGTTACTCTTGTAACTTAGCCACACTTCACTGCCCTTATCTAAAGGTTAGGGTTTCTCACATGTACTACTCATCTTCAGTGCTACTAACATCTCAATTTCTTCACCTACTCTATGCCAAGTCTACAAGATCAAATCTCAAGACTGACTTCATCACCCTCATGTTGCCATCATTTTGATCATGACACTCATCTCAAATTCAAGCTTAATATTCATTACTAAACCCGAATATCAATACGATTGCTCGCCTACTATACTAGACCTCCTTACTTAATCAGTTCTATAACCTTATGATCATCATGACCCTCTCAAACAAATCATAAGCCTAGTTTATTCTATCTCTTAATGAATACTCTATGCTTCTATTCAACACATACACTTGGTCATTACCTACACAATAACACTTCATCGTAAACTCCTTTCTAGATAAAACACAATCTACCTTCTATGATGCAATCTTCACTACTCATCACTTCTTAGTCTACCCATAAGGGAAAACTCTTCATTAATAACTTACTAGGTGCATGACTATAATAACATAGCTTGCCTCATCACTATCTCCCTTTCTAGGATTATTAAACCCCTCCATACTTCCCTCTAACTTTGGGCTCTTTCCCTACTATTGCTTATGATCTCGTCATTCATTCCATCTTTTAGGATGAAAATACTACCCAAGCTCCAAACATACTTTCTCATGAGGATCTCAGCTGAAACAGGACTTAAGGAAAAGAGTACAACTCACTTTTAGCTCAAACGCACGATTCAAATGAATATGGGTGCGTTCCTCTGAAACTGAACACATAACTTACTCTTGGACTTCTCTTAAGCCCCTCTAGAGTCTCATGACTTCCTCAAAACAATTGCTAAGAACAACTCATCGACAAAGAACTGACTCTGCTTTTCAACCACCTCTAGTATGATGGGTAGTCGAATGATTTTGAGAAACGCACGAGTTAGAATAAGTCTCTTTGACATAGCTCTATTGCACGATTAATCGTATGAAATAAGGGAAACTTTTCTTAAATGTCTACAGTCCCTCATTTATAGAAATAGGGTCCTCACAACCATAAACAAGATGATACTTGACACGGCTTCATAGACACTCAAGGACACTTGAACTCTAAGCTCTGATACCAAGTTTTTCACGACCCGAGCCTACACCCTGGACGTGGCTGACACTCGAAGACCATTGCTGGTCCCCAAGCGAACCCTGATTCTGGCTGACTACAAGCGGAAAATTGATTCAAGCATACAAAGCTTAAAAACAGAAATAAAATTCCATAAACTCAACTTTGTACAAAACTTTAACTCAAATGAACAACTTGGAATAAAAATAATATATTCAACTCACCATAAAATAGGCAACTTAAGTCTTTAAAACATTTAATAAGATAAATGAATAATACATACTTCTCAACTATATTGACTATCTATGAAGCCTCTAACTAATAAAGATGGAAGTCGGGAAAAGACCCACAACATCCTGATTAAACTAAAAAGTAAATGAAATCCTCCGGAAACATGGAGGCTCACCATAGCTAACTCGAACATCCGGATGTATCAACGAAGCTCCTATTGATGATCTCAAATACATGTGTCTGCATCATGAGAAGATGCAGGCCAAATGGCTCACTACGTGGAATGTACTAGCATGTAAGGGGAATTCTAAAACATAAACATAAGCTTGAATTTGATAAAATGGAAACATACTTTCCTCTTCTGAACTCACTCAACTCAACTCAACTAAGAAGTATTCAAGAATAAGATACTCAACTCAGAGATTAGATACTGAACTCAAAGATATGATATTCGACTTTGGGTACTCAACTCAATATAAAGCAACAATACATATGCAATATATGTAAAGCTGTATAAAACAGTAAAAACAACTTAGTTTGGTAAAGAAAATACAAGAACAAATCAACTCTACTGATATAATAAAGTAATATAGTTTTTGTGGGAGATTCTCTAACCGACAACCAACACTATGAGCCTAAGTGGTGATACAATGTCTTGCCCCACGCTGCCAAAACTGTCATATACTTTGCCGTCATATAGAATGCTTAAATCAGTGGATCCACTAGGTTAACTTATGTGATCATCTAAAAAGTATGACCCATTAATACCTATGATGGCTACATGTTTTATGGAGACTTTACTTAATATGAACTCGCATCCCCATATCGGTGATCAATACTACTCCCAAAATATACTTAGCTCATATGTTTTTAAAACAACTTCTTTCTTTGGTTTGAGATAGTTACTCAAAACTTAGCTTAAAAGCTCTCTTGGAATCGATGTTCCCTTTTGCTGTTCAAAACTCTTTGGAAATCTAAGTTTCCTCTCATCTTAAATGTGAAAACATTTACTCTTGGGAACACTTAGTTCCCATATATCATTTGAAGAAATGAAATCAACTCTTTACTCTTTACTGAACTCAAAACTTAAGTCTTAAAACAAAGTGAAAACGTTTGTAAAAGACTTCTTAAAATATGGTTCATGCCGAATTATGGACGTGAACGACTCAATGCAAGGTTTTCATTAACCATAGATAGAACCCAATACTTGGAACTCAAGAACTTCAATAATACTACTCACTTCAAGAATGCTCAGCTCAGAGGGTTCATGTGGAATTTATGAGCATGAACTACTCCACTCAAGGACTCAAAGATACTTCTCGTTTCAAGACTGCTCGACATATAGGGTTCTTGCGGAATTATGGGCATGAACAACTCAACTCAAGTACTTCATGGGTAACATGTAATAGTCCTCTGATTAGGAATATATTCTCAAAGAGGATTAGGAACTCAATACTCAAGACTTAGAACTTGAAAATACTACTTCTCTCAATGATACTGAATTTATGAAGTCCATGCGGAATGTATGAGCATGAACAACTCGACTCAAGGGTCTACATAACTATATGGAACTCATGTATATGACTCTTCTCATTCTCTTACTTACTTCCTCAAACACCTTGTTCAAATTGATAGTTGTTCTCAAAGGATTCATAATTTAAGTCAAAGGCTTTTCTTGAACTCTACTCTTAACTCTCTCTTGAATGTGAATTATGAATTCAAGAGTGTTGGTTCTTGTCATGGAGGATCTCATGATGACAAGGTAGACTCATGAATACATTATCTTCATCCTCATACTCACTTGCTCGAGTCTTGAAAAAAGTTACTAGAAGTTGTAGAAGACTCAACAAAAGAACTCAAAGGGGCTTTCTTAGAATGTTCGAAAGAATTCTCAAAACTTAACTCTTAACCCTACCTTGAATTTGAATTATTAATTCAAGGTTATGATCATGTTAGCAATGATTTTATGTTTTTAGAAATAGCTTAGAGTAGTAAGAATCGAAAAGGAGTGAAGGTGCACTTTAAACGAACTCAAACGGGGTAACCGACGACAAACTGGATGGGGCAGGCGACCCTAGCGCTATGGGTGGCGCGGTGCGCCAGCCCCTAGAGGAGGGTTTGGGGCGCTCTGGCTGGCGCATCGCGCCAGGCCCCAACATAGAAAATCCGACGAGTTTTCCTTGCTCGTTTTCTCACCTTAACTCGCCTAGAATCTAACGGTTTCTTCCCTTATCACTTGGATTCGATTACTTAACATAAGTACACTCTAATATACTCAAAAAAACACTCAAATTACTGAATTTAATCTAAAAAAATAATCAAAACCCCAACACAACAAGATTTAGAATGAACTTCAAGAACACCTATCAAGAACTCATCAAGATCTCTAATCTTTCAACTTCAAGAATGAAATTTCGCTGAAAATAACATGATTGGGATGTGGGTGAATTAAACCAACACTATGGAAGCTTACATACCCCTTAGGGATCAAACCCATGGCGAAAATCCATAACAACACGCAAGAATCTCGACGAACACTTGATCCTTTCCTCTTTTCTTCTCTTCTCTCTTCTTCTTTTCTCATCTTGAACTCTCAACTAAAACCCTAGGCGTTAACTAGGATTATAAAACTGAACCTAGTCAGATTAGACCCCTAAAATATTACTAAAAACGAATTAAATTTGATTGGGTAAGGAAAAGACCAAAATACTCCTCAAAATCCGGTTTTGACTTTCTTTATCTAGATAGCCCAACTTCGAATGGACATATCTCCCTCATACCTTATCGAAACCTAGTAAACTCGGTGGCGTTTGAAAGATAATTCAAAGATATTTCCTATGGTATCTGATAGAACACCTAAATCATCCTGAGCTAGGAGTTATGATCGTTTCAAGTCGACCCAAAACTCATACTTAGCTTAACTTGCAAACTTTCAGATTTTGCAATTTCCAATTTAGTTCTTTTTCAAACTCAAGGTGCTACATCTAGTGAACTTAACACCTAAGAAATTTTAATTCCTTGGTACAATCCTACTCACAATGAAGGATGGTTCAAGTCTTAGTTCAAAAAAATTTCTGGGGTATTACAATAAATTCTAAAAATAATTATAAAAGTTCTCTTACTAAAGCTATAGGGACTAAAACAGATTATTAAAAACTTAGAAAAACTCAGTCAAAAATAAACTTTTATGATACATTATGCGTAATCAAATAAGAGGATGAATACAGTAAACAATAAATCTTCATTCAACACAAGCCTAACATGCAGTCCCTTCGTCATCGAGTAGATGATTGGTGGTTTGATATATGAGAACGCCGTTATCATGGCATACTTAAGCATGTCATTTCGGTAAAGGTGTCAAAACTCCTTAGAGCCCATTGATATATTGGTTCATTGGGGACATATCTAATCATTTCGAACCTGCTCCACCATGCCTTGTCCAACATAAACTTTTCAATATATTTCTTTTTTAAAATATTTCATTTTCGCATTAAGTTAGTTATTAACCTAAAAGATAATGACTTAAATTATATTATTTAGAGGTCAGTTGGGAATCATGTAAAAAATTGTATTAGTTTTGATTGAACCATTTTCATTTAGCAAGGGATGAGCTTACCCTTCTTACCAAATCTCATGACACCCTTCATAGGTAACACTTACAAAAGAACTTGATTGCCAACCTGAAATGTCATGTTCATTACCTTGCGATCCACATATTCCTTCTACCTACTTTGGGCTACCAACAACTAAGCCTAAATTGACCTAACCTTTTCCTGAGTCTCCCTAACAAAGTAAACACCCCTAGATTGCACGTCACCAGCCTCAAACTAGTCTATCGGTGATCTGCATCCCCTCTCAAATGGTGCCATGCAACGGTAGAGTGATGATTGATATTGAAGGAGAACTCGTATAAGGGTAAGAAATGATCCCAATGGCCCTTAAATTCAATCACACTTGCTTCAACATATCTTCCAACAATTGAATATTCCTCTCTGACTAAAATGAAGTGGGTTGATTTAGTCAACCTATCAACAATGACCCTAATGAAATCATACTTACCCATGGTCTTAGGTAGTCCAACTATGAATTCCATGGCTATTATTTCCCACTTTAATTCAGGAATAAACATTATCTTAAGCAAATATGAAAGCCTTTTGATCTTCATACTTTACCTATTGCCAATTCAGACATTTAAAACATTCTCAACACCGTCTTTCTTCATCCTAGGCTACCAATAAAGTCGCCTCAAATACCTATACATCTTGTCACACAAGGATGAATAATACCGCAAACTAAGATACTCTTCCAACACACTCTGCATCAAATAACCAACCCGAGGAACACAAATCCTTCCTCTAAAACCCACTTTCTTCATTGAGAGTAGCATTTTCGATCTCCTCAAAACCACCTTACCATCAATCTTAACTAATTTCTTGTCGTCCAATTACTTAGACTTGATTTCCTTTATAGGGATGGGCTTAACCTCAATATTGGCTAGTACCTCACCTTTCTCCGAGATGCCCAACTGTATGAACATAGACTCCAAAGCATGAATTTATCTTGCTAAGGAATGCTTAGACAACCCAAGCAAGCCAAATTACCAATAATTACCATTTTTAGCTGAATGCATTTGCCACCACATTGGTCTTCCTTGCATGATACTGAATGGTCACATCATAACCCTTGAGCAACTCTATCCATCTCCTCTGCCTTAGAATTAGATCATTCTTAGTGAACACATGTTGCAGATTGCGATGATTAGTGAATACCTCACACGTAACTCTATACGGGGAATGTTGCCAAATCTTGAGAGCAACCACTATGGTTGCCAACTCTAAATCTTGGGTGGGGTAGTTTCTCTCATGGACCATCAACTGTCTGGAAGCATAAGTTATGAAATTTCATTCCCGCATCAACATAACAATAAAAGGAGACATCCAAATTATTCCAAGAGCATATCAAAGTGTATTATATCCTATATGACTAAATCTATCTGAGTTTGGAGACCCATAAACACACAAAACAATTACGATACACCTGTGTTACCACTAAAGACTCTCCCACTAAGTAACAACATATATTTGGGCATCATGGTATCAAAAATCAAATCAAGTCACAGAGTAAAGTTAATAGATACAAAGTCAGTGGAGGCAGGACTAATAATCGATAATCTGCAAAAAGACTCCACCACATCTTTGCCTCACCTTGAATCTGAAAGGTTACAAACTCAACTCGATGCTGCTGCACAATACCTAACTTATGTACCTTTCAGAATAGTCCAAAATGAACACAAAAGACCCCCATTCTCAGAATCATGGAACACTAAAGGTTCAGCTTCAAGAACATGGTCAACATCTCATTTTTTATACCTGTCATCGCATGGCAATGTTATGGATGAAACAAGGCAATAGTTCCCAAGTCTCCATCCATTTTGGGAATAGTAGCAACAACAACATGAGTGAATAGAACCTGAGTAGCCTGCACTGTGAGAGTAGCTCCAGTACCTCCCAACCCGATCAAAAAGGCTAATACTTTTTGAACAACTCCAGCATTAATTGGGGGGAAATGTTCAAACTCAATATGTTCTCTTACCTCTAGTTCAGCCTCGTCTGAATCCTCAATCTTTATATCTATCTCTTCTTTAATATGATCTTAGGGTGTGGGTTGAGTCGACCCACATGGTATATTCCCCACTTAAGTTCCACCTATAGCAAGTATTTCCCTTCTTCTACCTCTGTCATGTCCTCTTATTGTGGGCTAAACTACTGTGTCTATCATTTGAGTAATTAATCTTGCACTATTGCGTCTAGTATCAACCATATATGAACATAAGAGTCGAAGAGGTTAGATACCAATTTGGATCAGATACCAATTTGGATCAGATACCAATTGAAATCAAGTTATAGTATGAAAGAAAAGAGAAGTGAGAATTTTCATGTATTCTTGTAGCCTCTTAAGTAAAAGTACAAACATCTATGTACCATTTCTCACGACTTTACTAGAATCACGTTGGTATGATGAGATAAATGAAGATAGGTATCTAATACCACGTATCTCAAGACCTAGACAATTGTTAGTGGCAGCTACACGAAACCACCTGGTGGGAGAACCTTCAGCTAACCCAATCTAACCAGAACACTCCATTTAATTAAAACATATTTATCATATAAAAGTAAGAAAAATAGTTTTAAGAAACTAAGGATTAAGTTTCCATAAACTTGATTAATAGTTAAAACATTTGTAGAAATAAACCCTTAAGAATTGAAAGTCATGGTACCAAAACTCTAACATCTAAAAAAGAGGATGCAACTCCAAAGCTTAAAATGGTAATCAATAGTCCAAGAATGTCTTAGTCTGAAAAAGAGTGACAAGAGTAGAAGTGGAAACATGGAAGAATAGCTTACTTGAATTTGAAATAACATGTCCCTTAACTGAGGTCTCCGAAGGTGCTCGGTACTCAATAAGGAAAGAACAAGATATAGTATCAGTACACAAACCAAAATTTACTGGTAGGATCTCATGGATAGTCAAATATATGAATGTAAGTAATTTACCACGGTACAGTTACAAAAAACAACACATAATCAATTATCAATTCATATAGACGCCCAGTCACACATCATGAAACAACAAATACCAAGATAGATCTCCCATATGATAATATATAATACCATGTCCTCTTATGAAACGATAACCACATACTTGGTTCACTAATAGAACCATAAACATATACATTGTCCTCTTGTGGAACCCAAACTCAATTGTTAGTGTACTAACATGGTGCCCGAGACAACCATATATGGATATCCCTATACTAGGCGTGGTGCCCGAGCCAACTATTAGTATATACCAAGCATGGTATCCAAGCCAACCATGGTAATATCCTGAACCAAACATGGTACCCAAGCCAACGAACAATCATAAACAATCATGCACAATCAGAAACACAATGAACACTACAACTTGAAACACCTAATTCACACAACAGGTCCATTGCGTGACATTATCAACAACATATCATTTCATATGCTTCTCTATCTTTTCCCATAACATGCACTGTAAAAAATGATACTATAAAGTAGTATACATGCATTCATACATAAGATGAAAAACAAACAATCATCACCTACCACGAATCAAGTCTCTTGGAAACTCTAAAGAATCCCAGTTTAACCTTTTTGAATTGATTTGGCATTTTATTGGTCTAAAACAACAAATAAATGCAAAATTCAATACAAAATGGCCGGTTAATACCTAGATTATAACCAAATTATAATCCCTTGCCAATCCATGATCATCTTACCCAACTTAGGGACTTTCCCACCATGAAATCATGCAAAAACCCTCCCTAAAAGTAATCCCTTACCTTGTGATCTGCACAATCCCTCTACCTACTCTAGGTTGCCAACAACATAACCTAAATTCCCCTCACCTTTTGATAATCTTCCCTAACAAAATCAACACCCAAAGGTTTCACGTCAAAAGCTTCAAACCACACTATGGGTGATGTACATCCCCTCGCATAGAGTTCCTCAAATTGTGTCATCGCAATGTTGGAGTAATAACTATTATTGTATGAGAACTCACATAGAGGAAAGAACTGATCGGAATGGCCCCAAAATCTATCACGCATGCTCTCAACATATCTTCCGATACATAAATAGTGATCTCTAACTTAAATGAAATGGGTTGATTTAGTAAACCTATAAACGATGACCTAAATCGAATCATACTTCTCCAAGGTCTTAGGTAGTCCACTACAACATTCATGGCTATCATTTCCCACTTCTATTAAAGAATAGGCATTCTCTAAAGCAAACTTGCAGACCTTTGATGTTAATACTTTACATGTTTGCAATTCTGACATGGAGGAACATACTCAAAAATGTCTTTCTTAATTCCAGGCAACCAATAAAGTCAACTCAAATCTCTATACATTTTGGTCGAATCCGAATGAATAAATATTGTTGACTATGAGACTCTTCCAACACATTCCTAAAAAAGTTACCAGACCGAGGAACATAAATCATTCCTCTAAAATTGAGCACACCTTATGCATAAAGAGTAGCATCTTAGGTCTCCCTTGACACCACCTTACCTTTGAGCTTAATCCATTTATTGTCCTCATATTTCTTAGACTTGATTTTCTCCATAAAGGTGGGCTTAACCTCAATATTGGCTTAAATCCCACCCTTCTTCAAGATTTCTGGCAACATGAACTTAGATCGAAAGTCTGAATCTCTTTGGCCTAGGGTCGCTAGACACCCAAAGAAAGTAAAACTACTCAAGCTAGCTAGTTTAAGTCTCAATGAGTATGCCACCATATTGACATTCCCTAGATGATACCAAATGGTTAAATCATAATACTTGACCAACTCCATCGATATAATCTGCCACATATTTAGATCCTTCTAAGTGAACACATTTTGTAGACTATGATGATTAGTTAATACCTCACTTAACATCATAAAGATAATGCTGCCAGATCTTAAGTCAAAAGACTAGCGCTGCCAACTCTAAATCATAGGCGGGGAAGTTTATTTCATAAACCTTTAACTGTCTAGAAGCGTAATCTATAACATTCATTTCATGTACCAACACAACAAAATAAAGAGACATCCAACTCATGCCCAAGATCATATCAAAGTCTAGCATATCAAATATGAATAAATCTATCCGAGTGTGTAGACCTATAAACAACACAAAACAATTACAATACATCTAGTTTACCACTACAAACTCTCCAACTAGGGTAGAAACAGAGACATGGGCTCAAGGTATCAAAAATCAAATCAAGTCCTAGAGCAAAGTTAACAGATACATAGTAAAAAGAAGAATTTGGGTCAAAAAACATAGTACGCATTCGGTCACAAACAAGAATAGTACCTATTATCATAGTGTTTGACTCCTCGACTTTAGTTCTGCTAAAAAATACATTATAATGAGCTCTGCCATTATCATGGTGTAACACCCCGAACTTAAATAGAGGGTTTAGCATGTTGGAACGTCAAGGTGCAACCCCTAAAGGACCAACCATGGGCTCATGAATAGGACCCAAGAAAACTGCCCAAGGCAATGACCTACTCAAGGACCCATGCCCTGTAGATGGGTACATGCCTCGTGGGTACGAGTCTGTGGATCCAAGCCTTTTTGCCAACTCCCAGTACACAAACAACGCTGGACCAGGATTGCTTGTGAGTCCAACCATGGCCCGTTAATGTGGTCTCGTGGTTGGTGACCTGTGGGTAGTTGAGGCGGTTAGTTTAGGGGTACTTTGGGATTTTTTGGTTTAATTGGGATTAAGTGGTGTCATTTTACCCTAGACTAGACCACCTATATAAAGACTTTAGACCCCTAAATTAAGTCATTCTATGTCATTTTTTCACAACCCCAAAAGAAACCCAAATCTCTCTCAAATATTCTCTCTCTAGAAAGTTGAAGAAGAAGAAGAGGATTCAAGCTAGGTCAAGCCCAGTCTCCAATCTTCCAAGCTTTGTAATCAAGGTATGATGGCTTAATCATCAATGGATTTCTATCATCCATGGAGCCCTATGATATCCCCAATTTAGAAGAAGAATCCCCCAAGTCAATTTAGGGTTTCTTCTAATGTAATGGGTTATGATCAAATTGAGTTGTTTAGAGTTGTTTAGGATTGTTTATGATTATTTATGATGGAATTTCATGTTTTTAGTATGATTATACATGTATCCAATCTTAACCTATGATTCTAAGATGAATTTGATATAGATGGATTTATTCCATAAAAGGGGAAATTGAGAATTTAGAGATGATCTTGTTGTTTTGATGATATATATGGTAGATTACTTGAGAATAGAGCATATAGACATGAATTGAATTAGGTTAAAGTATTCATGATTGAGTCGTCATTAGTAGTATTTGAGATGGATCCTATATTATGATATATGATTATAATCTCTTAAGAATGAAACATGTGATTAGAATGTCTTGAGATTTAGGCATATGAGATGATTGTGAGATGTATTGCTTTGAGAGTAAGGCTTGTAGTTATGAATGTTGTTTACTTAGGCTTTGAGAGTAAAACTAATATGATGAACTATGAATGTTAAGGCTTTGAGGGTGAAGCTTATAGGATAATGGTAGACTATTAGATAGAATTGTTGTGGAAGGACTTTACCCTTATAATCTACCTTATGATATATGTTATGAATGTATGAATGTAAACTGTGAAAGTTTTCTCACATAGAATGATTCTAGGTTGAAAGGCTTGCTCACCTAAAATGAATCTAGACTAAAATCCTAAATGAATGATGAGGCTAGAGGCGACTACCCTTGTCCTCCATATGTAATGGATATGAGCTGATTAAACATACTCCTTAGGATTGAACAAGAGGTGATTTCCCATATTCTTATTATGGTGAATGTCCATGGAGGCGAGTACCCATGACCCTTATGAAATGATAAGGAGGTGAATCCTCTTATCTCTAAAGCTTGACTTGGTAACACAAGATCATGCATGGTATCTTGAGAATACTATATCATGGATAGCCTTGGATTGAGAAAATGTACCCTTCCAAAGGTTAGCTTGAACTAGCATGAGAGTATGCTTGCATTACAACATGACTTGGTAAGGCCAAACCATTTCATTAGTAGCTTGGATTGAGCAATAGTACCCTTGCTTTAGTATCTTGGACTTGCATGAGAGTGTGCTTTCCATGATAGCTTCTTCTAGCATAAATAAGTTATTTCCCATGTATAGTAGAGATAGCTAAAGAGGGACAAGTCCATAATAGGAGTAGTATGTTTATGATGAATCAAGGTTTTTTTCAACAAATTATCGTAGGTATGTATTAGTATGAGAATTTTCTTATATGATGTATGTTTAGCTTGGATTGTTGCTAGAGTTGCCTACCATTATATGTTCGACTAGAGGTTAATGTTCCCTTGTCTATGAGAAGCTAAGGATGAGAACAAAAGATGATGAACTTAAATGATGGCCCAAGGTGGTTTACTTAGAATGGTTGACATTATGGGGTCTTATCCATGCCTTGATTAAGTATGCTTTGAGGTTACTTGAGAAGTGTTCCTCTTATTATATGATGATTTATGTGCATTGAATATGCTTATGACTTATGTTGTTATATCTTATTATTATGGTATATGTCGTATTTTGACAAATGCCTTTATTATGCTTACGTTGATGATTTATGCTAGCCATCATATTTAGTACATTTTGTACTACCACATACTCTTGCCTACATTCTTATCAAATATAGGGTCCGGTGATATGGACTTCAATCCTCATGGCTAGGTTCATAGTAGAGCAAGGAGTGAAGATTTGTTGAGTCCTCATAGCATCGAGGATTTGATCACCTTTCCTTTATGTCTTTCATTTTATGTTTAATACTATTGTATGGGTTGTGTCCCAAAGACTGTTCATGCTTTAGATAGTTTAAGACAAGTGTTCAAGACTTGCGCTTTTTTTTATAAATTACTTTGATTGTATGGAAAATGTTTTAAATTTCTTTACCATTTTCTATTACTTTATGTTATGATATGCTAAGTGGCTTGTATAAGGCATTTCATGGTCTTATACGCCATGTTACATCTAGGGGGTAACCCCTGGGTCGTGACAAACTTGGTAATCAGAGCACAAGGTTTATAATGGTTCTAGGATGTCTCAAACCATGTCAAGTAGAGTTCATAAGTGTGAAGCACACCACATTTATGAATGAGAGGCTACTAGATGTTTAGAAAACTTCACTTCTTCATTCTATAAGTCATGCCATAGATTTTAAATCTATAGGTATTTCTCCTAATCCTTACCCGTTGGTCTACAGGACATGAGTACTACAAGGGCTAATGCTAGAAGGAAAGAGGAAGACATGGTGGATCAAGAAGGTCCTCCACACGCTCTAATTGACCCTTTGGTTGAGAATGTCACTAATGCAGAGTTTAGATGGCTTTTCAAATGTTGTCTCAAGCCGTGACAGCCCAAGCCAATAGAGAGGTGGTAGCTCCTTTGAACCCAAATATAGGTATGGCGGTGGCAAGAGTGAGGAACTTTACGAGGATGAACCCTCCCAAATGTCATGGTTCAAAGATGGAGGAAGATCCTTAAGAATTTATAGATGTGGTCTATAAGGTGTTAGATATTATGGGAGTTACTCCAGTAGAGAAGGTGGAATTAGCCACTTACCAACTTAACAAAGCTTTTCAAGTTTTGTTTAATCAATGGAAAGAAGCAAGAACGATGGAGATGGGTCCTGTCACGACCCAAGCCTAGGGCCTAGACGTGACATGGCGAATGAGGAACCCGAAGGAACCCCAAACAAGCCTCTCAAACTTGTCATCACACTTCATCGGTCGCGGAAGTACATTCAACATTTATTAACGGGAAATAGGGACTAAGGCAAACCATTTCAAAATGACATCATAGAATAAGAGTCAAGCTCGTTACAAAATACTTGTCCAACTCACACCTCTACATACATAGATAGGACGGGGGCCATGACATATTACCGGCTCCCCTCATAGTTAAAATACAATTTCAAGCTAAAGTCTCAAAACATAGGAGTAAGAAACATAACATAGCCCTCGAATTATTGAGGACTCACCAACAAACTCGGATAAGCGTCGTACTAGCCACGTGAATGGAGAGAAGGATCAAGAGTAGCTCCGGTCCCTACATGGTGACATCATGTAGGCAAAATATGCGTTAGTACTTGGAATGTACTAAGTATGCGGGATGCAACACAACAATAAACAAGGACACAATCGAAATACAAGAAATAGTTTCATAGGCATTATGAATAACAATATGGGGATGCATGATCAAAGTGAAGTCAAAACATGTTTAAGTAAATCTATACTAATAGTAGATATCATATGTGTATGCATGATCCAACCAATCTATAACCCCAACTTAGGATGGGGGATGCCGTTCACACCCGGACACCCTGGTGGCAAGGTATAAACCCCTCACATGGTTGATGTTGGTCACACCCCAAGCATCCTAGGTGGTGAGATATAAACCTCTCACATGGTTGATGTTGGTCACACCCCAAACATCCTAGGTGGTGAGATATAAACCTCTCACATGGTTGATGTTGGTCACACCCCAAACATCCTAGGTGGTGAGATATAAACCTCTCACATGGTTGTCCGGTTCTTTTCCCCCGGACCGGGCATGGTCATGCAACACTTTATATAGGAAATTCTCATTAGGCTCTAATGCAATCTCACGTATGGAATGAACATATACACAAGCTTAGTTTGTCATCAACACATCTTTGAAGTTCCATACATCTCATAACTCAAGCTTTACAACATCAATTTATCAATTCTCCATAGTTGGACATTTTGTCAAACACCTTGAAGGCATGTAATGAAATCAAAGAGCATGGAAATTAGGGTAGTAATTATGCAACCAAAACAGTGAACAACCTACAACAACACCTTTACATTCATAACATGATCACATTATCTTCATTGGATCCTCATTCATATAATGTCATGATAACACTCCAATTTCTCATACTATGCCTTTAAGGCCATAAACCTCACATACCAATACACCAACAATACACCATAAAATAAGCATTGGGTAATGACATACTTCAACAATCTAAAGACCTTTAAACAAGTTTGATTCATATACATTCATTATCTAGCAACCACTTCATAAAGGCATAAACTAGGAATAGAGAGAAATCATGGGTTCATGGAGTATTTTCATCTTAAATCGTCAATACAACAACAATATAACCATAAAGTGCCATTAGAAACCTTTTAAAACCATTTGATGGAAGAACCCATGAGATTGAGTGAAAACCTAGATTTTTCATATTTTGAAGTAACTTTGGATTTGGCTCCTTGTATGGAAAATTAGACAAGGATCAAGACCCCCATACCTTAGCTATGATCTCCCACGAAAATTGATGAAGAAAGCCTTGAATCCAAAGCCCTAGCTCCCACTTCTTCTTCTTCTTAAATGGAGGATTGTAGAGAGGGAAATGTTTTTTTTTTTTAGGATGGGAATTGGATTATGGTATCTAGGAAATAATATAAGTCCTTTGAAAAAAAGGGTCCAACACTTAGAAAAAAAAACAGGCGGGTGAACAGTAGCTGAACAGTAAAATCAGCTACTGGAAATTTGGATTTTCTGCCGGACAGACTTTACGAAAATGGGCATAACTTCTTCGTCCGAACTCCGAATAAGGTGAAACGAAGTGCGTTAGATAGCTAACTCAAAGGGCTTTCCATGGATATATTATTGGCCACCAAATAATTTGTGTTCTAAGAGATATGACCCTCCAAAGTAGACCCTCGAAAAAGGCTTCACTTGGAAATTTTGGATTTTGATACGGTTGCTCTAAAATTTGGGTTAGACCCATTTCCCACTCAATTTGACCCCCTAAACAAGAATATGAAGTCGGATTTTCGAAAAACGAAACGGATTTTGAGATATATGGAAATTACAATTATTGGTGTTTCCGAAGCACATTTTCGGGCATTTTTGGGGTCGTTTCAATATCTCCCCCTTGGGAACATTCGTCCCCGAATGTGGAAGAGACGCGCAAGGCCAGACTTAGTAAGAACATATCAGCCCCAACATAAATGCAAAAATTTTATTTAAACAACACTTCAAGATTTCAAAACTTAGTGTAAAGCATCCATAACTCATCAATTTAAACATATATGCACATTAATGATTCAGAGGCTGAAATGTAGGACTCGATGGAGTACAAAGGACTTGATTTAATACCTTAGGCTTGAGTGGAGTTGAATAGATAAGGATAACGTCTTTGCATGTCCGCTTCGGCCTCCCAAGTAGCACTCTCCACTTGTTGATTTCTCCAAAGCACCTTAACGGACACCACTTCTTTGTTCCTCAACCTTTTAACTTGTCTATCTAAGATCTGAACCGGGACTTCTTCATACGTCAAATTATCTTCTACAACACCCACAACCTCAATAGGTACAATAGCGTTAGGATCACCAACACATTTCCTCAACATCGATACATGGAATACCGGATGAACTAATTCCATCTCCCTAGGCAACCCCAACTCATAGGCTACTTTACCAACCCTTTTTATTATCTCATAAGGACCGACATACCTAGGACTTAATTTCCCCTTCTTACCAAAACGAACCACACCTTTCATTGGAGAAACCTTCAAATAAACCCAATCACCCACTTTGAATTCAAGATCCCGTCTCCTCACATCGGCATAAGACCTTTGACGACTTTGGGCTATTTTCAACCTCTCCCTAATCATCCTTACCTTCTCAAGAGCATCCATGACCAGATCCGGACCCAACAAGGCCACCTCTCCGACTTCAAACCACCCAACCGGTGACCTACACCGTCTACCATAAAGTGCCTCAAAAGGAGCCATACCGATACTAGAATGATAACTATTGTTGTATGCAAATTCAATCAAAGGAAGATGATCATCCCAACTACCTTTCAACTCCAATACACAAGCTCTAAGCATATCCTCCAAGGTTTGAATTGTTCTTTCGGCTTGGCCATCCGTTTGAGGGTGGAAGGCCGTGCTAAGCTTTACCTTTGTACCAAGACCCCTTTGGAATGACTTCCAAAAGTGAGAAGTGAATTGGGCACCACGATCCGAGATGATAGACAAAGGAATCCCATGCAACTTTACCAATTCATGAATGTACAACTTGGCATACTCTTCAGCCCCGTAAGTAGTTTTAACCGGTAGGAAATGAGCCGACTTTGTCATCCGATCAACCACCACCCAAACCGAATCAAAGCCTCTTCTAGCCTTGGGTAAGCCCACTACAAAATCCATGTTGATTTCTTCCCACTTCCAAGTAGGTATCTCAATGTCTTGAGTTAGGCCACCCGGCCTTTGATGTTCAGCCTTGACTTGTTGACAACTATGGCAACCCGAAACAAATTTTGCAATGTCCTTCTTCATACCGCCCCACCAATACACATCCCTCAAGTCTCTATACATCTTTGTTGACCCCGGATGAATAGAATAAGAAGAATTATGAGCCTCATCAAGGATTCTTTCCCTCACACCATCCACACAAGGAACACATAATCTACCTTGGTACCTAAGGGCACCATCTCCCCCTTGGGAGAAAACCTCCACCTTACCACTACTCACCGAAGCCTTTAATTCTACCAAAGAAGGATCAAGATCTTGCTTGACTATCACCTCATCAACCAAGGAAGACCTTGAACCATCAACAACAACTACTCCTCCACTATCCACCCCTTCTAACCTAACTCCCAATTTGGCCAACCGATGGACCTCCTTAGCCAACTCTTTACTACCTTCCTCCACATGAGCCAAGCTACCCATGGACACTCTACTCAATGCATCCGCCACCACATTAGCTTTCCCCGGATGATAGTGAACACTCATATCATAATCCTTAAGGAATTCTAACCACCTCCTTTGTCTCAAGTTAAGATCTTTTTGTGTGAACACATATTGGAGACTCTTATGGTCGGTGAAGATATCAACATGCACCCCATACAAATAATGACGCCAAATCTTTAAAGCAAAAACCACGGCGGCCAATTCAAGATCATGGGTTGGGTAATTTTTTTCATGAACCTTAAGTTGCCTAGAAGCATAGGCTATAACCTTACCACTTTGCATCAACACACAACCCAAACCAATATGGGAAGCATCACAATAAACAACAAAACCTTCTAACCCATCCGGAAGTGACAAAATAGGAGCGGACACAAGCCTTTCTTTCAAAGTTTGGAAGCTTTCCTCACACTCATCCGACCACACAAATTTAGCCTTCTTTTGAGTCAACTTAGTCATAGGAGAAGCAAGAGAAGAAAACCCTTCTACAAATCTCCTATAATAACCCGCTAAACCCAAGAAACTCCTTATATCCGACGGGGTCAAAGGTCTAGGCCAATTCCTAATAACATCGGTCTTCTTAGGATCCACCTTAATACCATTCCCCGACACCACATGGCCTAGGAAAGCAACTTCCTTCAACCAAAACTCACACTTTTCATATTTAGCGTACAACTTCTCTTCCCTCAATCTTTGGAGTACCACCCTCAAGTGACCCTTGTGCTCTTCCTCACCCCGAGAATAGATCAAGATGTCATCTATAAACACCACCACAAAAGAATCAAGGTAGGGTTTGAAAACCCTATTCATCAAATCCATAAAGAGAGCCGGAGCATTAGTCAACCCGAAAGACATCACCACAAACTCATAGTGCCCATACCTAGTACGAAAGGCCGTCTTGGGAATATCACACTCCCTCACCTTCACTTGATGATACCCTGACCGAAGATCAATCTTAGAGAAGTGACTAGCCCCATGCAATTGGTCAAATAAATCGTCAATCCTTGGAAGAGGATACCTATTCTTGACGGTGACCCTATTAAGTTGTCGATAATCAATACACATTCTAAGAGACCCATCTTTCTTCTTCACAAACAAAACCGGAGCACCCCAGGGAGAATGACTAGGTTTAATAAATCCCTTCTCTAACAAATCTTTTAATTGCTCTTTCAACTCTTTCAACTCTGCCGGGGCCATACGGTAAGGGGGGATAGAAATAGGTTGAGTATCGGGAAGGAGGTCTATACCAAGATCTATCTCCCTTTCGGGAGGGACACCGGGAAGGTCTTCTGGGAAGACATCTAGAAACTCATTAACAACCGGAATAGACTCAACAGGAGGGACTTTAGACTCCACATCATTGACTCTCACCATATGGTACAAGCACCCTTTGGAAATCAACCTATGGGCTTTAATGCAAGAAATGAATTTCCCCTTCACCACAACATCCCGGCTCTCCCACTCAAGAACGGGTTCATTAGGAAATCGGAACTTGACTTTACGAGTCCTACAATCAATAGAAGCATAATATGCATGCAACCAATCCATCCCAAGAATAACATCAAAATCCACCATGTTCAACTCAATAAGATCGCAAGGCAACAACTTATTCAATATGCAAACCGGACAATTTCTATACACTTTTCTAGCAACAATAGAGACACCAATGGGAGTAGATACTTCATATGACTCATGCAACAATTCCGACTCAACATGAAATTTTCTAGCAACTAAGGGGGTAACAAAGGAAAGGGTGGCACCCGGATCAATCAAAGTATAAACATCAAAATCAAAGATTTGCAACATACCGGTCACCACATCCGGGGTCTCATTAACACCTTGTCTACCATGCAAAGCATAAAATCGATTGTTCCTTGGGGCACCACTTTGAGAAGCACCTCTACCCAAAGGAGTAGTGTTAGCACTTCGGACCTTGTTGCGGATCTTGGGACATTCAAACCTCTTATGACCCACTTCTCCACATTCAAAGCAAGCACCCGAACCCTTCATGCAAGGACCACCATGCTTCCTCCCACACTTAGGGCATACATCCATAGAACCCACTTCACCTCCCCCTTGAGGTCTAGGAACATTGATAGCAAATCCCCGGTTGACATGAGGGTTTCCTCGGCCTTGATGAAATCTAGCACCCTTAGGGAACCTATTCTCCAATCGGGCCCTCTTGGCCTCGTGCCCCCTTCTCTTCCTCAATTTCTCCTCCTCCATTTGCTCGGCATAAGTCATCAACCGAGACAAATCCATATCTCCAATGAGCAAAGCGGACCGACACTCCTCACTAACCAAGTCGGATACACCCATCACAAATTTGTTCATCCTCGACCTAGAGTCGGCCACCAAGTGAGGTGCATACTTGGAGAGTTGGACAAATTTGAGGGCATACTCCCTCACACTCATAGCTCCTTGCTTCAAGTTCATGAACTCCACCAACTTTGCCTCCCTAAGCTCAAGAGGGAAGAACCTATTAAGGAAAGCAATTTTAAACTCCTCCCACAACACCACATAGCCATTACCTTTCTCACCCTTCCATTGATCAAACCAAATTTGAGCAACCCCCTTGAGTTGGTAAGCCGCCAATTCCGCCTTCTCACAAGCACCAACATCCATAATGGTCAAGATTTTGCATACCTCATCGATGAACTCTTGCGGGTCCTCATCCACCTTTGAACCATGGAAGACCGGAGGGTTCATCCTCATGAAATCTCTCACCCTTTCCCCCGGGGTGGTAGTTCGAGGAGCTTGGGCTCCTTGTTGCACTTGGTTAGATACCACTTGTGCAAGCATGGTGAGTGCATCACGGAGCTCACCATTGGTGGGTGGCTCTTCCGGTGATCGGGCCCGTCTTCCCCTCATGTTTGGCATGATGATCTAGCAATCAAAGAACAAGCGTTAGGGAGGAATCACCTTATCACACTCTAAGCACGACATAGAACATGAAGAAGGGAAACCTTTCCTAAAACGTTTTGTAGCCTCCCATTCATAGTCGTGGCGCGCTTCACAACCATGATTAGGACTCTACTCAACGCGGTGTGTTGGACTCCGAGGATTTAACAACCTAGTGCTCTGATACCAAGCTTGTCACGACCCAAGCCTAGGGCCTAGACGTGACATGGCGAATGAGGAACCCGAAGGAACCCCAAACAAGCCTCTCAAACTTGTCATCACACTTCATCGGTCGCGGAAGTACATTCAACATTAATTAACGGGAAATAGGGACTAAGGCAAACCATTTCAAAATGACATCATAGAATAAGAGTCAAGCTCGTTACAAAATACTTGTCCAACTCACACCTCTACATACATAGATAGGACGGGGGCCATGACATATTACCGGCTCCCCTCATAGTTAAAATACAATTTCAAGCTAAAGTCTCAAAACATAGGAGTAAGAAACATAACATAGCCCTCGAATTATTGAGGACTCACCAACAAACTCGGATAAGCGTCGTACTAGCCACGTGAATGGAGAGAAGGATCAAGAGTAGCTCCGGTCCCTACATGGTGACATCATGTAGGCAAAATATGCGTTAGTACTTGGAATGTACTAAGTATGCGGGATGCAACACAACAATAAACAAGGACACAATCGAAATACAAGAAATAGTTTCATAGGCATTATGAATAACAATATGGGGATGCATGATCAAAGTGAAGTCAAAACATGTTTAAGTAAATCTATACTAATAGTAGATATCATATGTGTATGCATGATCCAACCAATCTATAACCCCAACTTAGGATGGGGGATGCCGTTCACACCCGGACACCCTGGTGGCAAGGTATAAACCCCTCACATGGTTGATGTTGGTCACACCCCAAGCATCCTAGGTGGTGAGATATAAACCTCTCACATGGTTGATGTTGGTCACACCCCAAACATCCTAGGTGGTGAGATATAAACCTCTCACATGGTTGATGTTGGTCACACCCCAAACATCCTAGGTGGTGAGATATAAACCTCTCACATGGTTGTCCGGTTCTTTTCCCCCGGACCGGGCATGGTCATGCAACACTTTATATAGGAAATTCTCATTAGGCTCTAATGCAATCTCACGTATGGAATGAACATATACACAAGCTTAGTTTGTCATCAACACATCTTTGAAGTTCCATACATCTCATAACTCAAGCTTTACAACATCAATTTATCAATTCTCCATAGTTGGACATTTTGTCAAACACCTTGAAGGCATGTAATGAAATCAAAGAGCATGGAAATTAGGGTAGTAATTATGCAACCAAAACAGTGAACAACCTACAACAACACCTTTACCTTCATAACATGATCACATTATCTTCATTGGATCCTCATTCATATAATGTCATGATAACACTCCAATTTCTCATACTATGCCTTTAAGGCCATAAGCCTCACATACCAATACACCAACAATACACCATAAAATAAGCATTGGGTAATGACATACTTCAACAATCTAAAGACCTTTAAACAAGTTTGATTCATATACATTCATTATCTAGCAACCACTTCATAAAGGCATAAACTAGGAATAGAGAGAAATCATGGGTTCATGGAGTATTTTCATCTTAAATCGTCAATACAACAACAATATAACCATAAAGTGCCATTAGAAACCTTTTAAAACCATTTGATGGAAGAACCCATGAGATTGAGTGAAAACCTAGATTTTTCATATTTTGAAGTAACTTTGGATTTGGCTCCTTGTATGGAAAATTAGACAAGGATCAAGACCCCCATACCTTAGCTATGATCTCCCACGAAAATTGATGAAGAAAGCCTTGAATCCAAAGCCCTAGCTCCCACTTCTTCTTCTTCTTAAATGGAGGATTGTAGAGAGGGAAATGTTTTTTTTTTAGGATGGGAATTGGATTATGGTATCTAGGAAATAATATAAGTCCTTTGAAAAAAAGGGTCCAACACTTAGAAAAAAAAACAGGCGGGTGAACAGTAGCTGAACAGTAAAATCAGCTACTGGAAATTTGGATTTTCTGCCGGACAGACTTTACGAAAATGGGCATAACTTCTTCGTCCGAACTCCGAATAAGGTGAAACGAAGTGCGTTAGATAGCTAACTCAAAGGGCTTTCCATGGATATATTATTGGCCACCAAATAATTTGTGTGCTAGGAGATATGACCCTCCAAAGTAGACCCTCGAAAAAGGCTTCACTTGGAAATTTTGGATTTTGATACGGTTGCTCTAAAATTTGGGTTAGACCCATTTCCCACTCAATTTGACCCCCTAAACAAGAATATGAAGTCGGATTTTCGAAAAACGAAACGGATTTTGAGATATATGGAAATTACAATTATTGGTGTTTCCGAAGCACATTTTCGGGCATTTTTGGGGTCGTTTCAGGTCCTATGGAATATGATAGGTTCAAAATACTTTTCTTGATAGGTTCTTCCATTTAGAGATGGGAGAGACTAAGGTGCTTGAATTCATTAACCTTAGGAAACGTAGTATGAGTGTTAAGGATTATGTCTTGAGGTTTACCCAACTATCTAAGTATGCTACTTCTATTGTGGCGGACCATAGGACTAAGATGATTAAGTTTGTCTCGGGAGTGTCGAATCTAGTGGTGAAAGAATGTCGTACGGCTATGCTTGTTCATGATATGGATATCACTCGTCTTATGATTCATGCCCAACAAATTGAGGAGGAGAAACTAAAAGGGAGATTTAAGGGAAAAAAAGGTCTAGAATGGATGATGATGAGTTCTCGTATGATGGGTTCAATGGACATGGTTGTTCTAAAAATTGACAAAAGTCTTTCGGGCAAGGTTCTTCAAATGCCTCTAAGTATAATGAAGATAGGGCTTGTAACCCTAAGCCACAAGGAATTGGTAGTGAATCCCTATGGCCTACTTGTGCTAGGTGTGGAAAAAGACATGAGGTTATATGTTTAGCCGACATGGAGGGTTGCTTTAGTTGTGGTGAAAGTGGTCACAAAATAAGGAAACGTCCTAAGGCAAAGGCTAAGGGAATTGAGTATGCTCCTAAGAAAAGCCGGATGTATACACTTCAATCTAGAAGTGAGCATGAGTGTGCTCCAATGTGGATCCCGATATGTTGAAAGCTTCTTAATTGATGTTTATACTTTGTTAGATTTGATTTCATTTGTATGATGTTTTGGTTGCACTCCTATGATACTCCTATGTGATGGTAGAACCCGTGTAGTCAATTGTTAGTTCCTGAATGAGCCTATCCGAAAGTGGAAAGGGGGAAAGTCTATGTCATAGGTTGGGTTACGTCTTGTCTTGAAGATGACTTTAAGGGTCGCATGTACCACCTAATTAAGGTAAGGCAGATAAGTTCAAGTGTTGACTAACTTCAAAGGGTTAGTTATCTTTCTAAGCTTGATGTCAGTCGGGTTAGTATCAAAGGAGGATGAATGATGATGTGATGAGCAGTAGGGTGTTTAGACAACACCTAGATATGATTTGTTGGTAGACCCCACCAAAGATGATGCTATGGGTTGAAATGGTTTAGAATTGTCCTTTGTGAGAAATGTGAAAGTTAAGAAGTGTCTTGATCCGACATTAGTAGAATTGAAAAGAGACGGTACTTACAAAATCCGTTGAGGCTTCCTCCCAAGTGGGAGATGGTGTGCCTAGATAGCAAGGTCATTGTGTGTTCTTAAAGTCATGACTAGTGATTACTTGAAACACCTCACCAAAGAAGGGTATAGTGAGTGTGGTAAGAGGAAAGCTTAGTCCCCATTTTGTAGGCCCATGAGAAATATTGAGACATGTTGTTAGGGTGCTTATTAGTTAGCTTTGGCAAGTGAGTGGCATGGGTACATATGGTTTTCCATGTGTCTAAGGGGAAAGAGTGTGTTAGAGATCCGCCACCCTTAGATCCCTTAGGAGGTTTGGGAGTAGATGAACGTACATCCTATTAGGGAGAGTTCCTTATGGTTATCTCCTTATTTAGAAATGCATGTGTGTTTTATGTGTTACCACGATTTCTCTATATGCATGTTCATGAAAAACCTTAAGTCTTGAAAGAAATGACTTATGTGAATTATTTTCCTCATGTTATAGTGCATTGAGTAAAGTTGTCTATAGACTTCATAAGATGAGATGATGAACTTGTTTAGATATGCTTTTGAGATTTAATTGCATACGAGCTCCATGAGATTGGGTTGAGCACGATTTTAGCTGGATATGGTAAGTTCCTCCTTGAACATGAGTAGATGTTGAATTTTGGGTTGTTAGATGTAGTTCATACCTTCCTTGTGTTGCATTGAGCATGTCTAGCTTGGAGATGACGTTCCTCCTTAGTTATTTACATTTAGATGAGTTATACGC
The DNA here is from genome assembly GCA_036553675.1 of Solanum okadae. Lineage (NCBI taxonomy): Eukaryota > Viridiplantae > Streptophyta > Magnoliopsida > Solanales > Solanaceae > Solanum > Solanum okadae. Next base: position 37,325,946 of record CM071689.1, read on the forward strand.
ATGATGGGTAGCTAGTCTAGAGCCGTTAACTTTACAAAGTATCTACAACGTCATTCGAGGATGAATGATACCAAGGGGAGATAATGTAACACCTCGAACTTAAATAGAGGGTTTAGCATGTTAGAACATCAAGGTGCCACCCCTCAGGGACCAACCATGGGCCTATGAAGAGGCCCCAAGAAAACTGCCCAAGGCATTGACCTACTCTAGGACCCACACCCGTAGATGGGTCCACGCCTCGTGGGTAGGGGTCCGTGGATCCAAGCCTTTTTTCAAACTCCCAGTACCCAAACCATGTTTGACCAGGACGACCCATGGGTCCATCTACTACCAGTCAATGTGATCTCGTGATAGTGACCTGTGGGCAGTTGAGGTGGTTAGTTTAAGGGTACTTTGGGACTTTCCGATTTTAATTGGGATTAAATGGTGTCGTTTTAGCCTAGCCTAGAAAACCTATAAAAAACTTTAGACCCCTAAATTAAGTAATTCTAAGTCATTATTTCGAAACTCCAAACAAAACTCAGATCCCTCTCAAATATTCTCTCCGTAGAAAGTTGAAGAACAAGAAGAGGAATCAAGCTAGGTCTAACCAAGTCTCCTATCTTCCAAGATTTGTGGGCTTTGTAATCAAGGTATGATAGCTTAATCATCCATGTATTTATTTCATCAATGGAGCCCCATGATTTCCCCAATTTAGATGAAGAATCCCCCAAGTCAATTTAGGGTTTCTTCTAATGTAACGGGTTATGATCCAATTGAGTGGATTAGAGTTGTTTATGATTTTTTATGATGGAATTGCATGTTTTAGTATGATTATACATTTATCCATTCTTACCTTTAATTCTAAGATGAATTTGATATAGATGGGTTTATGCCATGAAAGGGGAAATTGAAGAATTAGAGATGATCTTCTAGGATTGATGATATGTATGGTAGATTTCTTGACAGTAGAGCATATAGATATGAATTGAATTAGATTAAAGTATACATGATTGAATCACGATTAGTAATACTTGAGATAGAGCCTATATGATGCTATATGATTAGAATTGCTTAGGAATGAAACATGTGATTTCAATATCTTGAGATATAGGCATATGTGATGATTGTAAGAAGTATTCCTTTGAGAGTAAGACTTGTAGTTTACTAAGGCTTTGAGAGTAAAGCTAATACGATGAACTATGAATTGTAATGCTTTGAGGGTGAAGCTTATATGATAATGGTAGACTATTAGATAAAATTGCCGTGGAAGAACTTTTCCCACATAATCTACCATATGATCTATGTTATGAATATATGAATGTAAAATGTGAAAGGTTTTCTCACATAGAATGAATCTAGGTTGAAAGGCTTGCTCAACTAAAATGAATCTAGACTAAATTTTAAATGAATGATGAGGCTTGAGGGGACTACCCTTTTCCTCCATTTGTAAAGAATATGAGGTGATTTCCCATACTCCTTAGGATTGAACAAAAGGTGATTTCCCACATTCTTATTATGATGAATGGCCATAGAGGCGAGTACCCATGACATTTATGAAATGATGTGGAAGCGAATCCCCGTGTCTATAAATCTTGACTTGGTAAGACAAGACCATGCATGGTAGCTCGAGAAGAAGATCTTGCGGATAGCCTTGGATTGATAAATTGTACTCTTCCAAAAGTTAGCTTGAACTAGCATAAGAGTATGCTTGCATGATAGCATGACTTTTTAAGGCCAAACCATTTCTTTGGTAGCTTGGATTGAGAAATAGTACCCGTCCTTGAGTAGCTTTAACTTGTATGAGAGTGTGCCTTCCATGATAGTTTGGTCTAGCATAAAGAAGTTCTTTTCCATGTATAGTATAGATAGCTAAATATGGACAAGTCCCTAATCAAGTTAGTATTTTTATGTTGAATCAAGGTTACTTCAAGGAAGTATCGTAAGTATGCTTTAATATGAGAATTTGCTTATATGATGTATTCTTAGCTTGGATTGTTTCTAGAGTTGCCTTCCCTGATATGTTTGACTAGAGGTGAATGTTCCCTTTTCAATGAGAAAAAAAAGTTAAGGATGAGAACAAAAGATGATGAACATATATGATAGCCCAAGGTGGTTTACATAGCATAGGTGAGATTATGGGGTCTTATCCATGCCTTGATTAAGTATGCTTTGAGGTTACTTGAGAAGTGTTCATCTTATGATATGATGATTTATGTGCATTGAATATGCTTATGACTTTTGTTGTTATCTCTTATTATTTTGGTATATGTCTTATGTTGATTAATGCCTTTATTATGCTTATTTTGACGATTTATGCTAGCCATCATATTTAGTACATTTTGTACTAACGCATACTCGTGCTTACATTCTTATCAAATGTAGGGTCCAATGATATTGATTTCAATCCCCGTGGCTAGGTTAATAGTAGAGCAAGAAGTGAAGATTTGGTGAGTCCTCATATCATCGAGGATTTGATCACCTTTCCTTTATGTCTTTTATTTTATGTTTAGAACAATTGTATAGGCTGCGTCCCAAGGACTATTCATGTTTTAGATAGTTTAAGACAATTGTTAAAGACTTCCGCTTCGTTTTATAAATGACTTTGATTGTATGGAAAATGTTTTAAATTGTCATACCATTTTCCATTACTTTATGCTATCATATGCTAAGTGGCTTGTATGAGGCCTTTCAAGGTCTTGTACGACATGCTACATCTAGGGTGTACCCCTGGGTTGTGACATATAGCCAATCCCGTAATGGGGTTGCACCTCTCATCTCCCTAGGCTACAATTTCCTAGGCCTCCGCGACCTCTCTAATTACTTCGTTGCCTACACTTTGGACATCTTCTACCATTATTACCTCTACTTGCTAGAACTAGTACTCTTGTATGTTGTTGAACCTGATAAACTACATGTCTCTAAGGACTTCCTTCCTAAAGTGTCTTAGCTCACCATAATGGAAACAATCACGGTCAAGTGAGGGTTTGCTCGCTATTGAATAAAAATCCCCTTGACCACCGGTAGTAGTGGGCATAGACAAATGAATTGGATGAGCTAAAAGTACGTATTGGCTGGAACATTTAGAATACGAACCAATGTAGTTTCCCACATTCTTTGACTTTTAGCCAATGTCTTGGCATATCTATCCTTTCGAACTCCCTCTATCTTATTCACAAAATCATACACCTTATTGAAACTTCTATTTGCAGAGGTTATTTGCACCGAAAAAAGTTTTAACTCATAATTCAACCCTTTGATGAACAAGAGAATACTCTCTTTCTCCTAGCTTGGTAACTGCGTAGTATAATTTTAAAAGGTATGAACTTTAGCCTCATAAGCAACATTTTTAATATGGCCCTTCTAAAGATCCATGAACTCATTCTTTGTCCTATCTCTCAAGGTATGAGGCTCGTATTTCTATAAAAAAATGCATAAAGCTATGTCCAATTCAGTGGAGATAAAACTGATGATCAACAACCCACAAAAGCTCTCCACCACTGCTTTGCCTCACTCTAAAGTTGAATGGTCACAAACTCAACTACTTGTTGATGCACAATACCCAACTTATATACCCTCTCATAACAGTTAAAGAATAACTCAAAAGTATCCTCACTCTCAGAACTATAGAACACTGAAGGATTCAGCCTCAAGAAGGTGGTCAAGATCTCATGTTTAGTACCAGTCATCACAGGGCCAAATAATGGACTGAACAAATCATCAATACCTGAGTCTCCATCTACCTTAGGAACAATAGCACCAATAGGATGAGTGACTGGAACCTATGTAGCTTGAACCACAAAAATAGCTCCAGTACCTTTCAACCCACTCAGCAAGGCTAATAATTGTCGAGCCACTCCATCATCTATAGGGGGAGGACCTCCAAATCCATCATATGCCCTCACCTCTATCTAAACCTCATCCTTATCCACAATAATTATCTCTCCCTCTAATTTCACATGAAACTGGTGGAGTAGGGTGGGCTCACCAAATGTTGTCCATACCCTGCTTAAGCTTTACCTCTAAAGGGTATTGCCCATCCTCTGCCCCTGCCCCTACCTCTACCTCTGCCTTTATCACGTGCTCTCGTGGTGGGATCATGTACTGACTCTACCATAGGAGCTAGTATAATTGTTTCATTTTGACTAGTATCAATCATCGACTAAAAATAGAGTGGAAAGGTTAGATACAAATTTGAATCACCATATACAAATTGGAATCATGTTATGGTAGAAAGGAAGAGAGAATAGAGAATTTTCGTAAAGTTTCGTAGGCTGTTGCAGAAAAGTAGAAGCATCTCTATATCGTTACACGAGTCTCTACTAGACTCAGTTTTGTATAACAAGATCGTTGAACATAGGGATCTGATACCTAGTTTGTCATAACCTACACCATCGTGAGTGGCACCACACCAAACTACCTGGTGGTAGAACCAACAACTAACTCAAACTAACCCCAACATTCAATTTAATTAAAATAAGTTCATCATATAAAAGTAAGAAAATCATTTTTAACCAACTAAGGATTTAGGCCCCATAAATTCAATTAATAGTCCAAATATTTGCAAAAATAAACCCTTAAAAATTGAAAGTCGTGGTACCAAATATCTAACATATAAAATAAAGGGGATTGAACCCCTAAGCTTAAAACAATAAACAATAGTCTAAGAATGTCGTAGCCCAAAATATGGACATGAATAGAGGAGGAATTCATGACTGCCTGGAAGAATAGCCCACCCTTAAATTTGAAGTCATACATCCCTTAACTGAAGTCTCGAATCAGCCGTTCGAAGATGTCATATACTCAACAAGGAAATAACATTATCAGTAGACAATCAACAGTGTACTGGTAGGATCACATGACTAATCCAAGATATTAATGTAAGCAATTTACCATAATACATTAACATAGAACAACATATAGATAATTATCAATCCATATAAAATCCCAGTCACATATCATGAAATAACAAATACCTGGATGAATGTCCTATATGATCCCAAATGTATTATGTTATCCTCTCATGGAACCATAAACACATACCCAGTGCACTCATGGAACCATAAACGTATGGATATCCCCGTACCAGGCATTGTACTTGAGCCAATTGTTAGTAAATTCCACGCATGATATTGTAGCACCAAATAGGGATATCCTATACCAAGAGTGGTACCCGAGCCAACCAATAATTATGCACAATAAAAAATACGATGAACACCATTACTTGAAAGCCCCAAGTCACATTATAGGTCCATTGCATGAGATTATCAACATGATATCATTTTATATGATATCCTACGTTTTTCCCTAACATGCATTGTACAAATGATACTATAAGGCAATAGAAATTCATACATACATTAGTTAGAAAATGTACAACAATCAGCTACCTCGAATCAAGCCTATTGTAAACTCTAAACACCCCGAGCTTTCCCTCTTAAAAGTGCCTCGGCTTGTTCTGGATCTTTAAAAAAAAAAAAAAATGCAACAATCAATCAATAATTGCCTATTAATACCTGAATTATAACTAAATTCTAACCCCATGCGAATTCATGATCATGCAACCCAACTTATGGCTCTTCCCGCTATGAAATCATGCCAAAACACTTCCCCAAGAGTAATACCTTACGTTCTAAGCTTAGGAACAATTATACAAGTCAGGCTAGTAATAATCTTGCCTTTACCAATGAATTCCATCGAAAATCGAGTGCAAATAAACCTAATTCTCCCCTCCTAAGTCCAAGAACGGAAGTACAAAAATAAGAGGGTTTGTTCATGTTTCTGCATAAAATCTCATGGTTCCCTTCTATAGCAATCCAACCCTTTAAAGTGACCATGCTATAGCGGTATCCACATGCCCGCTATAGCACATGCCTCCATCTAAAGCGTACTATGCAAACTTTAGAGACTCCAAAATCCCTGAATTTCCATTTTTCACAACATACCTCCTTCCCTTGATGTCTAGAACTCTCCCTTTCATACTGAATTCGTTTCTAGATGTTCTACTCACCCAAATTTGAATCTGTGAAACCCCAAAGCTTCCATAATATCTTGGCTACAAGAAAATAACAACCTAGTCTAGATATTACACCCCACTCATTCCTAGATGGCCCTTGTAATACCTCAGAAGTTGGAAAGTCAAAGAAAAGGGAAATTATTATTTTTGGTATTAAGGTAAGATCGACGAGTCCAACCTACGGACATCAGAATGTCCTACGGGCTGTAGAAAAGGAGTCATAGGCTTAGAGATAAGTTTTGGAATTTCAAGTTTCTAAATTTTGAGGTGTAGGCTCAAATAGAGTAGTCTCTAGTAACAACCTCTAGTTCCAAACTATATGCCCCCGTAGGATTACCTTGAATGGCCTAGCTAGTGGATCCACATATAACATATGATATTATACAGAGTTCTACCTTGACAAGTAGACTTCTTGATGTGGGAGTTACATCGGATTCCATGTTGTATCTCGCATGGACTATTGTGAACTAAAGCTAATATCCCACAAAATGGACTAAGTTGTCTTTAAAGATTTGTGAAGATTTCCTTATTATTTTAAGATGCATTGACCATGTTAATGATTTACAGTTCTTCTTTAAATGATTTTACTGTGTTTATCTTGGACATGCATATCATCTTTTCGATTATGACCCCTTACGATCATGTTTCATTTTTTATTGCATATCCCTCATACTTAGTACATTCCATGTACTAATGCATACTTGTGCCGACATTATTTCACTAATGAAGGGTCCAGCGATATTCCTCATTCTGCCCGTGGCTTATTTTTTTTACCATTTTGAGTTCAAGCGTTTGTGAGTTCTCATGTTTGAAGGACCATGGCACATTTACTTTCTTTCTTATGTTTTGAGTTTCAGACTTTGTACGTGATTTACAGGTTACATCCCGATCACTTCATTTGATGTAGTAGAATATCTTATAAAGACTATGATTAGACTTCCACTTTTTGTCAAACTCTTTTATTGATATGGATTTTCTACCTTTACTTTTCATATTTTCAATCATGTTATGTTGTATGTATGTCAAGTAGCTTGTGTAGGGACTCTCTAGGTATTATATGTCATGTCACGTCTAAGGTGTACTTTGGGTCGTGACAGCCCCAGATCACACACAACCCAGATTCTCTCTAAGGCTAGCTTAGCCTAAATTTTTTGAGTCACCACCCAAAAAGTTTTCCAAACCAAATTCTTTCATCACATGCTTAATCATAACGACAAAGATGGATTGTTACATCATATCAAAGTCGTGCAATATTTATGTCAAGCCTCGAGGCTACCCCCTAGACGTAACACGGGACCTAGGATCACTAGTTACCCCAAGCTAACCCTGAGTCTAGCATATAACAAGTAAAATAAAAAAATAACTAAGTACATTATATACTCTGCTGAAGCTAAAAAGAGTGGATGTCTGATATGGGAAACCCACCTAGTCTAAATGTATAAAATATAATAAGAGCTTAGTGATGACTCAAACAACAGTTAAAAACTCGAGCTGAATCAACTACTATGTCTTTAAAGCCTCTAACTGAATTGAGTTGTTGGACATTCCCCCAACTAACTCTAACAAGACTGGAAATTGAAATAAAGTATGTAAAGTAAATCATGTCTATTGCCTTCGAAGTATGAGGAATCACTATTAAAATTGTTAAATTTGGACTAAGAATCAAAATATACATGATCTGGATGCTGAGTGCCTAAACGAACATCATAAAATGATGTAGCACAAAAGTATGCATCATTACTTTGCATGTACTGAGCATGCTGGATATAGATATGCTATGCTCAATAATATATATATATATATATATATATATATATATATATAAAAGCTTAACAATATTTAAGTTGAACAATTGTATAAGCTGAAGAATGATCTAGACTATACTAAAGTATGAATGAAAACTAAATTGGACGCGTGATAACATGGTCAATGCAAAAAGAGTATGACTGTGGAAGCTAATATTAACCGACATAAACAACGTGAGATAATGTGGAGTCCGATGTATACACCCCATCAAGAGAACCCAATATACCTTGCCAAGGGTATAAAGGCATGACTATCGTGTGGTCACAAAAAATAGATGCCAACAATGGGGACTTTTGAACCTACATTGGCGAATAGTTCTGGGATTTTGAGGGTATGATGAACCCTAGTCCAACTCAGTGCTAAGTCTACTCCTAACTGAATGTAAAGATAAAATGAAACTAAAATACAAAGTAGCTCAAATAATGACATGCTATCTGGGAATGAAACGTAAATATACTAAGGGCCCATTTTGCCATGCGATATGGTATCATGATATGGAATCATGATATGGAAGTATGAGATGAAACTGAAGTTTTGTTTGGACATGAGATATGGAATTTTTGTGTTGTATATTTTCTCATAAACATAAGAATCATATAAGTTGTAAAACTATTAAAATAGCCCCAATTGTTTATTTAATTTTACCAAATAAACAAAAATAATAAAATTGCATAATAAATTATTACAAACCTATTTGTCCTCCATTTAAGTAACTGTTTAATCTAGCTTTAACTCATCAAACTTTAATTCAATAAAAAAAATTGAACATGAATTGTAGTGTACTAGTCTTTAATATAATCCTCCCACATATTAATGAAAGTTTCCTCACGTTGAACTTGTTGTTACTTTGAGTTATATTAAATGCAAAATGGTAGAAGTAATAAATAAGGTGTTGGAATAAATGAAGAGAACAAATTTATTACTCAACAATTGGTTGGTGTGAGTTAAAGTGACTATATGTTTGTGGGAATAATAAATTTTATGTCGGTGAGAATAATAAATTTTTAAAAGTAATGATGTAATTATAAATTTTATTTATATATGAAATAAATGGTTAGTGGATATAAATGTGGGGTAGTTTTAACAAAATATAAACTTGTGGATCAATTTTTATATTAAAAATATCGTAAATCATGATATGGAATTCCCATATCATGGTTTTTGGAGAATATGGAATCACATCTCATGATATCGAATCATGAGATGGAATCAGTTTAAAATTGCATGTCCAAACGCTGATTCCATCTCATGATTCCATAACGTGATATGGTATCGCATGACCAAACACCTACTAAAAGATATGGCATTCGAATTCTAAAGCATGATTTTCTAACTAATCTGTCTAGAAAGTATGATTTATGAGCAGTGGTTATCAATATAAGATAGGGTTCTAAATTTTATACATTCAAGTTATGCTAAATCACCAAGAATCGGGTAATTTAGATCATGGGAACTATAACAGCTAAAATCTTCAAAATCTTTAAACGCTAGGTCTGAACAATTTATTAGAAATCGAAGAACTGACTGAATTCTAGGGACCTGATGGGTGAAAGGAACCCATTAGTGAAATACCACATACCTGGTGAAGAAAACTACAGAGAAATCCTTAGAATTTTGGGGCTGAACTTGAAGAAGAGCTTGGGTTGTTCTTGGGAGAACTATTGTCTCTTTTCTCTTCTTTTCATTATAAGTTGGGTGATTTTAGGAGAATGAGGGTTCTATGAAGTTTCTAACTAGATTATTAGGCTAAGACTGAGTAAAATGACATAGTTTAAGTGCCTAACTCATAGGGGAAAAGACCAAAAACCTCTTTATGATTTAAATGTCGACCCCATCGACAATTGGACCCACGTTCGTAGGTCCAACTACACAATGTCTTGGTCGGCCATCAATAGGTTTAGGAACATTTTTTCTGGGCCTTCAAATGATGGGACCCATGTACGGTCTGTGGGTTGAGCTACAGTTCGTACATGGCTACCGTGAGTCCCACATTTGGCCATAAAAATTACACAAAGTCTGGGACTTACCTACGAAACCTTCTTATGGCTCGTACATTTAACGACGTACCTTCTTAGTGAATCATAACAAGTTATTAGGAGCTTTACATTTGGGACAAATTTGGGTTGCCACCCACGACCCGCACCTACGATCCATTAGTCAGGCCATAGACGTCGGTGGCTCCATTTTTGTTAGCATCAGATTCTCTCAAAACCTCAAATTTCCATCTCTTCTAATCCAAGGTGTTACAATATCTCCTCTTGGGAAGTATTTTCCTCAAATGAAGACTAAACATGTTAAGTGTCGAGGGAATGAGTCGACTTTCCTACCACTGAGTACTAGAAACGAATACCTAACTAGACTGAGTTCTGTGAACATGCAAATGTGCAGAATTGCAAGGGTAACTAAGAGAAAAGATAATGAGACTAAATTACACAAGTGTAAACTGAGAGACAAGAGAGGAACTATTACCTCAAGATGAAACTGAATCGAAAGGAAAGAGGTGATGATACTTGGCCATCTTGGCTGCTTCTGCTTTCGAAGTAGCTCTCTCTACGGACTGACTCCTTGACAAAACCTTTATTGAAGTGAATAATTTATTTCTCAACCTACGAACCTGACAATAAAGAATTTCAACTGGAACCTCCTCATAGGTGAGGCTATCCTTCACAGCCACACTCTCTAAGGGGTTGTTTGGTTTGAATAGTAGTTATGATGAGATTAGTTATGCTGAGATAAGTTATATTGGGACAAGGTATATTGGGATAAGTTATAATGGGATTAGGTTGTATTGCTTGTTTGGTTTGTCATATTCAAACTAATATTCATTGTATAATTGTTTAGAATAAGTTGTTTGTTTACAAAAATACCCTCACCTTTTTTCTTTTCTTTTTTTACATTTTATTTGCAAGCTTTAGTTATTCATTCTTAAAGATAAAATTTCCATCTTATTTAGCTTAAATATTTTTGTATGTGCATTTCCATGACTGTGCCTTATGTTTTAAAATTTAAACGTTTATCTTATTTAACTTAAAAATAAAACTTTCATCTTATTTAGCTTTAAAATAAAATATTCATCTAACTTAGCTTAATAATAAGATTTTCATCTTATTTAGCTTAAAAATAAAACTTTCATCTTATTTAGTTTAAAAATAAAACTTTCATTTGATTTTGCTTAAAAATAAAACTTTCATTTCAAGTTTATTAAAGTAAAAGAAAATTTATTATTGAAGTTATCTACAGTTTAATTATAGATAAAATATAATTTTTAAGTGAGTAATAAATTATTTAATGAAAAATATTTAATTTAGTAGTAGAGAACATTTTAAGAGAAAATAAACATAATAATTACGCATACAAATTCAACTTATAATATATTCATCAATAAAAATTGTATTTATAAAATATAAATTTTTAATAGAAAAATATATTTATCATAAAAACAACAAATAATTAGGGTTGTGAATGTTATTATAAATGTTGTTAAAAATTATGTAAATACGTATGAATGTAAAAGTGGTGTATAAAAGAGAGTTTAAGGGGGGTATTTTTGTGAATTTACACACTTTATCCCAGGATAACTTTCCCTGGGATTACTATACCACCCCCAGTGAGGGATAACTTATCCCAGGACTAATTGTTAATCCTGGGATAAGTTATCCCTACCTTTGCAACCAAACAATGAATTAAAGGACACTAAAAAGTTATCCCGGGATTAATTCATCTTATCTATCACACCAAACGACCCTTAAGGGTACTATTGCTGTCAAATCACCCACACACTTTTTCATAAGACATATTACCAACCCTTTTGAGGATTCTATAAGGGCCTAGATACATGGGATTTCCGCTTCTTGCCAAATCTCATCACCTCTTTCGTAGGTGACACCTTCAACAAAAAAACCCAATCATCAATCTCAAAATCTAAGTCCCTTCTACTCATATCTTTATAGGACTTCTGATGACTCTTAGCAGTATTTAGTCTATCTCTGATAAGTTGAACTTTCTCCATAGCCTCATGAACTGAATCTGTCCCAATCAAGCCAGCTTCACCAACTTCAAACTAACGAATCAGAGGTTTACCTCTACATCCATATAGTGCCTCATACGGGGTCATCTGAATACTGCAATGGAAGTTATTATTATAGGAGACTTCTATGAGCGGTAGATGATCATCTCAATTACCCTTAAAATCGATAAAGAAAGCTCTCAACATGTATTCTAAGGTTTGAATGGTATGCTATGCCTGACCATCCATCTGTGGATGAAATATTACACTGATATTTACTTGAGTACCAAGACCTTTCTTAAACGACTTCCAGAAAAAAAAGGTAAACTGAGGACCTCAGTCTGAGAGGATAGACAAGGGAACCTCATTCAACCTAACTATCTCATTAATGTAGAGTTTGGTGTAGTGTTCCATTGAATCTTTAGTCTTGACTGCCAAGAAGTGAGTTGACTTACTGACTATGTCCACTATCACACAAATAAAGTCATGTTGTCTTCGAGTACGAGGTAAATCCCTACTGAAGTCAATATTAATCAATTCCCACTTCCATGTAGGAATGTTAATTTCTTGATTCATACATCCTGGTTTCTGATGTTCTACTTTAACTTGTTGACAGTTAGGACACTTAGCCACCGAATCTATGATGTCTCTCTTCATTTCGTTCCACCAAAAGACTTCTGTTAGAACATAGTACATCTTAGTGGAACTCAAATGAGTAGAATACCTGGAATTATAGGCTTCTGTAAGGATTGGCTTACTTAGCTTACCCACATTAGGAACACATAAGCGACCTTGGCAATGAAGCACACTTTCTCCCCCTTGGAATAAAACCTCAACTCTTTGTTGATGACCTACACCTTTCAACTGAAGTAATATAGGATCACTATCTTATTTTTCCTTAACCTCTGCTACCAATGAAGATTCTAACCCATTCTGAACTATCATACCACCATCTGACATGTTCATAAGGCAAACTCCTAAGCGAGCAAACCGATAAACATCTTTGGCTAATTCTTTTCTTTCTTAACATGTGCTACAATCCCCATGGATAGTCTACTAGAGGTGTCAGCTACTACATTAGCATTACCAGATGATAGAGTATATTCATGTCATAGTCATTGAGGAATTCAAGTCATCTCTTATGACTAAGATTCAACTCTTTCTGGGTGAACATATACTAGAGGCGCTTATGATTTGTGAACACATACAAGTAGTGTCTCCAAATCTTTAGGGAAAATAGTACGGCTGCAAGCTCGAGGTCATGAGTTTGGTAGTTCTTCTCATGAACCTTAAGCTTTCTAGAAGCATAATCTATAACTTTACCTAGCTGCATCAACACAAATCCTAGGTCGACCATGGATGCATCACAATAAACCACATAATCATCTAAACCATCTGGTAGAGTTAAGAAAGGAGATGTAGTCAACCCTTGTCTTCAGTTCTAAGAAGCTTTTCTCACACTTATATAACCACCGAACTTGACCTTTTTCTGAGTCAACTTTGTCATTGGTGAAGATATGGATGAAAATCCATCAACAAACCTCCTGTAGTAACTACCTTAACCCAAGAAAATTATGGTATCAGTTGAAGAGGTGGGTCAGGGCCAGTGTTGTACTGCCTCAATTTTCTGAGAATCCGCTTGGATCCCTTCGTTGGATAACACATGACCAAGAAAACTGATATTCTATAACCAGAATTCACATATGCTGAACTTAGCGAATAACTGGCGATCTTTTAGGGTTTGCAGAACAACTCTTAGATGAGTCGCATGCTCTTTCTCACTCTGAGAATAAATAAGGACATAATTAATAAAGACGATGACGAACAATTTCAAATACTGTTTGAACACTCTGTTCAATAGGTCCATTAAACCTGCAGGAGCATTTGTTTTTTCAAGAGACAAAACTATGAATTCATAGTGGCCATACCGAGTCCTGAAGGTTGTTTTCGGCATGTGACTATCTTTGAGTCGGAAGTAATGATAGACAGATCTGAGGTCTATCTTAGAAAATCAACTAGCACCATGAAGTTGGTCGAACAAGTCATCAATCCTAGGATTGGATATTTAATTTTGATTGTGTCTTTGTTTAACTGACGGTAGTCAATGCTCATTCTAAGAGAACCACATTTCTTCTGCAGGAACAACACTGGAGCACCCCATAGAGAGATACTGTGTCTGATGAAACCTTTATATAAAAGGTCTTTCAACTATTCTTTCAATTCCTTTAGCTCAGTTGGAGCCATTCTATAAGAAGGAATCGAAATAGGCTAGGTATCTAGAAGGAGGTCTATTCTGAAGTTGATTTCCCTTCTCGGAGAAACTCCAAGAAGATCTTGTAGGAACACTTCTTGAAATTATTTTATAACTGGAACTGACTCAAGAATTAGTATTTTTGAGTTTGAACCCTTAACTTGAATAAGATAATAGATATACCCTATAGAGATCATCTTTTTGGCCTTAAGGTAAGAAATAACTCTACCTACAAGCACTGAGCTACTACGCTTCAACTCTAAGATAGTCTCATTTGGAAACTAAAACCGAACGATCCTAGTTCTACAATCGACTGAGGAATAATAAGAATGTAGCCAATCTATGCCTAGAATGATATAGAAATCTACCATTTCCAACTCTACAAGGTCCGCTAAGGTGACTTTTTGGAAAATTGTGACAAGGTAATTTCGGTATACTTGTCTAGCCATAAGTGGGTCACCAACTGGAGCAACCACTGAGAAGGGTTCTGACAGAGCTTTTGGACTGACACCGAAGTTTACTGCTATATATGGAGTTACAAAAAAAAGTGTAGCCCCTGGATCTAACAATGCATATACATTTAACTCAAAGACTCCCAACATACCAGTGACCACACGAAGAGAATTTTCTTGGTCTTAGCGAGCCTGAAGAGCATAACACTTGTTCTAGCAGTGACCATCACTTGTACTTGATGAGGCACACTACCAAGTGGGGCGTCCTGCAGGTACTACTGAAGTTGTAGACTGAGCCCTATTACCTCCTTGTCCTTGCCTGGCAAAAAGGCGATCCTTCAATCTATGACCAGACTGACCACATCCAAGGCACCCTTTCTTCCAGCAAAATACTCACCGGGATGGTTCTTACTACACTTTGGACAAGTTGGAAAAGTCTGGTTACCAAAACCACTTCCCTAAGACTTAGAGCTTGACGCTCTTGCTTTTTGGTCCTGTTGAAACCTAGGGGACGGAGCATTAGCTGATAAAGGTGTTGGGGATATAGACCTCTATTGAATTTTGAGCAATTTCTGCTATCCGATTTTTGTTGAGTCTATTCATAATTTCGTGTTCAAGCCTTTTTGTTGTCCTTATCCATTTCCCTAAGCTTTTCTCCATCCATCTGTTGAACATGAGTCATTATTCTGGAGATATCCATATCTCCTAACACCATAACATTCCTACACTTAGTTGTTACCAGATCGGATACTCCTAACAAGAACTTGATCATTCGTGCTGACGAATCACCAACCATATGTGGAGCATGCCTAGATAGTTGGGTGAACTTCAGCCCATATTCTTGAACTGACAATAAACCCTACTTCAAGTAAATGAATTCCTGGGCCTATCCACCCTGAACTCTCTCGGGAAGAACCTGTCTAGAAAAACTCCCGTAAAATAGTCCACATCATAGGAGCTGCATTATCACCCATGTTTTCATTCCACTACATGAACCAGATATGAGCCATATCCTTGAGTTGATAGGATCCTAGTTCAACATTCTAAGTACCAGTTACTTGCATTAATCCAAGAACTTTCTTGACCTAATCAAGAAAGTTATGTAGGTCCTCACCAACTTTCTACCCTCAAAACTCTGGCGGATTTATTCGCACAAAGTCTCGAACCCTGGTTGCTCCTGATCAACCCTTGGGGGTTGCACGAATTCGAGCCTGCTAATTGTTCTAGTTGGCTACATTCTAAGCAAAAAGTTGGATCTCACTACGCAACTCTATATTTGTAACCTCATGGTTCAGGACCGGAGGAACTGCATTAGCATTCCGTGTGTTAACTATGCCTCGAGGTATGATTTGAAACGCATAATGACAGATTAGAACAAAGAATTTAAATCATACTTCACGCACGATAAGAATAGCAAAAGAAGTGAAGTTTTCTTAGAACACCTTGTAGCCTCCCTCTCATAGGTGTGGTGTGCTTCACACTAATGAAATAGACTCTACCTAGTGCGGCTTTCAGATATCTTAGGACGTTTGAACCTGATGCTTTGATACCAAGTTTGTCACACCTCGAGGCTACCCCTTAGATCTAACACTAGACCTAGGATCATAATTGTCCCCAAGCTAACCCTGAGTCTGCATATAAGAAGCATACTAAAAAGTAACTAAGTAAATCATATACTAAGCAGAACCTAAAAATAGTGGTTATTCGATATGGGGAAACCCAACTATTTTGAATGTATAAAATATAATAAGAGTTTAGTGATAACTTAAACAACACTTAGAATCTCGAGTTGAATCTATACTATGTGTAAAAGCCTCTAACTAAATTGAAGTACTAAGACATGACCAACACTTCCTCGAACAATACAGAGAACTGAAATAAAGTTACAAAAGTAAAGCATGTATATTCTTCTTAAAGTATGAGGACTCACCATTGAAGCTGCTGAACTCGGACAAAGAATTGAACTAAGAGTGATCTGAATCTACATCATAAAATGATGTAGCACAAAAGTATGCATCAGTACTTTGAATGTACTGAGCATGCAAGATATAGATATACTAAGCTAAATATATATATTATAGTTGAACAAGGATTTATGTTATTACTGGTGTATGATTGAAAACTAAAATGGACGCAATGACCAAGTACAAATCATGAAGATAACGTGTTGAACTGTATACTGAGGCAATATGTTGATAACATGGTCAATGCAAAAAGAGTAAGATTGTGGGAGATACTATTAACCGACATAAACCACGTGAGCTAACTTGGAGTCTGATATATACATCCCATCGAAAGAATCCAATATACCTTGCCAGGGTTATAATGGCATGACTGTTGCTTGATCACTACAAAATGATGCCCAACAGAGGTGTCACGAACCGAGCCTACACCCTAGATGTGGAAGACACTCAAGAACGATTGTTGGTCCCCAAGCGAACCCTCATCCTGGCTGGCTATAAGCAGAAAACTAACTCAGGCATAGAAAGCTTAAAACTGAATTAATTTCAATAAACTCAAATAGTCAACCATTTTAAAAGTCTATACAATACTCAAAATACAAGTAAATACAAAAAATCCTCAAGTTTGTCTATTTATAAAGCCTCTACTATTACAGAAGGATATCGGGACAAGACCCAGGACATATCAAAACTACTTACTATAAGATAAGGGTGAAGTCCTCTGGATTATAAGAAGGCTCCCCAAAGCTGACTAGAGTATCACATGACCCCAACGAAACACCAGTTGATGATCCTGAATACTTGTATCTGCATTAAGAAATGATGCAGGAAAAATGGCTCAGTACATGGAATGTACGAGCATGTAAGCGGAATTCTAAAGCATAAACATAAGCTTGAACTGACGGAAAAGAAACATACTTACCTCTTCTCAACTCACTCAACTCAACTCAAATCAAATCAGGAAAAATAGGGCTCAACTCAATAATAAGATACTCAATGCAGTGAAATATTGTAACACCTTGCTATTTGAAAGAACTAGGAAGAGCTAGAATTAGAAAGAGTCTTTTTTGGAAAAAATGAAAAATATGGAAAATTGGTTAAGTTATGTTAAGTTTGGATTTTAGGGTCAACTTCAAACGACCATAACTCCTAGCTCAGGATGAGTTTGGGTGCTACAAGATACCGTAGTAAATATCATTCAATTATCTTTCCAACGCCGCCAAGTTTTCTCAATTCTGAGTTCTTATAAGTGAGATATGCCCATTCAAAGTCGGGTTGTGTAGATATGAAAAGTAAAACCGGATTTTAGAAGCGCATTATGGTCTTTTCACCACCCAAATAATTAATTTCATTTTTGGTATTTAAGTTGGGGTATAAACTGATTCGATTCAGTTTACGCTTTTGAAAAAAAGGTTAGGGTTTTGAGAGAAAAGAAACGAAGAGGAGAAAAGAGAAGGGAAAGCAAGGAAATCACCAAGTTCTTGAAGCTAAGGTCGTGGATTTTGTAAAGGGGTGATCTGTAAGAGGTATGTTAAATCACATAGCATTCGCTTAGTTCACCCACGCGCCAATCATGATTCAATTCAACGAAGTTGTTATGTTTTGAAAGCAAATATTATGAGTTCTTGATGATAATTTGTTTGAAATCTTGTGGGTTATTGTTGTTGAAGTTTCTTGAGTTTGGTTCATGAAATTAGGTGTGATTCCAAGTATAATATTACCTATATTGATAATATAGTCGATTCTAAGTGTTTGGGGAAAGATCCAAGTGAAATTAGAGGGTTTAGAGTTGAAAAACGAAGATGAAAGTTCGGGGTTTTCTGGGCAAGGGCCTGGGGCGCCTCCCCAGCCAGAGCACCCCAACTGGGGATCAAAAAATTGGGCTCTAGGGTACCGTGCCAGCAAGAGCGCCCCACCCCAGCCCTCTGAAATTTTCCCTCTGGCCCCCCGCGCCACTCAGAGCATCAGCAACGCCAATTCTCCCACCTTTTCCCACTTCTTTCCGTACTAGTTCCCTCGCAACGTACCTATGTTTCCTAGTTGATTCCTACACTTTAAGGTACGTCTAAACATCATGAAATTATCCATAAACATGAGATCATGAACCTTGAATCCATAATTCAATTCAAGGAAAGTTAAGAGTCAAGTCAAGAGAAGTCAAGAGTCAAGTTAAGATCCACTACACCATTTTAGGCCTATGGCCACCCCAGTAAAGTGTAGCCTAAACTAGCAAAATGTGTGGCCTTTGATAAAAGGATACACTTTTGGACTTTAAGCAACACTTTTTAGAGGGTGGCCTAAAGAAGCGTAACCTTTGACATATTAGGCAACACTTTTTAAATGTCGTCATCTTTGCCTACACTTATAAAATGTAGCCAAAGAGGTATAAGGCCACGGTTTGTTGTGATGAATTAGCGACACCTATTTTTTATTATATTACACTTAAAAGTGTTGCCTTTGCTTTGTTATTGGTCACACTTAAAAAGCGATGCCTTTTATATCTCATCAAGAGCAACACTTATGAAGTGTAACTTTATCTCTCATATAGAGCAACACTTATATAGTGTAACTTTATATCTCATCTTGAGCAACACTTATAAAGTGTAACTTTTCTTATGTACAAGATAACATTGGACGTCCTACAACAACACTTTTGAATTGTGGCAATGTTGTGTAGAATTTTGTAGCCACAATTTTTTATTTTTAATAATAATAATTTTTATTTGCATATATTTAATATATAATCACATAATTAAATATACAAGTGACCTAAAGCATAAAATTAGTTAATAATTAAATCGAAGCTATATATTTCAAATAAACTTCGAGAAACATGTCTTGTACAACCAATACTTAGAAAGCTATTGCTTAAAGATCTCTACTATCAATATATTCCAAAAAATCAAATGCATTCAAACGTATATGACAATAGTACAAAAACTCTTCATCGTTCACTACAATAGACCAAGTTTACTTTTGGCCACATGCAATTCAAATTCAATTACCAGCATTTTCCTGCACATTCAAAATAAAATTATAAGTTAGTGAAATAAATGTGGAAGTGCATAATTGGAGAGAATTCACTGTAAGCCAACCAATCCAAATCAATATATATATGCAAATCATATAGAGCATTTATCAGCACGTGAATTCTGGGTTACTGTATGTGTTGTAAACACAAAGGACACTTGTTACATGTCTGTATTAGGCAGGAACTGGCAGCTGCCCATTTCATTAATCAAGAAAGAGCTCAAGAGACTAGCTCTCACATTTACACATTGATATTAAGCAAAGAGATGAGGAATTTAAAAAAAAGAAAAGAGTTGGCGGCTGCTAGGAAGAACAAAAACAAAGGAGAACAAGGCAAACAAGATTCCAGAAACCTGCAAATGCAATACACAAATAGAGAGGATGGAAACACCAGTTCACAATACCAGCAGCACAAAAAAGGGAAATAACAACAAGCCAACCGATGAAGGATGGCAGACACAGAAGAGAAAAGCTTACAGGCCAGTTCAACATAGCATGGACAGACCAAAATCTCCTAAGGAAACATTGCAGCAACAAAAGACTCATCACACAAGTATGACTACTAATTCTGTACTCCCTACTTCTAATAAGTTCATTGATCTTTCTATGCAGGATCAACCAAACAATCAAGAAGGAGCTGAAAATCAGAATTCCAAAGATAAGGATACAATGGAGACATGAATTAATAATAAGTCAACCATTGACAGCATGTTGGGCATGAGAACACTCACATTGCCATAGTCTAGACCATAGATCCCCTACTAGCCCCCTCAGCATCACATTCAGAATAAACAGCAAGTTCCAGACAGGTCTCAGGTTAATACTACAAGTCAGGGTCATAAATCATTTAATCTGAAGTTATTTTCTACTTTTGCAAAAAATTCAAGAGAAACCTATATCTTAAAGTTTTAATAAGATCCATTTTAAATAAAATCGTAGAGTAAAAATGGTGGTTTAGCAGCATGGGAACCTGCAGGAGCCTTTGAGTATTTGGAGGTAACACAATATTCCTATTTCTTTGATTTATTTTGAGGTTGTTAACAACCTTCAACAATTTTAACTTTCTTGTTCTGTTTTATTCACCGGCAGCTACTTAATCCTACTGAATTTTTCGCGGAGATTGTCATCAAGCATGAGTAAGATTACTATATATACTTCCTCTCTCTTTCCCTTTTCCTATTCGTCTCCATTTTACCGCTTAACACTAATTAAATATCAATCAAGTGCAGAAAATTCAGGACAACAATGATAATATTTTAGGGAGGCAAGATCTTATTACTGTTACCAGTAAAACAAAGAAGAGGATCAACCAGGCCTTACAGGTGATAACAGTCAGCAGAATGGGAAAGATAATGATCAGACTCCTTCCAACAACAAATCAAAAGTTAAACCAAGCAAGAAAAAGAGAGAAACAATTAAAAGAAGACAACAAAAAGAGGCTGAGATATAGCATTCCAAAGTACAGGAAAGACAGATTCCTAGAAACAAGAACCAGCAGCAATAGGATAACAACTCAAACCACATCAGAACAGAGCTTAACTAACACAAGTGACAACAAACTCACTCACAAAAATACAACAAAGTCTCTAACCTTCGAAGAAATCTAAAAGGTACAGCTATAACTATGAGAATCAGTTTAAGCAATGAAAACTAAAATCATCTCTCACAACAACCATCACATTTCAAAGCAGTAAAACAACAGGGGATAAAAGTACACAACTACAACCCAAAATCAGTAGTGTCCTCCTTCAACACAATACAACACTCATACAACTAAAAATATATAAAAAAAATTGGTATAGAAGTTGAAAGGAGACAATGAGTAACAAAAACAAAGTAAACTTTCAAAGATTCAAGATTGTAAAATATGTTCAGAATTTATTTACCAAGAACACCAGCTGAACTAGAAGAAAAACAATATGCAGACTATTAACAGAAAATGTGAAATACAAAATACCTTTTTGAAGAACCGAATCATGAGCTGACCCTGAAGAATGTGGAAGATTTGTGCCTCTTACAGCTTGTGCGCAACTTGCATCAATAGGTGAAGCAACGTTAGATCCAACACACCCTGGTATATCTTGAAAATTCAATCCAGGGTTGTTTTGCAGCAATTGAGTGAATAAATGTCACATTTCTTCTCTCAATTCTTCCTCTATAGAAGTGATTTCATTGGCATGCTTTTGTTTTAGATTGTTAATTTCCTCATCTTTCTTCAAAGAACTTGTTGTCACTGATCTACCATAGCACCTAAGTCGACAAGGCTGCTCCTTTCCAAACACTGCCCTAAATGCATCATCAGCTGTTTCCCCAGAATTTTGGCGATTTTGAAGTTCAGCCTGTTGAATAAAATTGGCATCCATAGTGAATTGTAAGTACTATTTCATTTTCTGTCCTATGATAGCGATCAAGAAATAAAAAAATCTGACAACTTTTCCTAGCAAACAATTCAGCGACATCGACAAAGAATTGATATCTCCTCGCACTTGCACAAGAAGAAGAAGAAGAAAACATACGTGATAAAATTCAATGGAGTCAAACTCCCCACAATATATAAATTTTAAGTCTGAATCAAATTCACTACTAATCCTCTTTAAAAAACTTACTATTGCAACTTGGGTATCAGCCTGGATTTCCTTTCCCGTCTTGGTACGAGTTGCAATAAATGTTTCAGGCTTTGATGGTTCTTCGTTGTTAACAGTCTTTGGCTGCACGCTACAGATTATATAAAAAAAATTAAAAAAACATCAGTATGCTCTAATAAAATACAAAAAAATGAAATTCAGATTTTTGAAGAAATGTCAGCTAAGTATTACCAATGCCATGCGTACTCTTGCAAAATTAATAGGTCCTATTCGATGCCTCCACTTTTGTTTTTTCCTGTTTTGAGAATTCATCTCGCATATGGCCTATTATTAAATAAAAAGAGATAATTGAATTGATAAATAAAAAAAGAATAGATATGATGCAAAATATGTCGATGAGTAGAAATGCTCTATTTTAGCTTTACTTGAACAGTTGGGTGTTTCCAATACTCGATCAACTGGCGAAATTGATTATCTGGAATGCCATCAGGACGTTTTGCTAGCATATCCTCAAGGGTACTATTTTTATCAAAAAAATTCTCTTTTATTTTTTGCTTGTTTCGCCTCCTAGAATCATGAAGACCAGTCATCACCCATTTCTTTCCTTCTACTGGAATTAGAAATTTGGACTATGCAAAATAAAATATATTTAGCATCCGTAAGTAAAAATAAATAATAAAATATGCAATCTCAAGAGTGATTGTTCTTACATTGATATATTCCCACATGCGCCTTTTAGTATCCTTTGGCACCGCATGCCAACTAGTGTACATTAAGCTGATGAATCTAGGATTCCTTGCAATTGTTCCTATAAAGTTGCTTAAATGTGACACTATCTTATTAGTTGGTCCCATTGCTTGTCCTTTATCAAAGGCCACCTCCTTTCTTTCTTCCAAATTTCTTGCGTGAATATCCTTACATGTTGTTTGTCCTCAAATTTTTTTTGACTTCGATATTTCTAGATTGATGTAACAGACAGGAAATAAGATATTTCTTTTATAACCAGTACTAAATCTTACAAGGTTTAAGACATACCTTTTGTACTACAATCAATGTCAATTTCCTCTTCGACATCACATTCATCTCCACCGAGTTCTTCTTGATCCACAAGATCATACAATTCTTTGTTGTGTTCATTAATAATAGGATCATGAATATCATGTTCATTGTGTATCAGTTGCTTATCTAGAAACAGATCAATACTGGTAGCTGGTCGAACCGACTTCCTCTTCACTTGTTTGAAGTTCAGTAGATCCTCAATATCATGCTATACCTCTCCATTACCTAGTGTTGTTCCAGTCACATGTACTGAAGGAGTAACACCTTCCTTGAATGACGTTTGGAACCTAGAGTTATTCATAGGAAGTTTAATTCCTTTCTCTTGAATGGACTCTCCAGATTGAAATAACCTCTGTTTAGTTTGTCATTTCCCTGCAATCATATGTGAGGTTCTAAGCTCTTCCCTTGAAGACCATTGAATTACTGATTTGTGCCCAAGCAATTTACTCTTTCCTTGTAGTGGAATGAAATTCTCAGAATTCTTTATTTTATGTGGTATTGGTGCCTGATCTTTCTTACCTCTATCATTGCGTTCATTTGCATGTTATTGTCTCTTAATTTTGAATTTGTTGGCCAATTTAGCACTTGATCGGTATTGCATATCAACATCCAGATGCTTGAATGGACTTTGAGCTTTGTTTGGATTCGAACCCTTTTTCTTTAGTATTGCTTATTGATTCATTTTTCTCGCTTTGTTTTAATCTCTTTGATTTCTTTCCCTGTGGTAAAAAAACCTACAAAATAAAAAGGTTCTTTAAGTGAAAGAAGTAGCAGCAATATAATTTTGATATAAGGTTAACAGATGGATATCTTATTAATTTAAAATATTGTCCTTCCTATGTCTTGTGCATCTGCAGAACTCACAAACCAACTCTTTCCAGAATTTCCAGCACTGTATTATACCAGATTGCAGCAGCTGAGTTTCCAGAATTTCCAGCACTGTATAATATTGCAACAGCTGAGTTTACAGAACTTCCAGCACTATATATACTGTAAACTGAGTCGATAAGTTGTACATAGACAATATCCCCGGAGCCACAACAAAACTAATCTTATAACATGTACAACCATTCAGAACACTTTACCTAGAGCCACAATTTTATATATAAAAACTTTACCTTCTAACCAGTTATACCAAACATAAATTACTTAACCAAATCATATCACCTAAAGCTTTGTGAAACAACCAAACATTCTCATTTCTATGCACAGTGTTCCACCATCTCATCACCATGTATTTAAGAGGAATATAATCCTTTTGGATACCCAGGGAAACAACAAAGAACCCCTAGTCCTTTCTGGCAAAACTTCCAGAGTTGAAATGTATTCAATAGTGTCAAGTTCAGGGGAATTACAACAAAAACATTCTGCGGGGTCAACTCCAAAACTGGACAGCTTCTCATTAATTAAATTACTTAAATGTAAATATTTGTACCTCTCTCGGAGCGACGAACTCGAGACTCCGACAAAACTAGAAACGACTTCAAACTACAGAGCTCACTGTTCTGCCTCTAATGCCTATTGCCTGATAATAAAAGGAAACAAATAAGTATATAAATTACAAACAGAAAAATAAAACAATATTCAGCTAGAAGTACAGGTTCCCCATTTAATCACTTTGATTTCTTTCCCTGTGGTAAGTAAACCTACAAAATAAAAAGGTTCTTTAAGTGAAAGAAGTAGCAGCAATATAATTTTGATATAAGGTTGATAGATGAATAGCTTATTAATTTGAAACATTGACCTTCCTATTTCTTGTGCATCTGCAGAACTCACAAACCAACTCTTTCTAGAATTTCCAACTCTATAGAAGTTATAGAAAAGCTCAACTCTTTCCAAAATTTCCAGCACTGTATTATAGCAGAATGCAGTAGCTGAGTTTCTAGAATTTCCAGCACTGTATAATATTGCAGCAGCTGAGTTTCCATAACTTCCAGCACTATATATAATGTAAACTGAGTCTATAAGCTGTACATAAACAATATCCCCGGAGCCACAACTAAACTAATCTTTTAACCTGTACAACCATTAAGAATACTTTACCTAGAGCCACAATTTTATATATAAATACTTTACCTTCTAACAAGCTATACCAAACATAAATTACTTAACCAAATCATATCAACTAAAGCATTTTGAAACAACCAAACAGGCTCATTTCTGTGCACAATGTTCCACCATCTCATCACCATGTATTTAAGAGGAATATAATCATTTTGGATACCAAGGGAAACAACAATGAACCCCAGACCTTTCTGGAAAAAGTTCCAGAGTTGAAAATGTGTTCAATAGTGTCAAGTTCAGGGGAATTACAGCAAAAACATTCTGCAGGGTCAACTCCAAAACGGGACAGCTTCTCATTACTTAAATTACTTAAAGGTAAATAATTGTACCTCTCTCAGAGCGATGAACTCGGGACTACGACAAAATCAGAAACAACTTCAAACTGCAGAGCTCACTGTTTTGCCTCTAATGCCTACTGCCTGATAATAAAAGGAAACAAATAAGTATATAACTAACAAATAGCCAAATAAAACAATATTCAGCTAGAAGTACAGGTTCCTCAATAAAATAATAATCAGATAAGAAGCCAACATAAATTACTTAACCAAACAACAATTGGGCGCATGAAAAAAGCCAAAAGAATACTTAAACATTGTAGCGATCTAATCTTCAATTCCACATATTACATAACTTAATGTGTTTGTACCAAAAAAAACAATTACTTTACAAAAACAATAAATCAGCACTATATGGTAATCACAAAAATAATGAAATTCATGGTGCGTCATCTTCAAATACTTTTTCAGACTCATCTTCAAACTTATCTTCATACTCATTTTCAGACTCATCTTCATGCTCACTTTCAGAATCGTCTTCAAACTCATCTACAGACTCATCTTCAAACTCATCTTCATACTCGACTTCAAGTTGTTGAGTAACAAATTCCTCCGAAGGCACATCAACAATTGTTTCTAGTACATCAGTCCTTGTTAAGAGTACTTCACCATTATCTTTTGGTATAGATGGTCCCATCAAATATTCAGATGGTTTGTTTTCATAACTTTGTGGGAGATTAGATTCAACTTCATCACCCATGTTAAAGAAGTCTCTCGGAACAGTCTTCATAACATAATGTCTATCTTGATCATATGGATCTTGCACATAGAAGCATTGGTGTACTTGAGATCCAAGCACAAAAGGCTCTTCCTGAGAGCATCTCTTGTTAAAATAGACATAAGTAAGGCCATACGCATCATTTTCAACCTCATACCAATCGCACTTAAATAGAACAACCTTAAATGACCGTAATAGTCTAATTCAACAATATCAACTATTCTGCCATAATAAGTCAAATCTGCAGCAATCAGATTTTTATCATTTGAGCTTGCAAAGATTGTAGTTGAGGCAACTAGTGTAACACCACTATTTTGTGTTTTACGCCTTGCATCACGCTGCCTAACATGGAATCTATATCCATTGATGAGATACCCAAAATATCTTTTTGCAACGGAATTTGGTCCTCCAGACAATTGTTTTATCAAATCACGCACATCCTCTTGCAAAGCACAAGTTTCAAACCATTGAGAGAAGTTTTGACAATGATTCTTGGCCTTGCTCCATTTAGATCTTCGTGGCTGATTATTAAGCTCTTGCGCATGCTCTCTACACAACATGTACTTTTTTTTGTTAAAATAATAAATAAAAGAAGTTAAAAATTAATTATACAAAAAGAATACTATATTCAAATTAAGGTACCTAATATATTCTTAAACCTCGTCACAATTTCCCAATAAGTATGCATGTGCCTGACTTAGTGATTTGTTATCTAAAATGAATGGATTAGTTTTCTTTGCTCCTAAAGAAACTTCTTTGTTAGGAAACAAACTCACAGTTTCTGCATCACTTGGGTCACATTCATCATTATATCGGGCTCTTCTGTTAAATCTGGTATGCACACCCCTATGCAGATATTTACAGAATAAATTCATACAATCTATTCCCACTCGTGTCTCTGCTATGCAACTTTCTGGATAACGTCTATTGCGGATGTATGATTTGAATGTACCCATTTCTCTTTCAGTGGAATACATCCATCGATTTTGAACTGGACCTCCTAATCTCACTTCATTCGCCAAATGGATAGGAAAATGAATCATTATATCAAAAAATGAAGGAGGAAAAATTCGCTCCAACTGATTTATTGTTTCTATGATCTCTACTTCTAAGCAATCTAGTTCCTCCAATGTGATTACTTTTTGACACAAACGACGGAACAAGGAAATAAAACGAATCAAAGGAATAGCCACATGATCAGGAAGAATGCTTTTAATTGGTATTGTAAGCAAGTAATGTAACATTAAATGAGCATCATGGGTTTTATAATTAGACACTTTTCTTTCATCCAAGTGCACACACCTAGATATATTGGAGGCACTACCATCAGATAACTTGGTTGTCTTTAAAACTCCACAAAAAATTGATTTCTCTCCATTTGTCATTGAGAAGCACGCCTTTGCAAACTCTGTTCTCTTACTATCTTCTGTATCTTTTGGATGAAGGTTCTTCCTGATTCCCATATCTTTTAAATCATACCGGGCTTTTGCACGATCCTTTGTTTTGCCAGAAATATCCAAAAGAGTTCCAAGTATGCTATTAACTATGCTCTTCTCTATGTGCATTACATCAAGGTTATGGCGTAACAAGTTGTGCTGCCAATAAGGTAATTAAAAAAAATTGACATTTTTTTCCATGGGCCGTCATTTGATCTTTTTCTCTTCTTTCCAAACACATTTTCAAAATCATGTAAGCTATTAAGCACATCGATTCCCTTTAAGAAAGGTGGAGGAGGTCTGAGTTAAGTTTTTCCATTGAAAGATCTTTTGTTAGATCTCCATGGATGATCCATGGGTAGAAAAACACGATGATCCATATAACATATTTTTCGACTATGTTTAAGATAACGAGAATTAGTGCAATAGTTACAACAAGGGCAAGAAAACATTCCTTTTGTACTCCAACCAGATAACATAGCATATGCAGGAAAGTCATTGATTGTCCACATAAGAGCTGCCCGCATTTGAAAAGTTTGATTTCTTGAAGCATCATATGTTTCAACCCCAGAATCCCACAATAATTTTAACTCATCTATCAATGGTTGTAAGTAAATATCAATGTCCTTTCCAGGTGATCGCGGCCTAGGTATAAGTAAAGGATGTATAGAATATTCAGATTTCATGCACATCCAAGGCGGCAGGTTATACACCATCAACATAACTGGACATGTGCTATGTGATATACTCATGGTTTGAAATGGATTGAATCCATCACTTGACAAGCCAAGTCTCACATTGCGACAATCTAGTGCAAAATCTGGATGCAACCTATCAAAATCTTTCCATGCTAGACCATCAGTGGGATGCCTTAACTTTCCATCTTTAGAACGCTCCTCGTCATGCCACCTCAAAGAATCTATCGTCTTTGAGCAGATAAATAGCCTTTTGAGTCTAGGAATTAATGGAAAGTGTCTCAAAGTCTTTGCTGAAACTCGATGTTGTTTTTCTGAAGGCTCAATCTCGCTATCAACTTCAGGAGATTTAATATATCGTGAAGCTCCACAAGTATGACAAAATTCGTCATCCTTATGATCATTCCTGAACAACATGCATTCATTGGGACATGCATCAATTTTCTCATAATCAAGATCAAGATTCTTAACCAAAGACTTGATTTTATTGTAAGACGGAGTAATGTTCAACTCGGGCATCGCCTCTTTTAATAACTCTAAAAGAGAAGTGAATGTTCATTGCTCCATCCATGTAGACACTTCAACAAATATAAAAGAAGTGTGAATGATAATTTAGAGAATCCTGTACAACCAGGATATAATTTTTGGCTTGCCTCTTCAACTAAGTTATAGAATTTCTTGGCATCTTCATTTGAACCATCATAAACTCCTTCAGCCTGTGCAACATCTCTAAATTGATCATTTAACAACCCATCAATATTATCATGCGAGTAATCCCTATCATTGTCAACATTCAAGTTGATATCCCATTCCCCGTGATTGATCCATCTAGTATAGCCTTTAACAAATCCATAGCAGATTAGACGATCATACACTACATTCCTTCGAGTCCAACGAATATTACAATATTTTGCACATGGACACTAAATTTCCTCTCCTTGAGGATCTCCATAAGAGTAAGCAAAATCTAGGAATGATTCAACACCAACAATATACTCTTCGCTATACCTTGCTAAATCCATCCAATCTTTTGATGGGATATTTGAATTCCTAGAAGAAGATATTAATATTTAATCTGACGATAACAATCATTAAATCACTAACTACAGAAACTTATGTCATCAGAATCAGAATCATGTGTTATGAGATGATAAGATTCATAGAGAGTTTCGAGTTTTGAGTAACTTATTACCATTCTTGTTTCTAATATACACATAATAATAACTACAGAAATGTATGTCATTATTTCAAGGATGAAATGTAGTCATTTTATTGTTAAGAGATCAGAAATACCTTGCTTTTGGTGTCTGCATAATATTAATTTCCTCTCAGCAAAACCTGAAATAGTTGAGAAGATCTCTTTGTTTAGAAAAAAAAATTGATCAAAATGTGCATATTAAAACTACAGAAAAAATAATATAGTTACATAATGGGTTTGCAAATTGCAATCCACATCCATATTAGAAACCAAATTAAGTAAAACACACAATCCCTTCAAAGTTCACATTTGGAGCTTCTTTGCTGCCTTTTCTTGAAAAGTTCACCGACACATTGCTCTAAAAAATCACTTGATGAACTGGTGGACTATGAAGCACAATAATGAAGCTCAAAAGATCATGATTCAGTTCCTACCTATCTTTATTAGTCAGAATTTATGGAAAAATAGATGCGCAACTAAATATGGAGGTTAACAGTCTAGTATAGTGAGGGTGAAGTTCTTAAAAAAAATTATTTAACTCATATTTATACAATTCTCCCCCCCCCCCTTTACTTCATCTCTACTCAAGTTGTTTATACTATATAACAACAATATAAAGAAAATGATACTAAAATACACGTAGAAATTGACTTCAGAAACCACCATCATAACAACAAATACGCACCCTGACAATCACAATGTCTCAGGTTGGAACTATTACAAGTTGGAACTTACTCAAAGGTGATGGGAACAAATGCAGACATCTTGATGGACGATACCATCAAAAAACATTATTACTAATATTTACTGATGCATAATACCTTTATACAGGCAGCAGGACAAGTTTGAGTGTCTATTTATATGTTATACGAGATATACATTACATGGATTCATATGTTGCTTCCTTTTTATAATTGACATTGCCACCTCTAGTTTCTTTGGTACCTTAAATGACTTTTGTTTCAATCTTATCTACTTTGCAGCAATAATAGCTTTATACAAGGCAGCAGGACATCTTATTTCTTTTTAAAGGAAAAATACAAACTGCAGCATGCTATTATTGCATAAATTTGTGGAAAACATGTCTTTTACTGTGTATTCTAGCAGATTGCAGATTAGTGAAGCATATGTATTAATCAAGAGCACATAGGATATGCTTGGAACATAAAAACACGAATATACCTAAGCATATAAATTGAGTTGAGAAGGATAAACAAAATGAGGAAGTTTCTTTATTTATAAGAAGACACAATGAGACTGTTTAGGACTAAAATAATCACTTTTCTATAGAACATGCCTTCAGTTTTAATTAGATAGTTGTACAAAAGTTCATCAACTAAACTGATGTTTCATCAACTCAGGTTCAAAATCTTTCACAAGCCAATATCAGAAAGGGAAACTTATAAGACATATAATGACGACTAACGAACTAAAACAGTTTTTGTTCCTAGCTATATAACATCTCTAAAGTTATCATTTGATAGTTGTACCAAAATCTTTCAACTAAACTGATGTTTGATCCATCCATCCGTTATCAGGATTACAAGCTCACACCAAGTTGCAGGTAAGTGAACTCCAATTCTCAAAGTGGAAAAAGGGGAAGATGACACACATTGATCAAACTACTCCAAATTTACAAAAAGATAGAAACATGATCAATCAGGTGTCTACTCACAAGGCTAATAAGGACATAGTCCCTAAACCATCTCCTTATACTATTATCCAATCATTTGCTGCTCGACGAAGACAAAATCAGGCTAAAAATGATATCTATATTGACCTTGCGACCCCTATTATCACTACCAAGCAAGTACTGCCAGTTGGAGCCACAACTACATACACAAATCAACAAACAAATCAGGAGAAGGCAAATGAGATATGAGATAAGCAGTGGCAAGTTTGAAAGAAGCAGAACTACAGGCAAAACCAACACACTTTGGGAAGAAACAGTCAGGTAAGACACTTAACTCTACTATTTATACTCATAATAACTCTAATGATCTTGTTGTGCAGGATCAAACCAACAGCCAAGTAGAACAAGAAAACCACCTTCACAATTTGATACATCAATAAAGGAAATACATTAACAAACAAAATAAAGGATGATTTGAATGAAGAACAACTAGACAAAGTTGAGAAAAATACAGTTGAGAGGTTCAAGAAGAGAGAAAGAGAAAGAAAAGCATCAAGTAACAAACAAAATACCTCAACTATCACCAACCAAATATACAATAAAAGAGCAGCAACAAGCCAAAAATAGAAAAAGAGAAAAAAAAAATCAACCTAAAATAATAATTAAATTATTTAACTCATATATATCCAATTCTTTTTTCCCCCTTTTACTTCAACTCTACTCAAGTTGTTTGTACTGTATAACAACAATATAAAGAAAATGACACTAAAATACACATAGAAAATGACTTCAGAAACAACCATCATAACAGCAACCTGGACATGTGATTCTGCCAATAGTGTGAAAATAAGCTGAGGTTTAGTAACAGAAGGAAGTAAACATCTGAGATTTTGTGCAGTGAATTATAGGATTGTGTTGAATGAATCATTTGTTGGGGTGACGAAAGATGTGGAGAAAGGAACACAATAATCATAATTCTAGCAAATACATTCATACAACTTCCCATTAAATGACGATATTGAAACATCTAAAAGAGCATACAAACTCGAACATGAGTACAATAAGACTATGAGACATATTGAGAGCATAACAGAGAAGTTCAAGTATTCCATAGTTGATACTACAATTCTACAATGTGCTTTGGAATTAGCTTAGAGCTGTTTATATTGAAAGTTAAAACAAGCTATTAATGATAGTTACTAACTCACTCAAATGCTTTTGAGTAGTAATTACCTCTATCTCGGCTTCTGAATATGCCTAGGGTTCACGATTTTCAACACTTTCTTCCTATACTTTGGAATTTCAGCTCTAACTCTTGATTTATTCCATTCCAATAACCCCAAAGGAATCAATTCCTTCTTATTCTCCACTTCTAAACACAAAACAAATATTTAGTCAATTGATAAGAAGACTGTTTTTAGTACTAGATTATTAGTAGAGTAGCTACTTACGCTTGACGAAATATGTATTAGGGAGAAGAGAATCGTACGTATCGCCAGCTTCAGCTCTTTAGTTTTCAGAGAAAGACGACTTAGCTTCAGCTCAGTTCTTCAGAGAACTTCAGCTGGTACATTCAACATTCAAGAGAATAAAAAAAACTACTGTCACAGATAATCAAGCTATTTATACGTAATACAACTATGAGCTAGAGTCCTAAAAATCAACAAAATTCGTATCAACAACACAAGATTATCAAAACCCTAAGATAAAGTTTAAAATTTCAAAGATGCACAAAAATATCAGAACCCTAAAGCTAGAATTTAGACTTTTAAAGATAGAATTCTTACCTGATAAACTCTATTCCAAAAACCCTAAATCTTTAAGACGTGAGGCAAGTTCATCTGTAAAGCATTTTGTTCAATTTTCAACAAGAAATCTGATGGAACAACTCTTCAACAGGGAATCTGTGAGGAAATCGTGTTCTTCAGCTCTTCAATCTTCAATAAGGAATTTGCGAGATTAAAATGGTGTTCTTGAGTTCTTCTTGAGAGAAAGCGTATTGTTCTTCACTTATTTAGCTGAAAATTGTGTTCTTCAGCTGAAGATTGATGGAAATTTGTGAGAGAAATCGTACGTGTTCTTCAGTTCTTCTTGAGAGAAAAGCCAATTTCTTCAATTCCTCAGCTTAAAATCGTGTTCTTCACTTTAGTTTGAGGGAAATGGAAACTTCAGCTGAAGTTTTAGGGAAATAGTTATTTTTTCTTTAGATGAAAATAACCTTTAATGTTTTATTTTTTTTTGCCCAATAAAAATTTGAGGGAGAACAAGTTTTAATGTTAAAATGTTGGAGGGAATATAATATTTTAGTGAAAACACTAAGGCCACATTTGTAATGTGTGGTTTTTATTATTATAAAAATAGGACACTTTAAAAGTGTGGCCATTTATATAAATAGTTGTTGCCAATTATAACAACACTTATAAAGTGTAGCTTCTACCATTAAAGAGTACACTTTAGAAGTGTTGCTAATATTATTGAAGCTAAAAGTTTAAAACTTGGGTTACGCTTTAAAAGTGTCCTTAAAAGTATTTTAGGCAACACTTTACAAGCAATGTCCAGATTTAGTGTGGTCGTAGGCCTAAACTGGTGTACTCAGAAGAGTTCATAGAGTTTTCCAAGATTCTTTTACAAACATTTTAACTTTGTTTTAAGACATGAGTTTTGAGTTGAGTAAAGCGTAAGAGTAAAGTTTAGTTCTTCAAAAATATTATGCAGGAACTAATTATTCCAAAGAATTAAAATGTTTTCACATTTGAGAAAGAGAGGAAACACCGATTTCCAAGAGAGCCTTTGAGCTAGTTTTTGCGTAATTATCTCAAATCACAGAGAGAGTTTTGTTTTTAAAACATATGAACTGAGTATATTTTGGAGTAATATTGAGCACCGATATGAGTACGAGTTCATAATAATTCAAGTCGCCATAAACCATGTAACCATCATGGGTAGAAAGGATCATTCTTTTTAGATGATTCCTTAGCGCTTTTTAGCATAGACTAGTGGATCCACTTAGTTGAGGCATTTTATATGACGGGAGAGTATAGGACATATCTGGAAGCGTGGATGATACGTTGTACCATCACTTGGGCTCATAGTGGTGGTTGTTGGTTAGAGAAACTTCCACAATATTATATTACTTTATATGTAATTGAGATGCTATTGTATTTATTTAATACATTGAGTTGTCACCTACTATTTTAAATTATTTTTATAACTGTACCTTCATTGTTGTTTTACTTTGCATTTGAGTTGAGTATTCATGAGTTGAGTAAAACTAAGGTAAGTGTTCTTTTCCGATTTCTTTCAAGTTTATGTCTTGTTTTAGAATTCCCCTCACATACTCGTACGTTCAATGTACTGATGCCATTTGGCCGGCATCATTCTATGATGCAGACAGAGGTAATCCAGGTCCTCATTGATCCAGTTGAGCACTCAAAGTCATTTGGTGAGCCTCTTTGCTATCCAGAGGACCCTTTTTACATCGTTTAGTATTTCAGTTGTTAGGATGATCAGAGGTATTTTACCGACATCCCTCACTGTTTTAGAAGCTTCATATATGAGTAGTTATATATAGTCCTTTAATCTTCTGTTTAAGACGTTTTTCTATAAAACTTGAGTTTCCACTTTGGCTAATTTGAAAGGTTTATCCTTAAATGTTCTAAGTCTATTTGAGACAATTGTTTTTAACGTGCATTGAATCCTTGTATTAATGCTTTAAGTCTTCCACTGAGTAAGTAAGCCAGGCCAAGGGTTCTCTTGGGGACAACAATGGTTCTCGAGTGCCAGTCCTACCCAGGGTGTAGGCTTGGGGTGTGACAAAGTTGGTATCAAAGCACAAAGTTCAAGAGTCCCAGGGAGTGTCTGAAGCCGAGTCTGTAGATTCCCGGTTATCCGTGTGAAGTGTGCCACATCTATAATTAAGAGACTGAAACATTTAGGAAATTCCTTCACTTCTTTCATACTAATTTCGTGCGATAGAGTTTATCTCTATAAAGTTTCCTTCTAACTCATGCTTGTGTATGTCTTTCAGTTAATCATTCATGCACGAAGAGTGGTAAGAGGTTGTCCCGCTAGGCGTAATGTTGAGGAGCAAGGAGTACCTAATGTACCAAAAGTGCAACCCCAAGGAGATGTCACAAATGCTGAATTTTTGGAAGCAATGCGAATGTTGAGTCAAGTTGTGACCAATAAAGTTGGGAAATAAAAAGGAGCTTAACAAGAAGAGGCTAATACTTTGAGGATCTGTGAGTTCTTGAGGATGGATCCTCCAATCTTCAGTGGTTCAAGCACTACTGAGGATCCGAAGAGTTTTTTTGAAGAACTCAGAAAGGTATTTGAGGTTATGCACGTTGCTAGTGTTGAGCGAGTGGAACTAGTTTCCTATCAACAGAAAAATGTGTCTAGGACTTGGTTTGACTAGTTGAAGAAAGGTAGAGCTGAGGGTGAACCAATATTAACTTGGGCTATGTTTGAGGACGCTTTCTCGGGGCGTTTCATTCCCAGGGAACTGAGAGAAGCCAAGGTACGGGAATTCCTCACCCTTAAGCAGGATTCACTAAGTGTTCAAGAGTACAACTTGAAGTTCATTCAACTTTCCTGATATGCTTCAGAGATGGTTGTGGATATATAAGGAGTAGGATGAGTCTGCTTATTGCTGGGTGATGCTTATCGTGACCAATGACACTAACCTACGGTATGAGTGTCTACGATCGTCGATAGTATAGTAACCCAACTAAAGGTTGGGGTCGTGTTCCAAAGGAGTGGTTTTGAGAATTGATAGAAAAAATAAAATTAAGCTCTAACTAGTCGTAGCTAAAGACATTAATGAACAAAAACATGGTAAATTAAAGGGGGTGACACGAAAGTGTCAAATATCAAATAGGGGTTCTGTCACAGGTAGGAAAAATAGCAAAAATTAACAAGAAAATCAAGTACGGAGAAATGTTCTTGGGGTGTGACCGCAATACAAGCTAAGATAAATCATTGGGTACATTCTTTAGATAGGAAATTTGCAAGATAATACTAATTAGGCTAAGATTTTGATGGAAATAGGTTCCCTCTCGGGCAACTTACCTCGTTTCAAATAGGTTCCTCTCAGACACCCATTTGCAGCATGAAGATCAGCCTACGCCTTACCCCACTCACTCTCTAGAGCTGAGTGTTAGGATATGGGACTAGGGCTCACCCTCTCGGGCTGAACCTCATGTCGACCAACTCCTTAGGCCATCAGTCTAGTGGTCTTGCTTTCGTGACCTCCCTCTCGGGATAGCTGAAAACACATGGATGGTTTTGTAGTTGTAACTACAAACCCATTAAATTAAACCACAACCACTAGGTGAAATCATCATTAAAATACATCTAACCTATCAGAAAGCAAGACCCAACAACAATATCAACAAATATTTGCTAAATCACACCCCAAGAAAGGGGGTTTTTAGCCATACATCAAGAAATAACAAAATACACCTAAAATTTTACTAAAATCAAATGGGTATAAGAAATTAAACCTTGATCTAAGCAAAGGAAGAAGAATGGAGAAGATCCACTTCAAACTTGGGGAAGATGAAATCCTTCTCTTTTCAAGTCTGCCACAAAACCCTCTCCAAACTTGAGAGACAAATATCTAAAAAGTACTATTCTGAAGTCCTAAAAATTACTAAGAATTTTAGTATTTATAGCCATCAAAAATTAGTGCAGGTGGATAGTTCGGCGAGGTTTGTCAAGTTCACCGAATGACTTGGCGACTCGCCCTTCGTCTCAATCATTGCCATTTAGTGCTTGCCTTCAGTATCTTCACGTTCTGGACCATTGGGCAGTATAGTACTGCTTCACGGAACTACTCGATAAAGCACCGACTGCTCCTTTTATCGCTTTTTTGATCCTCTTCCTTCATGGCTTCGCATACTAGAACAAAGGGCGGAGTTTGTCCTTTCGGCGAATCGCCAACAGTGCTTGGCATTGCTCATGCTTCAGCTTTTTCATTATTTTCAACCTTTTTGTTCCTTTTTGCACCTAAGTGTCCATCTTTCCACTAAAACTTCAAATACCTTAAACTTAAGAATTTTCATCAAATATTGAGATAAAATAAGCATCCAAGGACATTATTTCTATCTAAATAAAGCTTTAAATAAATCCAATTTGTTGACTCATCAACACCCCAACTTAAACTTTTGCTTGTCCTCAAGCAAACTTAAGTTCAGCCGCTCAAAAAGGGTGTCTCAAACAACGCTACAAAAGACTCAATCATGAATGCACACAACAAGACTCAATTTACTCATGCAAGGATCAATTGTGTACTCAAAGATTCAGGTTGTGAGACACCATTACCAAAGATTCTCATGCTCGCAATATTTGCTACTTGTGCAAGTTCAAGCTCAACAAAAAGTATCTAAATGCCCTCACATGAAGAACACAATTTAAAGCTCACACTCAAACATAGGAACACAGTGCATGTTTTCACTCATAGGTTTGCCCTTATTTTCCAATCGACTTTTGATTCGGCTTACTCAACATCAAAAAGGTCTTTCTAAGGCTTGTAATGAGGCTGAGT
This sequence comes from Solanum okadae, assembly GCA_036553675.1. NCBI lineage: Eukaryota > Viridiplantae > Streptophyta > Magnoliopsida > Solanales > Solanaceae > Solanum > Solanum okadae. The sequence goes on from CM071689.1 coordinate 37,363,717, forward strand.
GCAACGGTATGGTCATTTAGGCTCAGTGACTTTTTCCTCGTGAGCTGTGGTATTCTCAAGGCATTCCCTTCTTTTCCTTTATCGATTTTTTTTCTAATGTTTCTAAGTCACCTTTTTATTCACCTTCATGGATTACTTGGAAACCCGATTTCCTTCGTACTTTATTCCACACACACACACGCATATATATATTTATTTTTTTTATTGAAGGATTTCCATCGTTCTGCAACACCATGGGTTAAGGGGGACTTTTCTTCCACTTCTTGACTTCTCTTTTTCCTTTTCACCACACCCCAACTTAGGGTGTTGGCCTAAGTTGGCTATTCACTAAACCACAACTCAAGAGGATTGTAGGTAGTGGGTCTAGTAAGGTCTAGGTTTCATCAAGGTTCTTCCAAAGAAAGGTAAGGCTCAAAGGGTGTTCAAAAGAGTTTCACACGCTCACGGGTAGGCCACAAAAGAGGTATATGTCAAATTTGGCTCACACTCTTTAAAGTTGCCTAAGAGCATTTCAATAGGACACCTTTCTAAATAAATTAGACTAACAGGGAAAATTCTAGGTTTATTCATGCAAGTTTCAAAGCAAGCTAATCACACAAGGCATCGACACTTAAGTCAAACAAGACTACACACTTTCGCTAGTATGCAATGGTCATTACAACCGAATCTATTCGATAAATGGCTAATCACAGTGAGGTGCAAAGAGTTCACATATTATCTACACAACTTCATTTGGCCTCATCATAGCCGTACATTCATGTTCGTTTCATTGAGAGCACTATTCAAGTCATTGGCATTGATCGGATCCAAGACTCAAATTTTATGCAACAGAACAACCATATTCTACTCACGAGAGGTGGCAAAAAATGTGTGAAAAAATTAAAATTTTTTGGAAAGGTCAAAATCATTTGTAATTAAAACAAAAGAGAGCCATGAGCTCAAACATCCACAAAAGCAGTTTAAAAATAGTTATAAACAGAACAACCCAGATATAAACACAAACACGAGCAAAAAGTAAGTATCACACACAGGTGGGCCTCACCCCATCACAAATAAACATTTGTCCTCAAATGCAAGTAATAAATATCCAAAAATTTGAAAGGTAACTAAGAACTGAGAGGGGGGTAAAGAGAGGATTCTGGCTATGCGGTTGGTCCATCTGTCATAGCATCAATATCTGGAATAACCACCAGAAGGACCAGCTCCACTAGATCCTGTAGCAGGAGACTTTGCTAAAGAAGCTTGCACAACAACACTTATCATGATTTTTTCAGTCTCGACTATGTCATCCACTGTAGCTTCCTCAAATATCACTTCGTCAATTTCTCCCCAGATTTAGGATCAGCTATACGCTTCATTCCATTTCTACATCATGCAGCAGTTTGAAGCATCTCGGGCACATCTGGAACTTCCATTGTTCCAAATATCATGGATATATTAGTGGACTTTAGGTAGTCTACATCTTTCTTCAGCTCTGCAATGGTGGCCTTTACGACTGTTACTTTCTCTGTGGCTCATTGATCGTGCTCACACACTAATATCCCGGCCTCTAGAGCATCAATAGTAGTGCTCAGTGGTCTCACAATATTGTTGAGAGCAGCCAGAATCATGCCTAGAATGGAGCTTTCTGTGATGGCAGTCCGACAATTAGCAGTCTGGCAAGCTGTCCCATTCGGATCAAGGATGCCTGAGTGATTGGTTCACAGGGGGCAAAATCAGTTGTAGGTATGGGTGGTAATGAAACAGCAGAGGGACCTGTAGAGTCAAAAGGAGTGGTAATGACATCAGATATACCTGAAGGTCCAGGGGCTAGAGTAGGCAAAAATGTCTCTGCTGATATAGATCCAGTGGCCACAGCTTCCTTCTGTGTCTTTTTTGCCTAGTCTTTAACATATTTGACTTCGATCTTTTGGATACTGGTGGAGGTGGTGGCAGCCAATTTCACATCCTTCGTTGCATCTCCAAGCACCCGAGCTCTTTTGCATAATTTAGTGATTAATACCGAGAAGGGGAGAGATGTCTGGCTCTACTTTGCACTCATATGGATTTAAGAGGAAATGATCTTCCTGAGAGTTATCCTAGTTTTCTCCATGATGCATCCAAGACAAACTGCCTTAGCATGACGAAAGATTGATTCATTATGTGATGGCATAACTGTGTTGCTGATGAATCCGAACCAGTATTGTGCATCTATGTTTAGATTTTTCTTCTCAATTGTAACTCCTTCTGCTAACCATGTCAGAGCATTATTATCTGAGACTAGCGTAGCTAGCCACTTTGTCATTGCATCCAGCTTCTGTGTCTTGATTTATTGCTGGCAATGGTAATTAATCTTGTCGGATATTCCCAAAGTTATGTAGATAGTCTCACTGTCATAGGCTACCTTCCTTCCTCTGACAACCACGTGGTCAACTACTTTAAAAGATGAGACTAGCCTTTTCCGTTGAGGTACTAATGCACTGTATGCGTCGTAGAACTCTCTAACCCATCTTGGTATGTAAGAGCTGCGATGTCTTGTGAAGATTTGGAATTTGTGGTATTTCAAGCACTCCATCACTTATGGATACCTATGAATAACCCCATCTGTGGAAAGTCATTTCTCCTCAATGAACGTTCTCAAACCATCTGCCTTTGATCTATTCATTGATCCATGTTTGGGGCCTTGTATTAGATGTGCCAGCACTAATGTTTGCCCTGGAGCTGGAGGAGTTGGAGTGGTGGATTGACTATCTCTGATCCAATATGGATCATGTATCCTTTTGGATCGTAACTCATCCCTCCTTGCTTCTGTCTGGTAATCTTCGTCAAACTCTGTACTCTCACTGTTATATGTGGGTGGCTCGGTGGTGTAGAAGCCTATGCTTTAAGAGGATGCGTCGGATAATTCGAGGGCTTTGCCCTTTCCCTTGCTTTTTAAAGTTATGGTAGCCTTACCCCTGGGTTGAGGTGTATTTTATGTGATCACGATTCCTTTCTCCCTCCCTCTAGTCGGTTCTTTGGCCATATCTGCAAAATGTTAGAGACAATAGTGAGTAATTACATTGTAGCACAAAACATCAGACAGACTCGCCGATTTAATCAGCGAATCGCAAAACATCTTTGGCTATCAATAATATATCTGCCGAAAGTTACATAGCCCAAAACATTTAAGACAAGAATTTAAAGGTAATTTAGGTCTAGTAGGCAAACTGCTGAGTGCTTCGGTGAGTTCAACTCAGCTCGCCGACTGACTTAACGTGCCTGAGATTCAACTCACTTTTCAAAATCGATCGTACAAACTTGAAAAGCAAAATTAAATCATGCATTAATGAAATTTAGCCGAGACCCATAGCACTTATTCATGGTCAACACCCATTATGCACAGTTTTCCACAATTAGATTCAAGTTAAGTAGAGCGAGAAAGGAATTCGACCACTGAAAACAAATAGGCCCCAATTTACAAATCAGAAGTAGGCATTCAAAAATTTCTACTCATATCAGAGAGATGTAACATGCATTACTGGACACCTATATTGTAGATGAGGTTAAACTTTTCAAAAGTGCACGGAGGTTTTCAAAAACTAACCTTTTTACTGAGTAAACAAAATTGTAGTGCTAGGCGGCAACAAAAATCTGAGTTCCAAGCGCTAATCCATGACTAAAGTACTACTTTAAGGTGAGAGAATGTAAATTACTACCTTGGTGTGAAATTATGAAGTTTAAAACTGAGAAAGAATGAAGAAGTATGCCTGATGGCAATATATGTTGTTCAATTTGTGTTCATTTGGTGACGTTAGTTGCACTAACCAACCCACTCGGTGATTCGCTGACTAATCATTTATCCAACCCTTTCTTCAGAAATCTTTAATTTTCAGTGGGTGAATTTGGCGGTCTGCATCGAGATCCAAAACTTGTTAGCGGTGCGTCGAATTGCTTTTTGAGTCCGCCAAGTTTTACAAAGTCTGTACAACTCTTGTATTGAGCCAAACGGCGGATCCAGTCAGGCTCGCAAACCTGTTTGGCGACTCACAGAATGGACTTTTTGCTCGCCAACCTGAAATTTTCCACACTTTCCTCATTTTAACCTGCAACACAACACACTCTTATTCGTAAAAGTAAAATCCTAAACATTTAAGACCTTGGGTTGCCTCCCAAGAAGTGCCTTATTTACCGTCGTGGCACGACGCAAATCTTTGCTCAAGTTTCACTGTTGGGGTTGGGCAGGTCCTCATTAGGCAACCCCATGTTTCTCTGTAGATGGAGTTGAGGCAATGCATGACTCATCATGTCCTCGAGCAGTTGGACAACTTTAGAATGAGACCAAATAAATCGTTTCATTCCTTCGATGTCTTCTTTCAATCCCTCCAGCTCTTTGTCTTACTCAGTCACCTTGTGGAGAATTGTTGAGAGCATTCCCTCGTTGCGCTTGATCTCCTTTTCTCATTGTTTCTTCTATTATGAGGGAGAATGTATTCATCCTTCCTTTTGCAATGAGCTTCGACCTTCACCATATTTCTTTTTAACTCATCCATTTGGGTTATTAGTGTGGTCATCAAGAGATCTTTTTCAACCTCTTGACTCATTTTAGCCATATTGTCATGCAGTTGGACTGTTATTATATATGGCTGCTTTAAGGAAGGAGTTGGTCAACCAACATCTTGCTTCTATGGCCAAGACTTCAATAGAAGCAATCAATGAGGATTGTACCAGGAAGTTCATGAGTTGGGCATTGGGTTAGCAGTTCATTGAATCTTGTCCATGACTCATGGATCTGCTCATCCTCCAATTACTTGAATGTTAGGATATGATCCCGATAAATCATTACCTCTAATGGAGAAAATTCCATTAGCTCCCGAATATTTCTTACTTTCCCTTGTTTAGATTCCGACAAATCACAAAACAAAACTAAGAATTAAGTTAGTAAATTATGACTAAGAAGAACAAAAATTCTACTGATCTAAAAATTCTCAAAGAACACCACTCCCCGGCAGTGGCACCATTTTGATGCTTATCGTGACCAACGACACCAACCTACGGTATGAGTGTCTACGATCGTCGATAGTATAGTAACCCAACTAAAGGTTGGGGTTGTGTCCCAAGGAAGTGGTTTTGAAAATTGATAGAAAAATAAAATTAAGCTCTAACTAGTCATAGCTAAAGACATTAACGAACAAAAACATGGTAAATAAAAGGGGGTGACAAGAAAGTGTCAAATTTCAATTGGGGGTTTTGTCACAAGTGAAAAAATTAACATGAAAATCAAGTATGGGGAAATGTTCTTGGGGTGTGACCGCAATACAAGATGAGATAAATTGTTGGTTACATGCTTTCGATAGGAAATTTGTAAGATAATAGTGACTAGGCTAAGCTTTAGATGAAAATAAGTTCCCTTTCGGGCAATTTACCCCGTTTCAAATAGGTTCCTCTCAGACACCCATTTGCCGCATGAACACCAGCCTACACCCTACCCCACTCACTCACTCTCGAGCTGAGTGTTAGGATATGGGACTGGGGCTCACCTTCTCGGGCTGAACCTCATGTCGACCCATTCATTAGGCCATGAGTCTAGTGGTCTTGGTTTCGCGACCTCCCTCTCGGGCAAGCCGAAACACAAGGGTGGTTTTGTATTTAAAACTACAAACCCATTAAATTAAACCACAACCACTAGGTGAAATCACCATTAAAATACATCTAACATATCATCAAGAAAGACCTAATAACAATAGCAACACATATTTGCTAAATCACACCCCAAGAATGAGAGGTTTTTAGCCACACATCAAGAAATAACAAAATACACCTAAAATGATACTAAAATCAAATGGGTATACAAAAATAAACTTTGATTTAAGCAAAGGAAAAAGAATGGAGAAGACCCACTTCCAACTTGGGGAAGATGAAATCCTTCTCTCTTCAAGTCTCCCACAAAACCCTCTCCAAACTTGAGTGAAAGTATCTAAAAAGTACTATTCTATTATGAAAAATAATAATAATGGTTCTGAACTCCTAAAAATTACTAAGAAGTTCAGTATTTATAGCCATCAGAAATTAGTGCAAGCGGATAATTCGGCGAGGTTAGTCGAGTCCACCGAATGACTCGGTGACTCGCCCTTCGTCTATCTCATCGCCATTTAATACTTACCTTCAGCATCTTCACATTTTGGACCATTGGGTGGTATAGTACTACTTCGCGAAACTATTCGGCGAAGCATCGACTACTACTTTCATCGCCTTTTTGATCCTCTTCCTTCATGGCTTCGCATACTTGAACAAAGGGCGGAGTCTGTCCTTTCGGCGAATCGCCAAAGGTGCTTGGTGATGCTCAGGCTTCAGCTTCTTCTTTCTTTTCAGCCGTTTTGTTCCTTTTTCTGCCTAAGTGTCCATCCTTCCACTAAAACTTCAAATACCTGAAACTTAAGAGTTTTCATCAGATATTGAGACAAAATAAGCATTTGAGGACACTATTTCTATCAAAATAAAACCCTAAATGAGTCCAATTTGTGGACTCATCACTGGGTTGTCCCGTCTGTCAAACACAGAGGGAAAGGAAACTATGTTCATTGGGGACATGTATATAGCAAGGTTGATAGTTTATGTGCAACATGTTAAGGAAAAGAAAATGAGGGATAGGGAGGAATTTAGGAACAAGAGAGCTAAGACAGGGAATGAGTCCGGGCAACAAAGGAATAATGTAAACCGTTCTTCCCATCAGAAGTAAAAGGGACATGCTCCATTAGCTGCTAGTGCACCTGCACCCAGAAACAAAGGTAAGTATAATGGTCAGAATTCACATAACTCAGAGCTAGACCTGCACAGTCTCAAGGTAGTGTGGCACAGGGAGGTAACTAGGCTCTTGCATGTGCTAAGTGTAGTAGGAACCACCCGGGTAAGTGTCGTGATGGCTCCACAGGTTGTTTCAAGTGTGGACAAGAGGGTCATTTTATTAAAGAGTGCCCTAAGAACCGGCAAGGTAATGGAAATCAGGGCAATAGGGCCCAATCATAATCAGTTGCTCCACAAGACATGGCTGCACCTAGAGGACCTACTTTCGGTACTGTCGTTGGAGAAAACCGCCTTTATGCGATCACTAGTCGTCAGGAGCAAGAGAACTCCCCAGATGTTGTCACTGGTATGATCAAATTCTTTACTCTTGATGTTTATTCTTTGATAGACCAGGAGCGAGTATATCTCTTGTAACTCCTTATGTTGCAATGAACTTTGACATTCTTCCTAAGAAACTTTGTGAGCCCTTTTGTGTTTCTACACTTGTTGGGGAGTCTATTCTAATTGAATGAGTATATCGTAATTCCATCAATCACAAGAGCACCATGGCTAATTTAGTTGAGTTAGACATAGTAGATTTTGATGGCATTCTAGGTATGGACTGACTTCATAATTTTTATGCCTCCATTGATTGTAGAACTCGAGTTGTTAGGTTCAAAATTCCTAATGAGCCCGTCTTTGAGTGGAAGAGTAGTTCAGTAGTGCCTAAGGGTCATTTTATTTTGTATCTAAAGAGGAGAAAGTTCGTTTCCTAGGGTTCTGTCTATCACTTAGTCCGAGTTAATGACTCTAGTGTTGAAACACCTCATATTGAGTCACTTCCAGTTGTGAGTAAGTTTCAGAATTCTTCCCTGATGATTTACCTAGAGTCCCTCTTGAGAGAGAAATAGACTTCAGTATAGATTTCATTTCTGATACTTATCCTATATCTATTCCTCCATATAGGATGGTACCAGTAGAATTGAAAAAACTCCAGAATAAGGGTGCTACTTGGGGCTCTCCGGTCTTATTTGTGAGGAAGAAGAATGGTTCCCTTAGGATGTGTATAGATTATCGTCAGTTGAACAAGGTTACCATTAAGAATACGTATCCTCTTCTGAGAATTGATGATATTTTCGATCAGCTTCAAGGTGCTATTTGTTTTTTCCAGATAGATCTCACATCAGGGTAGCATAAGTTGAGTGTAAGGGAATGTGATATTCCAAAGACAGCTTTCAGGACCCGTTATTATCATTATGAGTTTCTGGTCATGTCGTTCAGTTTGACCAATGCACCAGCACCGTTCATGGACCTTATGAATAGAGTATTCAATCCTTATCTAGATATGTTTGTTATCGTGCTCATTGATGACATTCTAATATATTCCAGGAATGAGGAAGATCATGCTGGTCATCTTAGAATAGTTCTCCAAACTCTAAAGGATAGAAAGTTGTATGCTAAGTTCTCTAAATGTGAGTTTTGGCTTGAGTGTGTGGCATTCTTAGGCCATATTGTTTTCGGTGATGGAATTAGAGTTGACACCCAAAAAATAGAGGAAGTGCAGAATTGGCCTAGATCCACATCTCCAACTAATATTAGGAGTTTCTTGGGGTTGGCTGGATATTATAAGAGGTTCATCGAGGGGTTCTCATCTATTTTATTCCCTTTGACCAAGTTGACTCAGAAAACAGTTAAGAAATAGAAATAGTGGCAACATTCTAGGAGTAAGTTTGTGTTATGAAAAGGTCACATTTTAAGATAGTACAACTATTTATTAGTTCAAAACATATTTTGGATATGAAAATACAAAGTTACAGAATTCAATAAATCACTATCCTTTACTTTTTCAGAAAACCAATACGAGACAAGACCACTCCATTGATCTCTTGGTATGTGACTTGTTCTGTTTTATATCAAGGCATCTTTCATCTTATATTTGGTCACATACATAGCCTTTAAGTCACATTTATAGTCCCTCCATTTTTTTCTATTGACTTTTTCACGAACTCTTCTCCATGTATTGGAATTAAGAACTTTTTCTGAAAGAGATAGATAAAAGTTAACCAAAAGATATCATGAATAAAAATAAATGATACTCGTTAAGAATAATAATTTCATACCCTCATAAACTCCACCAATTTTATCTTTTCTTCATCAAAGACTCGCCAATTATTTGTATTTAACGGTGTCAAATCTGGGGGTAGCAAACTTTCGACCTTCTTTTCCAATTGATTGATTATGACTATTAAATTGCACAACAATTATCTCTCCCGAGGGTAGATTCTAAACATCTTCTAATAAAGTAGGTCCACGAACTTTTTTGCCTCTGAAGCACCTGAAATAGATTCAGAACTCACTCTATGGAAGTCAACATGGAAAGAATTAAGTACAATTTTCAGATAGATCCAATGAAAAAAATTCATCCCAATTTCAAAATCAGTCTTCAATACTGCATTAATCAAGATGAATAGTGCAGTGGCTCTAATAAAGAAACCAATTTTATTGAATGTCTGTAATTTTGTATCCAATTTTAGAAACAATATTCTAAACTTCACCAATCAAGCAACCAAGAGAGAATACATATTCTCATAATTTTTCAAATGTGTGCTGCTACCAGCACTTAAAGGAATAAAATTTTAACCTTAATGTCATCAACTACAGTTTGATATCAAATTGTAATTTGTACGCTTAATATCAACAATGACCAATAATTTAAGAAGTATATATAGGACATGATGAATGAGTAGAAACCAAGTAATAGTAGCTTCTTCCTCTTTTTGGAATACTTGAGACATATTCAAACTTGACTAGTTTTATCATCAATAAAACAAGAGAGAACCTGGCTCATTGTTCAATTCATCAACAGTGCCAATAGAATTGTTATCTTCAGATGTTTGTGGTTGAAAGCAGCTCTGAGCTTTCAATAATACCTGAATATACGGGCGCACTTCTTCATCATGACGTCGTTCAGTTATCAATCTGCTACGCACTCTAGGTCGCATTTTTCGTTCTTCAATCTTAACTACGTATCTATTTTTCTTTAAATCTGTAGAAGGAAAATCAAGAGTGCAGAAGAATCAAGGAACTAACACCATCCTTACTTAAATTACAAATCAAAATATCCTCTAAGACAGAATCAAGTATCATATGACATTGATATCATTAACCATAAGATGATTTTGTTTATAAAAAACATAGAATCAGGGAACAAAAACCATCCTGAAGATGATTTATGGCATTCTTACTGATACTAAACCATGTTAGATTTGTGTGGACCAGCATACTACTCAAATGTCTTAGGAGGATCTTATTGTTCAATCTATCTGTGATCTGTCCAATTAGATGTCCAATACAAGGTCTTTAGAATAATGTGCAAATTCCTTTCTACCCCGCCTATTCAGTTACATGAGACACACGTCTTTCAAATATCACACAATTTTGGCAAGGTTAACCACGACTGCAAAGTAAGCATACAAGTAACAACTAGCACGAGTTCAATTCCAACATTAAATTATGAAGATACTTGAGTCACAAAGTTGGGTTAGTATATAATAGCTTCTTACTTCAAGACATCCAATTTTCAATCTTCACTTTCCACTTTCCACACAGTAGCCAATGGTCTGAGGATTAACTTTGTAAGCTTAATGAGGGAGGGAAATTGATACTCATTAATTCCTCTCTATTTCAATTTTTTTGTTACTTTCCTTTTAGTCTATTTTCTGTTCCAAAATACCAATTCTTTAATTTTAATTTTCCACATGAGCATGTTAAAAGAACAGACCACAAGAGATTTTGGTATATTCCAACCCAAGTCAAAATCAACCAAATAAATTATGTCATGTAAAAAATTATCTACTCCTTTTACTAGGAATAACAATAAGAACTTAAATTGTTTGACATATTGGCCAAAAGCACATTTCCTATCCTTGGAATTTTGCCATGTAAATCCACTTCTTTTATATCAACTCTTAACGATCTAACAACAGCTCATGGTACACTGTTGTTTCCCTCTAAGATATAGAGAATTTTAAATCATCTTCTGTAATAACTCAACTTTTACAATACAAACAAACACTTATATATATATATATATATGAACTGATATGTTTTACTAACTACAATTACAATATAACAGGACACAAACAAAGGAACTGTAAATACACTAATACAAGGAAATACACTTGAAATCTGAAACTAGAAGCCTAGAATTGGGTTGAGAAGATAGAAGAAGAGGGAGAGAACTTTCAGAATCATACTTAACTGCCTACCTTTTCCTACCCATGTTTTCACACTTTTATACAACTTTCGTAACTAACCGTCGCTTTGCACACGTGACTTTCTTCCTGCCCAAAAGTAACTGTCCAACCTTTTAGGTGGAATTACACTTCTAGTACTCCGACGTCGCTTGTCAATGTGAATATCACTAGTCTCATCCTCCTTATCATTCATAGTAGCAGATGTCTCCATTGAGTTCACAACATTACTCCCGCGCTGAAAATTGACCTTGTCCTCAAGGTTGAAGTCATCTATCGCAGTCTGATCAGGACAATCTTGGAGCTGCAATGGTGTTACCTGTTGGATAGGCTCCCCCAAGCAACGCTTAAGTACTGAAACATGAAACACAGGATGTATCTTGGCCTCGACAGGAAACTCCAATTTATATGCCACCTCTCCAATGCGTTTGATGACCTTGAAAGGACCAAAGTATCGTCGTCCAAGCTTATATCCCTTTTGCAATCACACAGAAAGTTATCGGTACGGTTTCAATTTTATGAAAACCCAATCACCCACTGTAAACACTAAATCAGTACGATGCTTATTTGCAAACGTCTTCATCTTTGTTTGAGCTTTGAGCAAATTATTTTTCAACAACGCTAGAACTGCATCACGATGAATGAAGTAGGCCTCTACCAATTCACTAGCAGTGTTCCCCAATATATATATCGAGCGATAGTTGGGGGTTCTCGTCCATACAACGCTTTAAACGGTGTCATTCCAGCTGATGTTTGGTACGAAGTATTGTACCAGAATTCAGCCTAAGGCAGCCTGGTTACCCACTTGGTTGGAGCATCAGCAACATAACAACGAAGATATTGTTCAAGACATTTATTTAGAGCTTCGGACTGTCCATCAGCTTGGGGATGATATGCAGTACTCATAGCCAATGTTGAACCCTGCAAACGATTTATTTCTTGCCAAAAAGAATGGAGGAATCGTAGGTCACGATCAGTGACAATAGTGCGAGGAGGGCCGTGAAGGCGAATTACACCTACTACGAATGCTTCAGCTACCAGTTGAGTAGAGAATGTGGAAGGTAAGGGAATAAAATGACCATATTTGGTCAGTCGATCCACCACGGTAAGGATAGTAGTTTTCCCTTTGGAACTTGGAAGGCAAGTGATAAAATCCATTGCGATATCTTCAAAGACTTGATCTGGTATAGGGAGAGGCTGCAATAAACCTGCTGGATGCAAGTTTGTGTCTTTCATCTGTTGACATATCTGACAAGTTGTAACAAATGATTTCACATCCTTGTGCATCTGTCGCCAATAAAAATTTGAAGCCAATCGATGGTATGTTCTTGCCACACCAGCATGTCCTCCGATATTCGTGGCATGGAATTCAAACATTAGCTTGTGTCGTAGTGGTACATCTGATGGAAGCACAAGCCTGCCTTTAAAAAACAACAACCCATCCTTGAATTGGAAATCCATGTGAGTCTCCGGATCTTTTTGTAGAGCTTGCTGAATAGCCAATAGTTCTAGATGTGATTGATTCAAGGATTTCAATTCTTGTTCTAGATTAAAGGTCCTGGTAGAAATGGCCATAAGAGAAGCATTTGAATTACTAAAGAGGGCATCAGCGGCTGAATTTTGTATCCCAGGCATGTATATGATATGAAAAGCATAACCCACTAGTTTAGTGAGCCATTTTTGTTGCTCAGGAGTTTGGATGGTTTGATTAGTGAGGTTCTTCAAAGACTGTTGATCTGTTAGTATTGTAAACCTTCTACCAAGAAGATATTGCCTCCATTTACTCACAGCTTGAGTAATGGCAAACATCTCACGATGATATGTTGAAGCCCGTTGCATCCTTGCATTCAATTTCTGACTAAAATAAGCGATGGGGTGCCCTTTTTGAGATAGAATGGCACCAATTCCTTTCCCCGAAGCGTCAGTCTCTACTTGAAATTCTTGATTGAAATCTGGTAATGCCAATACTGGAGTGGAACCCAATTTAGTCTTCAAAGTTTCAAATGCAATTTGAGCTTCTGGTGTCCATCGAAAAACTTCTTTCTTTAGCAAATCAGTAATTGAACTTGCTATGGAAGCATAATGGTGGATAAATCGTCAGTAGTAGCCTGCAAGGCCGAGAAAACTCCGCATTTCTTTCACTGTACGAGGTGGTGCCCATTGCTAGATGGATTCCACTTTTCCTGGGTCGACAGATAATCCTTGAGATGAAATAATATGTCCCAAATAGTCCACTGATTCCTGTCCAAATAAGCATTTGGACCGCTTGGCCACTAACTGATATTGACGCAATAATTGAAGAACCGAGACCAAATGTTCCAAGTGATCAGTCCAAGTAGGACTATATATCAAAATGTCATCAAAGAATACCAGGACATATCGACGCAAGTAAGGTCTGAATATCTCATTCATACTTGCTTGAAATGTAGAGGGTGCATTTGTAAGGCCAAATGGCATGACGAGAAATTCATAATGTCCATCATGAGTGCGAAATGCCGTCTTAGGGACATCCTCCGGACGGACCCTAATTTGATGATATCCTGACAATAAATCCAACTTGGAAAAATAGCAAGCACCATTCAATTCATCAAAAAGTTCATCAATTGTAGGAATTGGAAATCTATCACGAATTGTGATTGCATTTAATGCACGATAGTCAACACAAAACCTCCATGTGCCATCTTTTTTTCGAACCAGCAATACTGGAGAGGAAAATGGACTAGTACTTGTTCTGATTGTTCCTTCTTTTAGCATTTCAAACACTAACTGCTCCATAACCTGCTTTTGAAAATAAGGATATCGATATGGTTTCACATTAACCGGTCCTGCACCTGGAACTAGATGGATTGCATGGTCCTGACTTCGTGAAGGAGGCAAATGTAGAGGTTTTTGAAAGACATCTTCATATGTATTGAGCACCATTGCTAATTCAAAGGGGAGAGTACATGAAGGTTCCGAATCAGATACCAATTGTAGATGAAAATAGGAGGAAATTGCATCTGTAGCAGCCATTCTTCTCAGACTATGTAATTGCACTGGTTGCATATTAGTAGGTATATCCCCTTTCCACGAGATCTTAGAACCATTCAGAGTAAATTCAAATATTCTCTTTGCATAATCAGTAAGGACAGGGCCCAAAGTTGCAAGCCACGAAACCCCGAGTACTATATTAGCACCATGAAGGGATAAAATGTATAAATCTTTCACTATTTTGTTGCCCTGCATGGTTAATGGAATTTTTTTAGCCACTCCCTCACATCATAATCGTTGTCCACTTCCTACCACCACCGAAAAGCTTGGCGTTGGTTCAGTTTCCAACTGAAGAAAGTTTGTCATCCTCGCCTGAATAAAATTATGTGTACTAGCATTATCCACAAGCACTTGTACCGGTGAACCATTAACATGACCAGTAAATCGGAGAGTAGTGGAAGAATTTCCTCCAGATAAAGCATGATATGAAATAGCTGACTGTTCTTGAACCTCCAAACATTGTAGTTCCTCCGCTAAGACATCATCCGACACAAATTGATCTGGTAAGGTAACTTCAGCCTCAGACTCTTCAGATAACAGTAGAATTTAGGGAAGTGACTTACATTTGTGACCAGGAGAGTATTTTTCATCACAAGAATAACAAAGACCACGTTCTCATCGACTTTGTAACTCTGCAGTGGAAAGGCGTCTCATGGGCGGACGATTTGATGCAGTTTGGGAAACTGAAGCTATCTGATTCGATATGGAGGGCTTTGAGACTGTATAAGGATGAATGGGTGTTGGCAGAAGTGGTGGAGCCTTATTGAAAGCAGGCTTAAAGGAGCCTCATTCAAGTTGGATCTTTTGCTCGTATAAATGGGATAAACGTATAGCTTCATTTAATTTTGTGGGCTCACGAATTAAAACATCCGTTTTAATATCAGGTCTCAGTCCAGAAGTAAAAAAATGTGCTAATACCTGATCTAGAAAATGCATCGTCTCATTAGAAACCGCTTCGAAATGACTTTGGTATTCAGCCACCGTAGTGGTCTGCCGAAGTATAGCAAGTCGACCCTCTAGTGCCTCTAGATCTCGTTTCTGAAATCGGACCAGCAGTTTCTCAGCGAAATGCTCCCAATTAACTAACTGTTTATTGCGAAACAGCCATCTGTACCATTCCAATGCATCACCATCCAAGTAGAACGATGCTAGTAATAACTTATGATCCTCCGTGATTCCAAAAAATTCAAAGTAGCGCTTTGCTTGGAAGACCCATGATTCAGGATTCACTCCATGGAATCGTCCTAATTCAACCGAAGCAGGTTTGTGTCGCAAAGTAGGAGGTGTCTGTGTGTGTCCTCCATAAACTTCAGTAGTTTGACGTGGTCGAGATGTTGCCATTACAGGAGTACTATTCTGAGAACCTAGCACCATCACATGACCCACCACCTCTTTCAACATTGATCGAATTTCAGAGATGTTACTCGAGAATGATTCTTTCACCACCCGTATGGAGTCTTCGAGGAACTTGAGTTTTTGGTCCTCTTCCATTAGAGACCTCTAGATGAAAGCACCAATGTAACAACTCAACTTTTACAATACAAACAAACACTTATATATATATATATATATATATATATGTTTTACTGACTACAATTACAATATAACAGGACACAAACAAAGGAACTGTAAATACACTGATACAAGGAGATACACTTGAAATCTGAAACTAGAAACCTAGAATTGGGTTGAGAAGATAGAAGAAGAGGGAGAGAACTTTCAGAATCATACTTAACTGCCTACCTTTTCCTACCCACGTTTTCACACTTTTATACAACTTCCGTAACTAACCGTCGCTTTGTACACGTGACTTTCTTCCTGCCCAAAAGTAACTGTCCAACCTTTTAGGTGGAATTACACTTCTAGTACTCCGACGTCGCTTGTCAATGTGAATATCACTAGTCTCATCCTCCTTATCATTCATAGTAGCAGATGTCTCCATTGAGTTCACAACATCTTCTATTTTAAATCATCTTCTAGAGCTAAATACAAAAGAAAACAAAATCTAATTAATATATACAGGTTTTCTTAGCTATATTCGTCATTGCCCAAAATTCAGAAAATGGGGTTAAAGTTGGGCATTATTCATCATCCAATAATTTTTAGAGAAAGACGTTGTAGAGAGATAAACACATTCAAAGAGTTGATCTCATAGTGTTCTTTATTTAGGGGTTGAGACATTGAAGGCGAGTTGCCTCACATTTCAATTGGGGATTTGAAGTGTGTGTTCTAATTTAGTAATATATTTTTTCTTACTTCATTTCCTTTTTCTTAATTTCTAGAAATGTGGGTGTAATGCTTGTATGAAATTGGGGCTTTTGTGCTAGAAATAGACAAGGCTACTTGGGTGTTTGATTAATTGCTCTATTGTTTTTGTAATTCCTTCTTTCCATGTTGATTTCATGAAATAGGTTCAACCTAGTTTTCATGTTTGAATTCATAGGTTAAGATTGCATGCTTAACCTTAGCTTCTGATCTTCGTGGATTGCTTGAAAATAGAGCTCGTGAAGTGGAGAATTAGTTTGATAATAGCATGTTAGCTTTGAATCGTGAATCTTTGATCAAAATATGAAAGTTTAGGGTTACATTGTTGGGTTCAAGGCTTCCTTCTAAGAGAGGTCTAAGTTAAGGTAATGGGTTATTTTATAATTGTGTGATTGAGACTGAATGGAGATATCGCAATCAAACGCTTTGAGATCAAAAGATAATTAACATAATTGACAATGACCTAGCCTACCCATTAGTGATTGAATGATTGTGGATTTAATTGAAATGGATCATTGATTGTTGATTGAAACTCAACTTTTCTTGCTTGATATCATATTTTCCCTTGTTCGTACTTTAATTTGAAAAATCGTCTTTTATTTGATATTTTTGTAGCAAACTAGTATCTAGTTAGACTTTATATTTTAAATTGTCATTACATTGTTCCTTGTCGGATTCTACCTTGACTCTTAGTTGGATATTTTTATTGACGACAACCGCTCATTCTTTTAATTAGTTATGAAGGGTGATTTGAGCGTTATCAAAAATGGCGCCATTGCCGGGGAATAATTAGGCATATTGAATTGATTTAAGATTTCTAGTTTAGTTCTTTCTATCTAGATTGCGAATAGTTATCTTTATCTTCTTTAGTTTATTTTTATGGTTGTTTGTGATCTAATCACTTTTGGGAGTGGTATACCAACCATTGACCCATCGCCTTTGAGTGAGTCAAATGTGATAAGTCAATTGAGGCTTAGGGACGTGGAGGAAAAGCTCAGTTGGGGCAAGAAATCCCTATGCCTTCTTTCTCAAAAAATGGAAAGGTTTCGAAAAAGATACCTAGCTCAGTGTTATGGCATGGTCGAACTCGAATTTGGACTTGCTACTCTTAGGGCTGAGGTGAGATAAATCACGAGGGTGAAAAATCCTCATTATCCAATGGCCGAAAAGAGAGAAGAAGAGTTTCATGACTTGCACCTTGCTTGGTGTGATGAGACGTTTCAAGTCATTTTCAGGGATGAATGGTTTGAAACTGAGTGAATCGAAGAAATGGAGATGCATATAGAAGACATGTTGAGCTTGTGCAACAAACCCAAAGCAATAACAATCCAAGAAGACAAAAAATAAGTGGCATGTTACTAGAGTTGCAAGAAAAAGCCAAAAAGATCATAAATGGAAACTTTAGTTCATGCGAAATCGAGGGTGTCACACTATTGAGGGACACAAATCATTAAGATCAACATTCAAGTGGGCTAATGACCTCCCATCCTTACTCTTTCCCAAGGTTCCAAATGGAAGAATGATGCAAAGTTGGGTAAGAAATGCAAGTCTTCAAAGTGGAGAGATCAAGTGGAACACTTTATGCTCTCTCGCACTCCACGTGCTCTTTGGAGTGAAATTGACCTCAAGTTGGGGAGAGTGTTCATTTCCTCGAAGTGGAAACACAAAGGGTGATGTATCCGGCATCGCGCCATGACGTTAAATTGTGTGCTTGATGGGACACACCCCATTGGTATCTAGCATAGTTTAATTTTAATTATTTACTTATTTGATTAGGTTAAATTTGTGTTTTAGACTAATACTCATGATTTTGAAGTGTTGGAGTTAATTTGAACAGGTTTGGAGGCATGAATCTTGAAGAAAACAAAGTTTGGGGCCAAAACCCCCGTGGGAAAATGACTTGGGAAGCATTTTGGGTGTCCAGGCTCGCCCAATGTGACAAGGGGAATCTCTCAAGAAACCCTTGAGTTCGCCCAATCAAACGGTGAGCAACTTGAAAAAAGTGGCCTCGGGATCCGCAAAATCGAACATCAGTTTGCTTAAGCAAAGTTTGTAAAAGCGGCTTCCTCTCGGTAAGGCAAACTTTGCTTAAGTGGAGGGGCACTAACTTAAGTGAACCCTACATTTCCTCAGAGGTCGCAAAAGTAACCAAACTTTTCTTAAGCGTAGATAAGCAGTTGCAAAGGCAGAGAGGCAAAATTCAAATGGACAAAAGGCTCAAAATAAAAGGTCCAACCTCTCATTCTCCCTTTTCAGTTATTCAAAACCAATTCCAAACTCTTGGTCTTCATTGTGCAATCACAATACAGTTTGTTTCTCTCACTATTACTCTCTTGAAGTGGTAATATTTTTTGTTATTATTGATCACATTGTTGAAAGTTGGGGGTAGCTATTGGATAGTAACGTCTCTAACTTGGGGGGCTTAAAATTGTTATTATGTTGGTTGTCACGAACCAAGGTACCCCCTAGGCGTAACATGGCCTATAGGACCCCGAGACGCCCCATATAAGCCACTAAGCATTCATAACATGAGAAATAGAATGAAAATACTTGGAAGACAATTTTAATACATGAAAGTTTATAAAGCAAAGCGGAAGTCTAAACACTTTTCTCATTAGCCATCTAGTACATAAGAGTGAAATTGGGCCTAGCCCATACAACATGTCCAAAACTGAAAGTAAGAAAGCAAACTGAAACAATGAAAATCCATCCTCGAAGCATGAGGACTCACCAAAGCTCAAAATCTCTCAAATGATCAACCTCTAGCCACGAAACTGAGAACCCTGACTGTCAGACCCTACATTTGGAGAAATATAGGCAAGAGTATGCGTTAGTACAAAATATGTACCAAGTAAGATAGCCATGCATATAAACATTTAAATAATGCTAAAATAGGACATTTCATGACATGCAATGACTAAGCTAACACATGATATAAAAGGGTTCAGAAGAAAAAATTTATAAAGCATGGTCAATGCAAGCTAACATCTTTAAGTCCTTTCAACACATGTGAGATACTTCTTGAAGTAGACTTAGTTCATTATTATTGTGGTAAGTAGCCTTAACCGACATAGAGACCATGTGAGCTATAACACGATCCCTCGGTGTCTCCCACACCGAAAAGGGTTGTCCTACTTGCCAAGGTAAGGACCATGAACCTCTAGCTATTGTGGATCCACTAGTTAATGTCTATCTAGTCACTCATTCTATGGGGGATCATAGGTAAGGGATAAGTATATTGCTTGTAGAAACCCGGCCTCTACTCACGGGATAGCTTCCATCTCAATATCCTCTCGGTGCTAAGCATAAATCCCACGGAATAGTCATTTTCTTACTTGTTCTCACGTCATCTTGCCAATCCAAGCTAGGTCATAAGTCATCCATGGAAAGGTATCATTCAATAAACAATTCAAGCTAGGTTTCATTAGGATAGCTCCTTATTTTTAATTCATTTATGTGAGAAGACCTTTCAACCTTAGAATCCTTACTATGTGAGAAAACCTTTCACAATCATACTTTCATGTGTATATGGGAAAATCATTTCAACAATACAACAACAACATTATCATTGATACTTCACTCTAAAAGAATCATTAAAACATTTACATAAATCTCATAAGAATGTGCTTAATTTCATAAACTCTTCATTCATAATCCAAAACCCACATTATATCATCATAATTCGAAAAACATGAGAGTTACATGGGTTCATGGGGAATCATCATAAAACCATAGAATTTCATCAAATCATGCATAAGAGATCATAATTCAATCAATTAAATCAATAATAAAGAGAACCCATAATATAGAAGAAAAACCCTAACTCAATTGGGGATTTCTAACTTTGAAAATAGGAGAATTTGGGAACTCCATGAATGGAAGGAATCCATGGATGAAAACTATCATACCTCAATGCCAAAAGCTTGCCTTCAATGGTGGAATTGGAGACTTGTCTTGAAACCCAAGGTTGAACCCTTCTTCTTAAAATTTCTAGAGAAAAATATTTTGGAGAGAAAGAACTTAATCTTCTTTGGTAAAGTTAAGAGAATGACTAGAATGGGTTGAATTTGGGGTTAAAAATAATTATATCGGGGCCCTAGGTATGGCTAAAACAACATAGTATCATAGTAAAATAATTTGGAAAACACCCAACTGACCCTGGCTTACAGCTGATGCGAAGCTCCAGATGGAGGTCCACACGAGTTGTTAAGGATCACACGGGTTGTGGTGGCAGCCGTGGTCCTTGACCAGTGGCCTGGGAAAAACCCCTAAACTCTTGACTCACCTCACGACCCACACTATAAGCCGTCTTGCCCCTCACGACCCGTCTAGGTGGCTCGTGAAAAGGGCTAGGCTTGGAGTGGCTATTGTCTCCCCTTTACGGGCACCACCACGAGTTGTCTAGATGCTCGTGAAAGGGGAGCTATTTTTGGCCAGGCACTGTGAGCCTTCACGAGCCTCACCACACCTCTTGGTGCCCTTCACGACCCGTCTAGGCCTTCGTGAAGGGTGACTTGGCCCAATATTTAGCTGGTGACCTCTCACTCGATCTCTTCCTTAGCCAAGGTAAAGACTATGAACTTCTACCTATTGTGGATCCACTAGCTAATGTCTATCTAGAAACTCATCCTATAGGGGCACATAGGTAAGAAATAAGGATATTTCTTCTAGAAACTCGGCCTCTTATCATGGGAGAGCTTCCATCTCAATACCCTCTCGGTGCTAAGCATATATCCCACTGAATAGTCATTTTTTACTTGTTCTCACTATCCATGTAAGGGCACGTCATCTTGCCAATCCAAGCTAGGTCATAAGTCATCCATGGAAAGGTATCATTCAATAACCAATCCAAGCTAGGTTTCATTAGGATAGCTCCTTATCTTTGATTCATTTAGGTGAGAAGACCTTTCAACCTTAGAATCCTTACTATGTGAGAAAACCTTTCACAATCATACTTTCATGTGTATATGAGAAAATCCTTTCAACAACACAACAACAACATTATCATTGATACTTCACTCTCAAATCATACTTAAAACATTTACATAAATCCCATAAGAATAAGCTTTATTTCATAAATTCTTCATTCATAATCCGAAAACCACATCATATCATCATAATTTGGAAAACATGGGAATTACATGGGTTCATAGGGAATCATCATAAAACTATAGAATTTTATCAATTCATGCATAAGAGATCATAATTCAATCAATTAAATTAATAATCAAGAGAACCCATAATCTAGAAGAAAACCCCAAATTCAATTGGGGATTTCTAATTTTGAAAATAGGAGAATTTGGGAACTCCATGAATGGAAGGAATCCATGGATGAAAATTATCATACCTCAATGAAAAAAGCTTGACTTCAATGATGGAATTGGAGACTTGCCTTGAAACCCTAGGTTGAGCCCTTCTTCTTCAAATTTTTGGAGAGAGAAATATTCCAGAGAAGAAGAACTTGGTCTTCTTTTGTAAATTTAAGAGAATGACTTGAATGGGTTGAATTTGGGTTAAAAAATACTTATATAGGGGTCCTAGGTATGGGTAAAATGACATAGTATCATAATAAAATAATTAGTAAAACACCCAGCTGACCCTGGCTTACAACTGACGCGAACCTCCATATGGAGGTCCACACGAGCCGTCAAGGATCACACGGGATGTGGTGGCAGCTATGGCCCTTAACCAGTGGCCTGGGGAAAACCCCTAAACTCTTGACTCACCTCACAACCCACAGAATGAGCCATCTTGTCCTTCACGACTCGTCTAAATGGCTCGTGAGAAGGGATAGCCTTGGAGTGGCTACTACTTCCCCTTCACGAGAACCACCACAAGTCGTGGTGGACACAACGAGCCGTTTAGGTGCTCGTGGGAGGGGAGCCCTTTTTGTCCAGGCACTATGAGCCTTCACGAGCCTCACCATGCCTTGTGGGTCACTTCACGACCCATTTAGGCCTTCGTGAAGGGTGACTTGGCCCAGTCTTAAGCTGGTGACATCTCACTTGATCCTTTCCTTAGCCCAATAGATTTTGAGGTGTTACATAAGCCGAATTATTTGTCTTAATTGTTAAATGCATGTGTGTGGGCAGATTAAGAAGTATTTAGGGATGTCTTTAGTACCCATTTCATGATCTAATTGTTGAAATTAGTTTTAGCACCATGTGTTTGATAGAATGCCCAGATGAACTCTAAAATGATTTTCGAAACTTTTTGTGCCGAAATGATTGAGTTTATTGGTTTCTTGTTTGTTTGTTGTTAATTTTACACTGATGGTAGTTGATACTCCGTGCTAAATTTTAAAGTCAAAATTGGTTGTTCATGTTGAAGGGGGCGACTATTAGCTTTTGCAAATAGGCCAACGCTGAAGTGTTGTTTACTTATGTGAACCCCTTAACTTTTGCGATTACCGCTTTAGCGGCCTTATGGCCGCTTCAGTGATGTTTGCTTAAGCAAACTGAGCATCGCTTTTGCGATATCTAGGGCAGTTTCCTACTAGTGTGAATTTTTCAGAATGCTTGTTTTGGTTCTAATTTGAGTTCGAACCATTTTCTTTGACTTCTAATTATCAAATATCATTGTTTAACAGATAATTCACACACTCATATTCTATTGTGATTTACAAATTCTCACAAAAGAAGAACGGCACAAGAACTCGGGTTTGAGGGGGAAGTGGTGGTCGACTATAACCAATATCAATTTGTCTCTCTCTGAGCACAAGAGATTTATTATGTTGATCTGTTGAAAAAGAAGCTACTTCTGGAGAGAGGCATATCGCTCGATAAGTTGAGGAAACACTTTTAACTTTCTACCAAAGGTTGTTGGCATCCGGTTGGATATGCTTTGCACCTGAACCTTCCAAGGCAAATGAGCAATGGGTTCGGAAGTTTTATGCCAACCTTATGAGCCAACACTTGAAAAATGGCTCAAAATTTGGCATGAGTCACTTGCTCGGACAAAGTATTAACCGGCACTTAAGGAACCTCGGGTGCCACATTCTTTTTTGCGTTAGCTCTTCGAGAAGGCATATCCTGAAAAGAATCGGACAAGAGTTAGGAGAAAAACCTATATAGAGATAAACTCTATCGCACGACTTTACAGTAAGTGAAACAAGTGAATTTTCCTAAATGTAATGTAGCCTCCAATTTATAAAAGTGGCACCCTTCACACTCATGAACAAGACTCTACTCAACGCGGCTTGTCAGACATCCTAGAATCTTACTAAAACCTGATGCTCTAAATACCAAGTTTGTCACAACCCAAAGTACCCCTTAAGTGTTACAAGGAGAATAGAACCCTAAGAGGCCCTAAACAAGCAACTTGACATAAGCATAACGTAAAAAAAAACACGAGAGAGAGCAAGCAACATAAGTCTTATATCATGAAAGAAATCTGAACATAAGTGCGGAAATCCAAACTTAGTCTGACATAGCCTTTCTAAACATCATAAGAGTGGTTGGGACATAACCCATACACCACATACAAGTCTAAAACAAAAGACAATAAGATAAATAAAGCAACAATGGTATTGTCCTCGAAGCATGAGGACTCACTAATCCACGGTACGAACAAAGTAATCCAAGATAACCACAAGTTGGAGGAGGAGCGTTGGATCCTATATTATGAGACAATATAGGCACAAGTATGTATTATTAAAATGAATGTACTTAGTATAGGGAAATTCATAAAATGTAGGCATGATAACATGATGAACTTAAACATGATATGCAAGACAAAGTAAAATGAAATAAAAGCTTTTAGAAAGAAATCATAAATCATATACAAAGTCAATGCATACTTAAAACTATTTGAGAGACTTTCATAAAACCTTTGAAGAAAACATTATTCATTTGTGGGATATTTACCATTAACCGTGTTGCCTTGACCCTCACACCTTAAAAGAAGAATCTACTTGCCAAGGTAAAATTATGTCACATTCATTCTTTGCTAAAGTGAATCCACTAGCTTAGGTCAATTGAGACAATCCTACGTTGACACGTAGTTATGGACAAGAGAATCTCTACTAAAGACCAAACCTCTACTAGCAATAGGGTCTTCATTCCAAAGTACTTCAGTGCTAGGTAATCGCAACGAAAAAGACATAATCATATTCATATCAAAATACTTGGAAAGGCAACAATTAAGATTACCAAACCAATTATAAGTCATAATAGAGTAGCTCATTTCAAATCAAGATTTCGTAAAACTTTCATAGTAAACACTTACCATTCTAAGCATCTAAATCATGGTTTTATTCAATTACGAGAAAACCTTTCACAAACCATTAACACTTTATAAGCATTCTTTAGTCATAAATTAGTTTTTTTCATAAAACGTGCATAATCCTTAATCAAACTCATGATCTTAGTTCATAATTTCATAAGCATTGTTCATAATTCAAGTTCAGGCATAGGCGTGGGTCCCTATGGAAAACAATTGAAATTCATGTAATTAAATTAAATCATGCATAATAAGATTGAATGTAAACAATTGAATCACAATAAATTGGACCCATGGAAAACTACATTTAACCCTAATAGAATTGGATTAAATCAAATTAGGAGATTGAGATTCTTTTAGGACCCAATGAATTAAAGGGATCCATTGGTGAATTCACACATACCTTGATAATAAAAGCCCTAAGAATCCAAGAAGAATGAGACCTTGAAGCTTGAAACCCTTGCTCTTCACCTTGGATCTCTTGAGAGAATTTGAAGAAGAAGACTTGAGGGATTTGGGAGATTTTTAGTGAAAGAGAGAAATTAGACTTAGTGGTGAGGGTAAAAATGAGCATATGGGTAGTTATAAGGCTAAAACGATGTAGTTTAGGGGTTAGATTGGTAGGAAAACACCAAAATATACTCGCTCTTAAAACTATCGAGTGACGGTTCTGACCTATGACCTGTAGGTCTTCCTACAGACCGTCCTGGTTAACCGTAGAATCACTTATTAGGACTTAAAAATCCTGGACAATTTGAACGAATCATTACTACGGGTCGTCACCTCTTATATGGCTCGTAAACATCACCCATAGAAGCCAAGTGACTAAAACCCTCCAAGTCCAAACACATTTTCACGGAACCCATCCTACGGTCTATAACAGATCCCACGACCCGTAGGTCCAAGGTTCCAAAAATTCACCAAGTCTGTATCAACTCTACGACACTTCCTATGGCCCGTAGAAAATCTTACGGCTCGTCATGTTCATCCATAGACCATCATCAGAGACTTGACATTTTACAAATTTTTGAAACCCTTCCTACGGCTGCCTTCTACGGCCTATATGGGTACTTATAAGGCTAAAACGATGTAGTTTAGGGGTTAGATTTGTAGGAAAAGACCAAAATACCCTTGCTTAAAACTATCGAGTGACTTCTACGATTCTGACCTACGACCTATAGGTCTTCCTACGGACCGTCCTGGTCAACGAATCATTACTATGGGTCGTCACCTCTTCTATGGTTCGTAAACATCACCCATAGAAACCAAGTGACTAAAACCCTCCAAGTCCAAACACCTTTTCACGGAACCCATCCTACGGTCTGTAACAGATCCCACGACCCGTAGGTCCAAGGTTCCCAAAATTCACCAAGTTTGTATCAACTCTACCGCACTTCCTATGGCCCATAGAAAATCTTACGGCTCGTCATGTTCATACATAAACTATCATCAGAGACTTGACATTTTCCAAATTTTTGAAACCCTTCCTATGGATGCCTTGTACGGTCTATAGAACCTTCTATGAACCGTAGATCCTGCATCAGTCAACCCAAAATTTGCAACTCCTTTCCAAACTCAAATTCCATTTTCCGAGGTATTACACAACTACTCCCTCCGTTCCTATTTATATGTCACCATTTTAGGTTTTACTCCCCTGAAGAAACTAGGTAAGCTTACCATTGTATCCTTATTTAGTGTTCTCTTGAAGTCAGGTTTTCTATAAATGAACATGAATTGATTTACTTTAATTAACTAATTTGACCAATGAACATGATTAATTACTTAATTTTTCTATGTTCGACAACTGTATATTTTCAAGGCTAAGAACTTTCAAAGGGTAAAATAGGAAGAATAATGTCATTTATGCATTGATTCTGTGAAATGACAAATATTACGGACCATCTATTTTTAGTAAGGATGACATATAAAATAAAACGATGACATATAAATAGGAACGGAGGGGGTATTCAGAACCATTTGTTTTTAGTAAGGACGACATATAAATAGGAACAAATGGAGTATTTTCTTCCTCTATCCCAACTATATTTATTAACTCTGATCTTTATCATTTTGTGGAATATATATAAGTAACATTAGCTAACTCTGATACTTTTTATTTTCTTCTAGACTGATCAACTCCCAAACAGGGCCGTCTTAACCACTAGGCCACTAAAGCCATCGCTTGGGCCCCAATATTTTTGGGGGCCCCCATTTTAAAAAAAAGTACTTATACATATTATAGAAAAAAATTATATGTACTTTTAAATTATAAAAAACGTGTAAGAAGTAAAAAAAGAAATGTTATTAGATTTCCCACTTTAGGAAAGTGAACGAAACATTATTGGGGAATAATTTCCTTAAGTGGGAAATATGTGCTTTCTTGGTTATCTCTAAGAATTTGACCTTATGTTATTATTTACCTTATATTCATCTTTTTTATTATTTTTATTCTCAATATTGAACTCTCTCCTACAAAATCTTTTGATTTACTGTTAAGTACAAGTTGAAAAAAACATAAAATTTGCTTTTGAGTGTCTTCTTCAAAATCTCAAGAAGTGCGACAAGCAATCATTATATTGAAGGAACGCAACACTATTTCGATATTGTTATATCAACTTATCAAATTCGTGCCAGGTTTTATTATTCCAACTTTATTTTATAATTTTTTCTTGTTAACTTATTATTGTTGATATTCTTAATTCTTAAGTATACATCTTGTTTTGAACAGTTTGAAGCATATGAAAATATTTTGGTTTCTAGATGATGAGAATTTTAAAAAACATTGTCTTAACATTGAACTTTCTTTAATACATAATAGTTATTTTGATATTAATGGTTTAGATTTATTCTTTGAATTAAAAGTGTTAAGAGAAATAATACAAGTGGAAGATAATGATCTAATGGAAATACTTGAAATCAAATAAAAAGACTTGATTCTTTTCCTAATGCATATATTGCTTATAGAATAATGTTAATAATTTCTATAACTGTTGCTTCAATTGAAAGAAATTTTTCGAACTACAATTGATAAAATCTTATCTAAGATCAACAATGTATCATGAGAGAATGAATGAATTAGCTATATTATCAATTGAAAAGGAATTACTAAAAAAAATTGATTATAAAACAGTAATTAATGACTTTGCATTTAAAAAAGTTAGAAAAGCAAATTTTAAATAAAAGTATATATGATGCTTGTTCTTTTAAAAAATATAAAATAAAAATAATATTAAGACCCATTTTTAGGATTTCGCTTTAGGCCTCCAATCTTATTAAGTCGACTCTGCTCCCAAAGAGTGTCAGAATGCAACAGCTTGTTGAAAAGATAAATAAATAAGGTTGTCGAAGGGGATGATACTAATGGGGTCATTTTCTGTTTGTTGTCTTATTTCATTTCCTCAAATGGCTCATTTCCTTTTGGTACAGTTTTTAGCTATTTAATAAATGGGCTATGTCCTATTTTCATTTATTTTATTTTTTTTAAAAAAAGATACAAATGGGGTCATTTCCATAAAAATAAAAAAAAAATTAGGGTAAAATTTGAAAAAGAAAAATATGATGAATGTAAAAAGGACAAATTTTAAGTGTTTTTTTACAAACAAATTTTTAACGAAAGTGAAAAAAATGTAGGAAAAAGGATAATAATTCTTGTTAATTCTTAATTAGCGATGGTTAATGAGTGCGCCACTTGGCCTGCTATGTACTAGTAATACTTTTTGTCGTTTTAAGAAAAGAAAAAAAAAAAGAGTAAGAATGAGAAGCAAAGAGAAATGGAAAATGACAAATTAGTGAGTGTTTGTAACGCTTATGCTTAGAAAATGTCAAAAGAATTGTTTGTTCTACAATTGGAATGGACCCTCCCTAACTTTTGCTTTTTACAAAGAGAATCCCCTCTAATAGTGAAAACTACAAAAACATCTCTATAAATAGTTAGTTTCTCTTCCGTTCACTTTTGTTTGTCATTTATTTCTAAAATATATTTGTCATTTTTATCATATAAAAAAAAAGATAATTATTTTTTCTAGGTTTTACCCTCAACACTAAATACTTATTCTTCAAATCATTTTTCAAAAAGTTAATATTAAACATCATTTAATAGAAATAGTATGGTAAAATATGTATATAAATAATTGTTTTTTTAATAAATCTGTCAAGTCAAAAAGTGACAAGTAAAAATGAATGGATAGAGTATATAGAAAGAAAGAAAGAAAGAAAATTTGCATGGGCAACGTAAGTTGAATTGTTGTTTTGTCCCATAAATAAAAAACCTTGATATATAACACCCCATTTCTTGTTCTTCTTCTCCACTAACTTCCACCCACTCTTCTCTCTCTCTCTCTCTCTCAAATAAAAATGGGATTTTTGAAGACTAAAGGAGAGATTTACAAAGCTGTTGAAGATGTTGATGTTGGTCCCAATAGTAATCAATTTTATCTCACAGCCAACGTCAAAGGTTCATCTTATTTACTAATTATATTGCTTTCTTTTCATTTTTCTCTTTCACATCACTTCAACAATTGATATTAAAAATGTTAACTTACTCATATATACCAAAGGAGAAAATATTTTTAAAACTTTTCGATGATTCTATAATATACACTTTTATTTTTTAAAGATTGTCCTGGTTTTTGCTTCATCTTATTATGGGGTGTTAAATTAATGAATAGATTAGGTTGGATTTAGATGGAGTGAATAAACGGATGAGTTATTAATTTACCTAAATGTTATTTGATCAATTGAGATGAGTTAGGCTAAATAATTGGTTAAAACTCAATCTATCAAATTTTACTAAGTTTTAATTTTTTTTAATTTGATTTCTTAATTAAAATAAATTATTTAGTATGACTATGGGAGATTGATGAGTTCTTGAATTATTAAATAGATCGGATAGGACGAATCATCTTCTTATGATTTAATTCTCCTACCTTAAAATCATCTTTATTTTACAAAGTTGATCATTAGATGAATTTCTTTCATTGAAAAATTAGAAATATTAAATATTTTTATATAATTAATTACTTATATATATATATATATATATATATATTTTAATCCCCTTAACGAAAATTCAAAAAATAATAAAATGAAATGCTTGATGCAAGTGAAGATAGGATGGGGTAAACCTGGAGGTGAAAGGTGTATAGTGTATACGTTTCAGCATTTAATGAAAAAGGCAACGGCCATAAAATATGGTTGATTGATCATAATTGTTGGAGAAGGTTGTTTAACTTAATTAAATTTTGTTTTCCTTTTTATTTATGTAAAAAAAAATTATAAGTTACACATCATTTAATAGCTAGTTAAAATCTAAGTTATCATGAATAAAATTAATACAACGTTTAATTTGCAATTTGAAAATTAGTTAAATTTTGTTTTGAGTCAGGGGTCTATCAGAAATAGTTTCATTTCCTCACCTCTGAGATAGTAATAAGATTTGTGTTCATTTTTAGACCTTCTACACTGAATATGTTATTTTTGTGATTATATTACAATTTTAGTATATTTATATGCAGCCCCTAGGATGACCGGGTTTCTTGTTAAAGTGTTTGCATGGTTGTTGGAAACGCCAATCTTTGGATCCATTATGCTCTATTTTCTCAAGAGAAATAACTTAATTCACAAGGTACATTAATTTTATCTCATATTATATTAAGCTATATATGCTCAAGTTATGTGTATTTTATTACTGACAAATAGTTTCATTTGGCAGCTTGTTACATTTGCTGAGTTGCAAGAGTCACCTCAATATGTTCCACTTCACTATTATGAAGGTTAATTTGCTATTTAATTCCCTTTACTTGTTTTCTTTTTATATATACTTATTACAAGTGAGGTGGCCATTTCTAGATTAATCTTTGCATCTCAGGGTGAACACTTAAGTTTTAAAAATACTCAGTTTATTTTATTTATTTAATTATATTATTTTAAAAGTTGAAATCTTTTCACATTAATGGATCGTGACTTTTGCGATGAGTTGTGACTTTTCCAAATTGTTGTGACTTTATTGATGGATTGTGACATTTCCGATGAGTTGTGACTTTTCCAAAGGATTGTGATTTTTCCAAAGGATTGTGACTTTACCAAAGGGTTGTGCCTAATCCGATGAGTTTTGACTTTTTCAAAGGGTTATGTCTTTTTCGATGAGCAGGGACTTTTTTTAAGGGTTGTGACTTATCTGATAAGGCATAATCAGAACATATTCATACTACTATTTGCTAGCTATAAATAGAGGGTTTCCTCTCACTTTTAAACTACAATTTTTTTAGGTTTTCTACTCTTCTTCTTCTTAAAAAATATCAACTGTTATTTGCAATAGTTGATTAAGTTTGAAACCCAACGAAATTCAAGGTACCACATAAGAAAGAGTTGGTAAACAAATTGTAGCAAATCATTCATCAATTCACACTCATATTTTCCTCGGACGATTGTCATCACATACATACATCAATGTTATTTCTATCATTTTAGAATATTAATACTCTTTTAATTAACCTACATGTTTTATTTATTGAAAAAAAGACTAATTTCCTACAAATAGTCACAACAATTTCTACCTTCATGTTTCTTCGGTCATAAATCACAACCATTCACTCCTTATAAATTCTAGGGATCTCTTTTCTGTGACAATTTGAGATCAGTTAAAATTTTCATAAATGACTCATCCCCAATCCATTGATATGTTTCACCGAAGTTCTTAGCATTGGAATTTAGGTACTGACTTTCTATTAAAGAAGAAAAGAAGAGAACAAAGAAATATGCAATTATCTATGAACTTTGCTTAACAAATAAATGTTCTATATATAGTGCGCGAGAATTTTCATTTATTTTTCTTATTTTCTTTCTTGAATAATTTCTTTTGTGTTTTCATTCGAGAGAGAATTTAAATACACACATTGTGAATTATTTTTTCTAATAAAATAAATAGATAAAGATGTGGGAGAGACATTAGTAATAAACAAATACAAAAAAGGCACATGATTGGGGTAAGATATTTCTTCTTTGTAATTCCATTTCTTATTCTTTTAACCTCAAATGAAGGAGTTTCTTCCTAATTTTGCTAATACATCGGGCATCAACGCAGTCCATTGAATTAGTAGTTTTGATGTTAAGTCTACTATTTCAAAAATAAATATCACTTTTACTTATAATATGATAATATAACCATGATAATAATTATTTTTTAATAGATATGTAAGTAAAAATGAACGGAAAAAGTAAAGTGTTGGTGGCAACAAATTTCAATCAAATGAAACACTAGGGTGAATATAGCATGAACATATATTTTCGCCTTCCTTCTTCATTGTCTATGAATTGATCCACATATTTTTACTTTCTTATATTTATGTTGAGTATGATTCTTTTTAAGTATGAATTTCCTGTTATTGTGTATTCATTTTGATCTAAGAAAATTTTATGTCACAAGATACACTATTTGCTAGCAATATAAAAATGATAAGAAAGTAGTCATTGATCATAAAATGATCTTAAATAAAATAAAAGATTCTATAAATAACTTATAAAAGTATTGATATTCACTATATAGGTACACTTTTCTTTTTTTTTTGTAAAATTACATCTATATCATGGACTTACTCAAATATTAATTGAATAATAATATTTTATAAAAGATATATCACGTTTAAAGATAAAATATTAAAATATTTATGACAATCGTTCTTAGTGTCATGCACATATTAAATTTCAAGTATTAATATCTAAGAGAATAATTGTATTTAAATGGTGTCCATCATTTATAGTTGTAACCTCAAGAGGAAAAGTTATTGTTGATCGTTTTTTTATCTTGATATTATTTTTCTATTTTGTTGGTTAAGTTTGTTTACCAAATTGAGTAAAGTAAAGAACAATACTACTTAAGAAATATCACTTTCTCCCCATATTAAATTTTTTTGAATGTGTTTTGAAATGTTTCAATGATATCTCGTTATTTTTGTCTCAAAAAACAATTAACTCTATGAAAATTTGTATTAATCATTTGAAAGCACTTGTTCAATATTCTTTCAATTATAATTATTTATGAAAAAAGCTTTAATTTAGTAATATTAATTCTATTTTACAACATCGTGTACTATATGATATGATACACGTGAAACGCACGTGCTGAGAGACTAATACAAATTATAAGTGTCAACTATACAGATCTCTTTAGTGATACACATGTATTCGTTGATACAAATGATGAAAATAAATTATACATGTACAAATACAAATTGATATGATTGTATACATTTATTCATTGATACAAATTGTATTTTGTTAATACTATTGTATACATTGATATATATATATATATATATATATATATATATATATATATATATATATATATATATATATATATATATATATATATATATGATTATGCAGATATACAAATACAATCATTGATACATATGTATACCAGTTACATATATACAATTATCTAACAGATATACAAATTCAATTTGCCTCTCTCCAATCTCTTCCCTCTCTCGCTCGCCTCTCTCCTTCTTCTCCCAATCTCGTTTGCCTCTCTCCTCTCTCTAGCATGTAGCTACGAATCGTAATTAGCAAACTATTACTATGAAGCCTAATTAAATTTATTTGATATTTACGAAATTTCCTCTTATTTAATTAAATTAGGCCGAATCTAATAGTTAGGCGTAAAGCATTCATTTATTAAAATAAATTAAATAGAGTACCTAATTGGTTGCAGGTGGAAAAGAAGAAGAAAATCAAAGTGGAGCGTCTCCAAGGGAGCAAGTTAGGCAGGCATTGGGATGTATGGTAGCTCCAAAGCCTCTATACAGCTTCAGTAGGTGGACCATATTGGATTATTCAACTGCTTATAATTCTAAGCATATTACACCCACCAAGGTATTAATTATTATTCTTTTTCTCATTTCTACTCTTATATAAATAAATATAAATTATATTATATCGTGTTACTTACATTGAAAATATTTCTCACACGTATAATATACCATTATAAGGGTGTGTTTGGTATGAAGGAAAATGCTTTCCATGGAAAATGTTTTCCTAGAAAATGTTTTCCTGGAAAACAAGTTGATTTTTGACTTATTTTCTCATGTTTGGTTGGTGAGTAGAAAATATTTTCCGGAAAATTTTTTTAGTGTTTGATTTATGAATGAAAAATATTTTTGAGAAATAACTTTTATTTTTACTAGAGTAGAAAATAATTTTTGAAATTGAAAATAGTTTTTAAAAACAAACTTAATTTTTTTGGGGGGTGGGAGGGTGGTAGGGGGTGGGTGAAGGAGGGGGGGTCGAGGGTAGGGGTGAAAAATTGAACTTTTGAAGTTGAAAATATTTTTTAAAAACAAACTTAAATTTTATTTTGGGGGGTGGGGGCTGGTAGGGGGTGGGTGGGGGGGTCGAGGGTTGGGGTGAAAAAATAAAATTTTGAAGTTGAAAATATATTTTAAAAACAAAATTAAAATTTTTTTTGGGCGTGGGGCGGGGGGGTGCTAGTAGGGGTTGGGTGGCGTGGGGGGGAGGGACTGGGTAGGGGTGAAAAAAATGAAATTTTGAAATTGAAAATATTTTTGAAAAATAAACTTAAAATTATTTTTTGGGGGTGGGGGTGGGGGCTGGTAGGGAGGTGGGTGGGTGGGGGTGAAAAAATGAAATTTTGAAAATTGAAAATATTTTTTAATAACAAAGTTGAAATTTTTTTATTTTTTTTTGGGAGGGGGGGTGGGGGGCTGGTAGGAGGTGGGTGGGGGTTCTAGGGGTGAAAAAATGAAATTTTGAAATTGAAAATATTTTTTAAAAACAAACTTAAATTTTTTTTGTGGGGGGGGGGGGGTGGCGGGGGTGGGGGGGCTGGGTAGGAGGTGGGGGGGTCAAGGGTAGGGTGAAAAAATGAAATTTTGAAGTTGAAAATATTTTTTAAAAACAAACTTAAAAAAAAAAACAAATTGTGGGGGGGGGGGGGTAGGCGTGGGTGGGTTGGGGGCTGGGTAGGAGGTGCGTGGTGGGTCGAGGGTAGGGTGAAAAAATGAAATTTTGAATTTGTAAATATTTTTCAAAAACAACTTAATTTTTTTATGGGGTGGGGGGGTGGGGGGTGGGGGGGGGGGGGGTGACCGGAGAGGGGGCTGGGTAATCGAGGATCGGGATGAAAAAATAAAAATTTGAAGTTGAAAATATTTTTTAAAAACAAACTTAAATTTTTTTCTTTTTGAAGGGGGTTGGGAGCTGATAGGGGGGTTGATGGGGGGGGGGGGGGGTTGGGGGATGATAGGGGGTTGATAGGGGGGCGAGGGCAGTGGGTGGGGGGTAAAATAATAAAAAATTGAAATTAGAAATATCTTTTAAAAACAATTTTTAATATTTTTTTGGGAGAGGGCGGGGGTGGGGTGAGGGTGGGTGTAAAAAAATTGAATTTAAAAACAAGCTTTAAAATTTTATTTTATTTTGGGGGGGGGGGGGTGTTGGGGGGTAGTTTGAGGGTAGGGACAAAATAAATTGATTTTTTCAACAAAAAAATAATTGTAATTTGAAGTTGGAAGAGAGTTTTGGAAAATGTTTTCCTTAAGTTTAGAAGGGAAGTCATTTTCCTTAAATTTGAGGAAAATGAGTTGATTTGAAAAACATTTAGCCCAACCAAACATGAGAAAATTGGAAAACATTTTCCGGAAAATGTTTTCCTTCATACCAAACACACCCTAAAATGTGTGTGATAATTCTCTTATCCTATTGCTTTTTCTTATTTTTTGAATTTTATTCTAAGAAATGTAGTACTTGCATATTTTTATTCTAAGAAAGTGAGGTTAAAGTAAGTAATCCTCGCTTAATAACACTATTACGAATCAACTTATAACAATTCCTTCATATTAATCACCGCATAACAATCCTTTCATTATTATTATTATGAATCATCATATAAAAACTTTTTCATCATCCACCCTTGTATAAGTAATTTTTGTACTATTATTAGTGCATGTGTGTCCATTCCAGTATGTGTTCGGATATGTTTTTAACTATTATTACTTGCATTGTATCCTACTGCAACTCTACAAATATATACATTGAATGGCAGTCGATGATTAGAGAGAAATAGATAGTCTTAGTTCTTCTCTGTCTCTTGATCTTATAACTATAATCTTAGAATGATTAATTACTGAGTTGTTAACTAAAAAATTGTAGTCCAAATACATAGAATCTGAAAAAGATAACGTATGTCATCACAATTATTTTTTTTGAAACTTGATAGATGGCGGTAGAACATGGGTTAAGCAATACAAGACAATATTAGTATCAGGCAACCCTACAACATAAGAAAACGCTTTCAACTACCCTAGTTGCCGGTAAATTAAACCCAATAATGCCTACCAATTAATCATGTTTTTATTTAACTGATCATCAACAATGGTCATATCCAGTGCGTACTTTAAATTAAATATGATTATATTTCAAAATATTGGAGTCGATTGTAGGTTACATGGTCATAATGAACAAGAACATTATGCACTACATCCGAAATTGTATTCAAGAAAGAGCGAGGAAGAGGAAGCAAAGGTAATCAAATGAATAAATTACACCCAAAAGTAGGGAAGAAAGAGGAAGCAAATTAAGCTAATGATAAAGAGAATTTTCAAATCCAGAAAAATAAATGAAAATTATGGAAGGTGGGGAAAGGAGATCGAAGGTCTGAAATCGGAAACAACCACCAAAGGATGAACAACAATCAAGTAAAGAAAATAGTACATAGAATGAATTTAAGACCTTGCACGAAAAGAATCAGACCTCACCTCAGGGGAAATACCGAATACGTACGATAGGTGTTGATTCAACAAAGGAAGGGGTGGAAGGAGCAGTCAAGGAAAACAAAATCAAACAACACCAAAAACATACATCACTTAGAAAGAGTCATCACTTTTCATTCATTTATAGCTCTAGTGAAATATTTCCAAGATCTAGACAATATAAAAGAAGACTTAATTTTAAAAATACAGTGACGACAAACTCATCATCAAGATATGAATATTCTGAAAAGAAGAATTGACAGGCCTCAACAAATAATTATGAGGTTCAGTTTTCTTAATAAGCTCTTCAAAATAACTTCAATTATGCCAGGTGTAATGCAATAGAGAGGTGGAATTGTGGGAAGACATAGAAAGTATAACTGAGGTAAGTAGTAGTGAGTCGTGGATATTACGTAGAAGGTGATTTTAATGTCATACTTAAGGAAGGGAGGAGAAACTTACATGAGATTTTTCTCAATGTATATATATATGAATAATAATGTGCTAATAGAGTTGCTCAAGATTGGGAATAAGCTTAATTTAATGGAATGTCAAGATCGAAGGGAATTGTATTTTTCAAGAAATTGGATAGAACAAGAGTTCTTATACATTCTTCCCAACAACAATGTACAACATTTAGTTAGACAAGGATCATATCATGCTTCATTACTAGTCCAGTGCAGCTTAGAGGAAAAGGTTGTGATCAAATCATTCAAGTTTCTCAATTTTTGGGTCAATCATCCTCAATTTCAAAATATTGTTAAAGAAGCATGGGGTGATACACTTTGTGGGAGATTATATTATAGAAATTCATACCAAGATGAAAAAGATCAAGAAAGTCATTCTAATTTAAAGCATATAGACTTTTGGTAATATTTTTGAATAAATGACTATTCTGGAAGATGTTATCAAACTGAAGGAGACAAACTGAAAATTACACCCTTATAGGACAATACACTTGAACTAAAAAAGAGTAGAAATTGAACTAAGGAGATATTTGTATATAGAGAAGGAGTACTGGAAGAAAAAGGCAGGCATGAAATGATTCAAATATAGGGGCATAAAGACAAGTTTTCACACTCATATATCAAAGGTAGGATGAAGAAACTGTAAACTAGTGAGGTACAAATAATTCAATGGAATGTTGTGAATTCAAATGAACAAATTGATGCAACAACAGTTACTTTCCCTAAGGACCAGTTTAAAAATATAGATGTGTTGAACAATCAAGAATGTTAGACAACATTCCTAACTTGATTTCCCAGAATCAAAATAAGGAAATGGTCAGACGGCCATATATTAAAGTGTTGGGTTATGAAGGTGATTAGGGCGTCATGCGGAAACATACAATTTCAAATCATATGGTTGACAAATCAGACGACAAGTAAAAATATACTAAAGATAAATTATTAATATGGTTTGGTCAAGCGACCTACATATTGAAAACTAATATTAAAAAAACATAAATATGTTTAGGAGAAAATCTCTCAATAAACAAGACTCTTAAACGACTACATTGTCGATTCTATTGTGTTATGTTATGAAAATAGGGATCTTCAATTTATACATCTCCAAAGTTTCCCTTTAAGGAAAGAATAAACCAAATATGGAAAAAAATTATATTTTTCTGAACAGAAAAAGTAAAAATATTTATGGTAATATTTTTTTTTTTTCTATTAGGAAAAAATAAACTTTAAATAAGGTAAGAAAATCAGAGCAAAACCCTAACATAAAGAGGTTTAAGACATTGATTTGTGATCTCAAAGGAGATGGCACAAATAGGCAGGATGATTTTCTTGAAACTTAAATGTTGTGATATTATTGGAGAAGACATCACCAAAATGGTCAAGGTTTTTTTTGTGTGGATACAATCTTCCAACATTCATAACACTCACAAACTTGGAGTCCGGAGTCAAAAGGGAAAAAAAAAATGTCAAAAATTTCAAAAGGGCACATTAATTTTTTTTTAATCAAAAGGGTAAAATCGCTCCCTCATCCTTCGGAGAAAATTAACTCAGTCTACTATGTTACGTTAAAATATATCAAAATCGCTGCCATATATAGCAACGATTTTGTCAAAAAAAAAAAAACTTTTTTCATAAAATCGCTGCCACAGCAGCAAATTTGCCAACAAAAAAAAATTTTAAAAAAAGAAATCGCTGCACCGGCAGCGATTTTGTCGGTTTTTATTTTTTTTTAAAAATCGTTCGAGCAGTGTTTTTTTCTTTTTTTACATAGAAAAATTAAATTAAAGTCGCTGCAATTGCAGCGATTTTCTTTAAAATTCTTTAAATTCTATATATGTTTTTTAAATAGCTGCTGAGCAGCGTTTTATTCCAAAACTTTTATTTTTCCAAAGCGTTGTCTTTAAACTTTTTTCTTAAAAGAAGTTTTGGAAAAAAATTAAAAGAAAAATAAAAAAAATAAAAGAGAATCGCTGCTATTGCAGAGATATTAAATTTTCTTTTTTAAAAAGGCTGCTGAAGCAGTCATTTAAAAAAAATTAAAATTTGATAAAATCGCTGCTGGTGTAGCGATTTTTTAAAAAAAATTGACAAGGCAGCGAATTTAAGAG
The DNA here is from genome assembly GCA_036553675.1 of Solanum okadae. Classification (NCBI taxonomy): domain Eukaryota; kingdom Viridiplantae; phylum Streptophyta; class Magnoliopsida; order Solanales; family Solanaceae; genus Solanum; species Solanum okadae. The sequence goes on from CM071689.1 coordinate 37,402,569, forward strand.
AAAAACAATTTTAAAAAATCGACAAAATCGTTGTTGGGGCAGCGATTTTTGTTTATTTTAACGGAGTAGACGGAGTTGATTTTCTTCGAAGGATATCGCTCCCTCAGGAGCGATTTTACCCTATTGGTTAAAAAAAAATTTGATATGTCCTTTTGAAATTTTTGACAATTGTTTTTGCCCTTTTAGCTCCGGACTCGACAAAATTGGTTCTTATTCCAAAAAAAATTGTCTAAGCTTTTCATCGATCTAAGTTTATAAGACTTTGTACTTTTGCCAATAAAATCATGTACATGATGTTTCATGAAAGCATTGTGAGGATTCTGCCTAATTCAATTTTACTAAACTGGCTTTATCAAGAGGAAAAGCATCAAAGAAAATGTGTTATAGGTACAAAAAATAATCAGGGATATTATACTAAAAAATATTTAACAGAACGTGGTTGTGAAACTAAATATGACAAAAGCATACGACATGACATCTTGTATTTTCCTAACAAAAGTGTTAAGGACTTTAACTTCTTAGAAATCATTATTGATATGGTATGGAGGTTGGTGTCCAACAACTTGTATTCAATATTTGTGAATGGACAGGCATATGGTTTCTTCATTCATCTAGGGGTTGAAAATAAAGATATCATCTATCACCCATCATATTTATCATTGCTCCTGAAGTGCTTGCTAGCGGTTTGAATAAGCTTCATGAGATTGTTGAATTCAAAACGTATGGTATATCAAAATGAAATCTAACAATAAATCATTAATCGTATGCAAAATGATACCATTCTATTCTTTTTAGGAGACAAAAATTCAATTAAAAAGACGATGAAAATGTTGATCAAATATGAAATATGTTTCATGAATGCTAATCAATAAAAATGAGTTATTCTTCTAGTTACATGAGAAGGCCTTAGAGGTACTAGGACAGAAGTTGAAAAGATGGACAGGAATATATCAAGGTTCTTTTCCTTTTATCTACTTGGATTGCCCGGTTTTCAATGGTAAAAAAAGGATATCACATTTTAAAGATCTCATGAGAGAGATTAATAGAAGAGTCATGACAAAATAGCGAAGATATGCTTTAATAGCTCATGTGTTGCAATCTATGCCTATATATCTACTATCAACCATGAATCCTCCTAAAGGCGACATTAACATAATTCATCAGATGTTCGTCAAGTTCTTCAAGGGGTAAATAGAGCATAAAGATAAATATTGGGTGACATGAAAAAATATATATATGTTTTACTCAAAAGAAAGGAGGTGTGGGATTTAGATACTACATGATGTATCAATGCCTTTTTTTGCTAAATTATGATGGGATTTTAGGGTATCTACTAATTCATTATAGAGTTCTTAAATGTGGAACACGTATTGCAAAAAAGATTATTTGGCGGTGGCAAAGGATATTGGGACTTCACATGTTTGGAAAAAATTGATATAGGTGCGAGAAGAGGTGGAGCATGATCAGAATTGATGATAAATAAAAACAGATAGTTATAATTTTTAGTATGATAATTGGATTCAACAAAGTGCTTTTTATTTCATAAAAAATACTAAAGCAGAAGTTGTGGAGGTGAAAGTCAAGAAGTATATCAACAATAATGAGTGGGATATAGACAAGTAAAAAAAAATCATTTCTAAAGAAAACAAATTATATTTTGGAGAACATAAAGTCCATAACAGACCTAGAAAGAGATCATGCATGGTGGATTGGGAGCACTAAAGAAGAATTCAAAGTGAAACTATATCATCGTATAATATCATGAGGATTAAAAGAGGAAAAATTAAAGGGAGTAGTTTTCAAATATTTGGAGGAAGGGGATGCTATTTAAATCGTTGGAGAGTGTGGAAGGGGAGAATTTTCACTAATGATATACTTTCAAATATTCATAGAACCCATACTTTATTATTCCATTTATAATCGTTTACATAAATGTTTGATTTAGACGTATTGCATTATTTTAAAAAATATTGTATACCTTGATTTGAGATTCACGTGCAACACACATGTATCAAAATTAGTATATATATATACACACAAACTTAATACACGTAATATTAAAATAATAATCATAAAAAATTAGCATTATATTATGTGACAAAATCATGAAAATATTATTCTTCTTATAATGTTAGTGAACTTAAATAAGAATCTATAAATAGTCAAATACCTAGGTTAAAGAAATAAATATTATACATAATATAAAAAGATATTACATAGATGGAGGATTGAAAATGTCAAGGATAAAATAGACATTGCATGAAATAATTAATGATTTTATTTCCAAGATTATCTCGGCTATTATCATTTTTTGTTAGCCTTTTCAAATAAAAATTATAATATTTTTTCTATATTATTAGTGATTTATTGAAAACATTATTTAAAGAAATAATAATATTTTTAGTAATAAAATTATAAAATTGAAAATATATAAAATATACTCCCCGTAAATTCATCATTTATTTTGTTTCAATAGAAAAGTTCTCTCTTTGTTACACCATTTCCATGGGATATTGAATAAAATACACCATTTCCATGGGATATTGAATAAAATACACCATTTCCATGGGATATTGAATAAAATAGTTAAGTGTTTTTGTTTTTGATAGGTGATGGAAAGGTTTTTATCAGCCGTTGAGCACTCATCTACTCCTTCAATGCAAATGTCATTTTTTATTAACTTTGACGCTCACGATATCTTGAGACAAGCTGCTCAATCAACTCATCGATACCAACAAGGTACCTACCATCGCCTTATTCATTTAAAATGTTTTTTCAAATTTTGATACATTATATTCAATTAGGAAATTATTATTGTCTGTTATGATTGTCTTTTAATTAAGTCAAAACTTTTCATAACAGAGTTCTCATCTTATTTTTAGAAATCATTTAAAAAGGTATTTGAAAAAGCTTTTAGTATATTAGAATTGGGTAAGAGTCCAAATGATTTTTTAAGGCAAGGATTATGTACCGTACCAAATCTGTAAAATACACGTACTGATAGATTCAATACACTCTTCTTTTCGAGGGTTAGAGATTTTTCTTTGACTTACGTCTTCTTCTTCAAGTTGAACCACTTCTTCATTTTCATTGTGTTAATAAAAAAACTTTGGGCTTATCCGTTGAGCTTGAAATGTTTTTTTTTAATCATTTCTTCTTGAGGAATAGATATTTCATGACACCTGAGGGGTCGATATCCTCACATGAATCTTTTTCTATTTTCAATTCCTTGACATTTGCAAAGATGGATTGGTTGAGAAATTTTAGATCCTCCTCTAATCTAGTTTCTTGCTCTAAAAGGGTTTGGAGATTTGTTTGAATGCCTTCAAATTTGGTACTTTGTTCTTCACTTTGTCAGGTCATTTTTTCTATCAAACTCAAAAGCACAACTAGCATATTCGTTAGAATAACTTTGGGTGGGGGGGATAATTGGAAAAATCACCCCAATGTCCAACTTCACCACAACGTAAATTGAAATTATACCCATTGATCATAGGATTGGGATTTTTTGTACATCTCTTTCCCAGGAGCATTTTCACAATCTTTTTAAAAATGAGGTCCTCCACAATATAGATAGGGATCATCAAAATATGGGTTGCCACCATTTTCATTCCAAAATGCCATAGTGACACAAGTAATAAAAATAAAATCTAACAAACACAGAGAAATACAAAAAATCAAAGGGAAAGGGGACAAATATACCCCGAACTATCATAAATGGTACGTCAATATCCGTCGCTATACTTTTGGATCGTGTAAGTCCTTACCGTCAATATTCTAGAACGTATATACCCTTATGATAGACGGAGGGACATGTGTCATAATCTTAAAGGTCTATCTGAATTTAATTTAATTTTTACCCACAATTAAAAAAACTCACCCATTTTTCATAATTTTAACCCACCCCTACCCGGTTAAAAACCCTCTTCCTTTTTCCCAATCTAACCTAACTTAAACTAGCATTGGTGTCAGTTCTTCCACAAATTAATTCTTTTTCTTCTAGTCCTTCGAGCCCCGCGCATACCAGATGAGCAAACACCATCTGGTTGTACACTTCTTCTGTGTTAGCATAGCCGACGTGCACCTTGTCAGCATAGCCAACTCTTATTAGGCTGCTTCATTCTCTAATTTATGCTCAATCATGGGTGCTTGTTTCTGTGTTCATTGAGGCATGAAAAGCTGCATATACGTTAAGAGTTAGAAAAATATCAAAACTCGTGGAAAGTTAAAAGTTTTTTCTGGTGGATTGAGTGTGGGGAAGAGATTAAGACTTGGTGGTTGTTTTATAGGTGAAATTGAATTAAAGAATTTGAGTTTCATCATGTTTTTCCAATCTCATACATTCAAAATCAAATCTTTATGAGTGATTTCAGCCAAATTAACTGAAAAGTTCTACAAACAATTTTTGTTGAAGAAGATGAAGAATAAGAAATTGTCCAAAGGATTTTTAGAAAAAAAATCATGTTCTTCTTCATTTGAAAATGTTGTTCAAATCTAAATGTTTGAAATAAGTCTTTGTTGTAGAAGTTAAGAAAAGAGGAATTTGAGAGTTTTGATTGTCTTACCAAACTTCTCTTTTGATTTTGGGTGCTTTGGTTACAATTTGGGTCATGGTTGGGTTAAAATTGAGAAAGATGGGCGGGTTTTTGTAATTGTGGGTAAAAATTAAATTAAATTTGTGCTAGCCTTTAAGATTATGACACGTGTCCCTCCGTCTATTCTAAGGGTATATACGTTCTAGAATATTGACGGTAAGGACATACACAACCCAAAAGTATAACGAAGGGTATTGATGTACCATTTATAATAGTTCAGGGATATATTTATCCTTTTTCCCAAAATCAAATACATTCACAAGTTTGGACCAAAACAAGAAAGTTTAGATCCCAAACTAACCCAAAAAGGTCAAAATTTTCCCCGATAACGACGTCAAAATTGATAATGTCCAAATCAACTTCTCAAAGTGTACACAGTCTTATACGATATAATTTAAACAATTATGATTCGAGGGTCAAATCTCATAAAGAACAGTATATAGATAAGCTAGAAATTATCACAAACTATGCTAAACCAAACACTAATAATAATTGATTTTTGAGAAAACTATAACTAATTACGCATAAATATAAACTAATCTACAAAGTAGGTAAAAAATGATGAATGGTCACAAGCATGGATACATGGAAAATCACTCTCAAGTAACGATCTAATTTGTTTCACGATTTTACAAATAAGAGCGAGTTTATGCTAATTAATCTCAGCTAACTATTCTATATTAGTTTCTTTCGGAATCGGACACTAACAAGACTACTTAATTGGCTGTCTCTTGCTAGATTAAGTGCATTAAGGACACCAAAATATGGCTACAGGTAGTTTTTCTATAAGTATTAAAATTAAATGAGGGTTAACACTCCAAATTCTCGTTAATTAATCTATCCCAACCTCAAATAAAATTAAATAGGTGAATCCTAGGGTTAAAGAATAAGAATAATTAAAGACGCATTCACATCACTTTATTAAAGATAAAAAATCATTCAATATATAAGCAAAACAAGATATTTAATCAAAACTATGATAATGAATATCCTCATAATTAGCAAGATTAAAGTCATGGAATAAAATACTACACACTTAGATATTCAACATGAAATGAAGAAAAATATAAGAGATTTTTCAACTCAAATCTTCAAGATTTCAATCCCCAAGTGTGATGTGCGGACCCTAGACCTCTAAAAAATTGTATTCTGCCAATGATGCTAATAGTGTCTCCCATGTGTTGCTTTTATATGTCTCTTATCTTCTCATTTTCTTTAATTGACTTGTTTTTCAACCAAAACTCTTCTATACCATATAAAACCTGAAATATACAATAAAATCAGCACTATGTATTTATTATTCACAAAAGCCTAAGTAAAAATGAAGAGATAAGTTGATAAATACCAACTTATCATTCTTATATAGAACCCCAAATTAATTTTGGAATTTCTGATTCTTAATCTATTGGGAGGAGGTAAAAAAAAACAAAAACCCTTTAAAGGATCAGGGCGTGCTGGAATCTTAGAAAAATCTTAGGGTTAATTAGGTGGGGGAATTAATTAAGGGTGGATTAGAGAGAGTGAAAGGGAAAATATATGAACAATTTTACTTTCAATCAAATTTTGAAATAAAATAAGAGTGGGTCGGGTCGGTCGGAGCGGAGCAGATATATGAAGGTTAAGATAAGATTGTCAGACTAGAGTTGAATTTAGGATTATATGACCAATTTTATTTCAATCAAAATTTGATTGTAGTCAAAGCGATTGAAATTGACACAATTGAAATAAAAATTGAGACAAATCTTTAATCCTAATTAATTCAGCAAGCCTTTTAAATTAACAGACTAAAATGAGGAATAAAAAGGACTAGTTATGATAATTGAATTATAACTTATCTAATTTTCATACATCCTTCAGTCATGCACTTATTTTGAAATAAAATGATTTTCACATTAATAATATTTAAAAATTAAATATATTAGGGTATATTTTGGCCAAATGAAATGGAAATATTTCCTGAAAATATTTTAACTTTTTGTAATATTCATTCTACTTTATTTGCAACTGTAGAAGCTTAAATAATTAATCAAATTTATAAACTATCAAAATTGGATATCAACACGGTGTAAATGATATTTGATAGTTTCAATCATAAGGATTATGTGGCTCAATTAGCCTTTATCTCTCCTAATAATTAGTTGTTGAGAGGCTTTAGAAAATTATATTGTACAAATCATTGGACCTAATTTGTTTGGTTAACAAGAGATTTAAAATGGGCGGAAAATTAGCATATTGTATATATCGATTTCTCTAAAATATTTATTAAAGCAATGACATAATAATAAATCTTTTACTCTCTTTATCTTATTAATGCAATATATTAGTATCAGTTTTAGGCTACCCAAAATAAATGACATATTTTTCTATGTGATTTTTTTAAAAGTTTTAGCATTTCCATTTTACCATAATAACATAACTTTGTAGAACCCATTCGATATTAGAGTTCATTTCCCAAAAAATAAAGAGACATGTGAAAGTAACACCATAATTCTTTTAAGAGAAATTTTTTAGTACTTCACATATATTTAACTTATACGTTTAAAATTTCATCTAATTCTATGGTTAGTCAAATTTATTTACCTAAAATGCGAGTAAATTAATTACTTTGCTTTTCCTTTGTTTTCTTTTGTAGATGATATTTTGCGTAATATATTAGAAGAAAATTAACGCGATCGTCTTTTTAATATTTTTGTCAATGTGATTGTTGTCAGGTGAAGCATTATCGGTATTGGATGGAGTTCCAATTGGCATAAAAGATGAAATTGATTGTATGCCTTATCCCACCACAGGTAAACACACCTTTAAAAAGTTTTGTTATTTCTTGGCATATAATTTTGCGAATTGCCTATTTTTATATATATATATATATATATATATATATATATATATATATATATATATATATGTTTCTGAATACAAAATGACTCATTAAGAGGCATGCATAGTTAGTGGGAAAGGAAGTTACGTACGTTCATACCTGTCTAACTATATATATCTCATTTGTTTTATGCATATGATACCCTCATATTAACTAAATAACTAGTGATGGGTTCCACTTTACTACACAGTAACAACTAATTTTCTGTCGGAACGGCCTTCATCTATCCATGCATCCATCATAGGAAAAATCTACTAACAATGAAAAATGCACTAATGCAGTCCTAAAAAAATATCTACTCTAGTTAGTTCAAAAGGAATATATATCCTCTGAAAAAGCATAGAAAATAAAAATCAAGGAATCCAAAGTTGTACCTAAGGCTTTTTAACAGCATGACCTTCTTTATAATAGATCTTAACCCCCGCCCCCTCACTAATGGCCTCACCCAGGCCACCACAAGATCATATACTATATATACACACCCATTACCGGGTGATATGTGTCATGTATGTTCAAGGGATAAGACAACGGCAAACAATCTTCAGCTAAACTCTAGCGTGTCTGCTTAATTAGAAGGTGTGGTGAGTCCCCTTTAGTTAGTGGTGGGCTCACCTTGCACTAAACTTTAGAGTGTGATGAATGTACTGATACAGAGGTAGAATGTATAACTCCTAAAGTGATGTGGGATCAATAATCAGCATGTACAACAACTCATTTAAGGTTGTGGAGGTGAAGGTGATGATCTGCCTCCTTATGGCCGGCAACTGCGGTTGTCAGGTCCCAATTGACATAGAATATGGGGGTATATATTCAACTATCCATCCGCTCATCAGGGTGCTACCTTGCTCCTTGTGGCTTTTAAACCACTTCTTACCCTCGTCTTCTTCAATCCACCTTGGTCCAAACCTCCGTGCAGATACATGAGGTGCAGACACTACTAATGGAGCTCCTTAATTACAAACTATGTCCCATGTAGGTCCGCTTTTGGCTCCAACCGATGGAACCAACTTTTCTTTTTCCTCTATATTCCCTTGATATCATATATAGTACTTGTCAGATTAAAAAAATATAGACTATCAAACTTCATTTTAGATGGCTAGCAAACTTAATTAATTAGTATCTAAAATGAAGATTTAAAAGGGTTAGGATGATCCCATACTTAATTTGCTAGCATGGTGATACTAGATTTTGTATCCGGCTACTTATATTTGCCCTACTAACTCAAGTCATCGACTAGATACCACTACAAATTAAAAAAGTATAGCACTCTCGATTAATTCAAGATATCAAAGACCCTAATCACTTTTCACTTTGCATAATTCTGAGTTAACAATATATAGGGTAGGGTCGTTTCACATTTGATTTTGCATCGTACTACATCATTATCAAGCATGTAGTTTCAATTCAAATTGTAGCCCAACAATTCACACACTTCAATTTCAAGTTCAATCCCAAGGGCTCTCAAACTCACATTTTTCAAGCAATATCTATCAAGCACTATACTTCTACACAACAAGGCAGAGATTTTGGTTCACCCAATAACATATGATCAAACACACATGCCCGTTATTGATTTGACATTATGATTTCTAACCTAGGACAAAAAAAGGGGAAAGGGTTGAACAAACTATGGATCAAACAATTAAGTATATAACTCTAAATCAGTTGCAGACTCACCTAAATGCTTGAAGTAGTGAAAGAAAAAGAAAATTTGTGAATTTAGAGGTTGCTACTACACGATCACTTCTAGAGAAATTCGAGAGGAGCGGTACAGAGGTGAGAAATGAGAAGAAATTTCGTGCCTAGGGCTTATATTAAGTCCATTAGGTCGGGTCAACTCGATATATCAACTTATTTTGGCTTAGAAACAGGCCGGGTACGGTATTTTTCATGTTTAAAGTTTATCCATAATCGTGGTGCAAGGCTTAACGTGCGAGACTTAGTCGGTGCAAACTGCTGGTTCACAGCGCGAGGTGCCCTATTTCAGAAGCTTTTATTTTTCCCAATCACTAGCTTTCTTTAATGCACGTTTCTCAATTCCCTTGGTGCCTAGAACCTAAAAACACCCCCAAGAGTTGTTAGAAATTAAAGGTGGATGGCATCCCACCAAGCGCTTTAGTTTCGGTAGTGGCACAACACATTTTTTTATTTTATTATATATTTTCTTACTTTTATAACCTATACTATGACAATCAAAAGTTGTCTCCCAAGTAGTGCATGATTTTACATCGTGACACAACAAAAGTCGATGGTTAAGACCCCTCATGAGCCAATTTTTGCTTCTATTTTATTTAGAGAGGTTCGCCATCTTAAACTCTCTCCTACTTTCTCTTTTCTTTTATGCTTATCGGCTCATGTTTGGGTCACTTCGCCACTTGCTCATTCTTCTGCAACAAGGTCTCTATATACCCACACTAAATTTTGGCCACCTCTGTGATCCTGCATAGATATCTATAGAGCGAGGGTGTGGAGAGCACTTTGTGGACATTGAAAATTGTTGGTATTTTTAAAGATGGGGCAGTAAAAAGAATTGATCGAAATCACTCTCAATTGATTGAAATGACTTTCAATAGTTTTCAATGATTTTATTAAGCATTGGGGGCTTTAAATAGCCAACATAAAATATATAATTGGCATAATTTGAAATTTAAAACAATCAAAACTATCTCAACAACTCAAACAACCTAACTAAAACTCAAAATTCAAATTATCTTAGACTAAACAACTTATTTTGCTAAAATCTACAGCAATAACTTAAAACAAATTTCATCACTCCTCCTTTACTTTAGTTACTGCAACTTTAGAAATAGCTCCTCCTCAATTTTCGCTCTAGCAGTTGATGCTGAATTTCTCTTGATTATTTTTGAACTTGCATATTTTTGGATATTGACGATCTTTCTCTTTTTTCTTTCTTTTTCTTCTTTTGATTTTGATCTTTAAAAACACCTTCCATGGCATTGTATTATGTAAAAGTCCTTTAAAAAGTGGTTTTATTTGGACAATTATATTGTAGGATTTGTAAAGTATTGTTGTAAGTATTTTTCTTCCTTCACAACAATACATATGATATAAGTTATAAAATATGATTTCATTTTCACAGACCAAATCTGATAGTTTTTGTTAGTGAAACTTTTTGGGCATTCAAAGAGAGAATGTTTCTTGTCATTTTTTAGGTTAAAAATTGGTTGAAAATAGTGGCCCTGATGGATTAAAAGGGTAGCCCTTACGGGTTGAAAATGGTATTGTATTTCTTTGGAAGATTTCACAGATTCCGTAAGATCAATGAATCTCTTGATATCACTGTTGGTGTTTTTAAAAATGAGACAACAAAAAGAATTGATTGAAATAATTCTCAATGTATTGAATGGTTTTTAATGATTTATTAAGCATTGATGGCTTTAAATAACCAACATAAAATGCATAATCTACATAATTTGAAACTTAAAACAATCTAAAATATCTCAACAATTCAAACAACCTAACTAAAATTCAAAATTTAAATTATCTTAAACTAAACAACTTATTTTGCTAAAAACTAATGCAGTAACTTAAAGAAAATTTCAATAAAAATCATTTCCTCATTATGGATCTGTATCTTCATCATTCCTGCTTACACATCAATATTCCCTCCTAGTGGCTAAGAATGGATTCCTCAATATGACTAACATTCTGACATCTGCCTCAAAATCAAGAATTATGAAACCAGCAGGAATAAAAACATACCCATTTTGATGAGCACTCTTCAACTATGCCGTCTGAAGCAATATGTGACAAATCATCCAACAACAAAAAAATGTTGGTCATACGCGGTTCTCCCTAGTCAAGTTTCTTAAACACAAATAGGAACATTAGATTGATACTAGCCCCCAAGTCACATAGTGTAAAGTTCCATGCAAGGAACTTCTTTGAGACGAAAAAGAAATGCTAATGGAGACTTACGGTCTAAGCAAAGAAGAAAGCAACTATTTCATTGAGTAAAGCTTAGATTGAATTAATATTTGATACAAGGCATCTATATATATCCTAACTATAGTAGGATGTAGAACTAATCTATAGTTAGTTAACTATGGTAGAGTGTAAAACTAATCTGTAGTTAGTTAACTAACATACTAATACAACTGGAATATTAGTGAATTAACTAACTAACTTCAGCTAACTGCTTATCCTTATTGATAGCTGGATCCTCAATATCCCCCTTCAAGCTAGGCACAAAGAAGATGTTGATCATGCCTAGCTTGGACAAAAGAAGAGAATGCTGCAAACTACTAAGCCCCTTAGTCAATAGATCAGCCAGTTGTTCAGAGGAGGCAAGATAGAAAGTATTGAGTAGTCCTTGCTGGAGCTTCTCCCGAATAAAGTGACAATCAATGTCAATGTGCTTGGTACATTCATGAAAAACTGGGTTGGCAGCAATCTGCATTGCGGCCTTGCTATCACAGTAAACAGGAACAGGCAACTGGATGGGCCAGTCCAATTCTGAAAATAGTCCAACAAGCCAAACAATTTCAGCAACTGCTGAGGCTAAACTTCTGTACTCTGCTTCAGCGGAGCTCCGAGATATAGTAACCTGCTTCTTTGACTTCCAAGAAATGAGGGAGTCACCAAGCTTCACCAAATAACCGGTAACAGACCTCCTGGTGTTAGGGCAAGCTGCCCAATCTCCATCACAGTAAACAGCTAACCGTGCAGAGGATGTAGAAGACATGAAAATGCCTAAGCCAGGGCAAAGCTTGAGATATCTAACAATCCTTAAAGCGGCCTCCATATGAGATAACTTAGGATTCTGCATGAATTGACTCAGACATTGTACAGAGAAACAAATGTCAGGCCTAGTAACTGTCAAGTAAATAAGTCGACCAATAAGTCTTTGGTAGCCGCTAGGATCCTGCAAGGGTGGATCTGAAGTGGTGATTCCAATGTGTTTATCGAAGGCAACAGTGGTGAACTTGACATTTAACTCCATAGGAGAGTGAACTGGTTTAGTGCCTGACAAACCTAGGTCAGAAATGAGTTCTAACACATACTTTCTCCGATGCATGAGCATGACTATGCATGTTGAGTTTCTAAGAAACTCTATACCAAGAAAAAATCGCAGATTACCAAGATCTTTAATCTTAAAGTTGGTCTGCAATACCAGTTTTGTCTCTGCAATTAATTGAAAATCATTTCCTGTAATCAGCAAGTCATCGACATAGACCAAGACAATAACAATCTTCCCTACTACTTTCTTAATAAAAAGAGAGTAGTCATGGTGACTCTGAGTGAAACCAGCACTGATTAAAACTGATGTGAACTTTATGTTCCATTGACGAGAAGCTTGTTTAAGACCTTAAAGAGATTTAAGCAATCTACATGCCTTCTGCTTGTTCCCTGTGTCAATGAAGCCCTGTGGTACTGTCATGTATACTTCATCATGTAAATCACCTTGTAAAAAAACATTGTTGACATCTATTTGGTGTATTTCCCACCCTTTAGCTGTAACCATTGAAATCACTGTACGAACAATGACCATTTTCACCACGGGTGAAAATGTTTCTTGAAAATCTAATCCTTCCCTTTGATTGTAACCCTAAGCAACTAAACGCGCCTTAAATTTGTCAATGGATCCATCTGCCTTGTACTTAATTTTGTAAACCCATCGACAACCAATGGCTTTCTTCCCTTTAGGTAAGTCAACAATTTCCCAAGTATGATTATTATTTAAGGTGGTGATCTCGTCTTTCATTGCAGCCACCCACCTACAATCTGCAGCAGCCTCGGCATAGGTGTGAGGTTCAGTTTCAAGAGAGAACTTAGATATAAAACTCTGATAAGAAGATGACAATGCATCATAAGCAATAACATCAGAGATAGGATATTGGTAGTGATGAGCTCTTCCACCTATGGTTGGAGCGTAATCCTTGAACCAAATAGGTGGTCTTACTGATCTACCTGACTTCCGAGTTTGTGATGGAAGGGGACCAGTATCATCAGAATTAGATGATGCAGCAACATCCTCTGACCAGAGTAGCAGAAGGCTCAGCAACGATCACAGTAGTCTGAGAAATAGAGATGTCCTGATCCATGAAAACATCTGCATCGGCATACTGGTCCATTGGTGTAAAACAATGAGGTTGCAAATCCTGTGGTATATTTAATAACTGGAAAGGAAAAATGTGTTCATTGAACATGACATCTCAACTCACAAATATCTTGTGAGTAATCAAATCAAGAAGCTTATATCCTTTCTGATGGGAGCTATAGCCAAGAAATACAGATCTGATGGACCTGGCGCTAAGTTTATCCTGGTTAATCAAATTAGTAGGATAACATTCACAACCAACAACTCTGAGATGAGATATGTTTGGTTCATTCTTATACAATAACTCAAAAGGAGACTTGTTATCTAACAAAATATAAAGAATTCGATTAATCACATACACTGCTGCTTCAACACATATGCCCCAAAACTTAGCCGATAAGTGACTTTGGAATTTAATAACCCTGGCAGTTTCCATAATATGCCTATGTCTTCTCTCCACAACACCATTTTTTTGTGGAGTGTAAGGGCATAAGCACTGATGAAGAATTCCAAAAGAACTAAACAAATCACTGCAAGTTTTGTTGACAAATTCTGATCCATTGTCAGATATAATGACTCTAATTTTGCAATCAAATTGAGTGGACACCATAGTAACGAAGTTTTTAAGTAGGAAAATCACATCAGATTTCAACCTCATAAGGAAAACCCAAGTCCATTTAGAGTAATCGTCTATAATGGTAAGAAAGAACCGCATGCCATCATATGTTTCAGTTCTATAAGGACCCAAACATCCATATGCACCAATTGAAACAAAGTATTTGATTTACTAGTACTAACAGGAAAAGGCATCCTAGTTTGCCTAGCAAGTGGATAGACATCACACGTATCCAAATAAAATGTCGAATTATTCTTAAAGCAAGTAAATCTCCTAAGAACTCTCATTGGGACGTGCCCTAATCTTCTATGCCAAGTCACTGCATCTACTGATCCTTGTACTGCCAAAGACTTCCTGAGAATTGTATCATGTTGTCCTTTCCTTCCTTGTAAAATGTACAGTCCATCGTCCTCTTTACCAATCGCCCTCACATTCCCAGTGAGCAGGTCCTGAAAAACACAGAATTCAGGGAAAAAGAGACACAACAATTCAAATCTCTTGTTATCTTTGAAACAGATAAGAGATTGAATTTAAACACCGGCGTACAAAGAACATTCGTAATCTGTTCACCTCCATCTAGCTGACAGGTTCTAATTGAAGACACCTTAGTTGTCTCTCCAGTTGGCAACTGTACCGACCCTGTGTTACCTACTTGTGTACCATTTAACAACATCTTATCATTACCAACCATGTGGTTAGTGGCCTCCGTATCAATAATCCAAGTGTAATTATCCTTGCCATTATATGTTACATTACCTGCAATGTTCACATTGGTCCTGGCCATGCTTGCACTTGCTTCTCCAAAGCTTGACTTACGCAAGAGTTGCTCAATTTGAGCACACTAATCGGGGGAAAACAAATTAGGAATATTATTACCTTGGATCAGTTGGCTTTGTTCAGACTGCTTGCCATGTCCAGAAGAAAGATGACTTTGAGGAGGTTCTCCTGAATGTCCATTCCTTGTTACCACATTAGCCTTCTTTTTGCCTTTGAAATCTGCTGGGTATCCAATCAGTTGGTAGTAAGTCTCTTTGAGATGACCTCTGGATTTGCAATGATCACAAAACTTCAATTTGAAACATTGCTCCCTAGTATGTCCTCGCATATGACAGTAGTCACAATACAAGTCACCAAATTTTCTAGTCGGTGCACCTCGTGCTGTGAATAAGGCTATGAGATCCATACCCTCACCAGATGAAAAATGCCCCACTGATGATGATTTTTTATTTTCATCTTGTACAATAAGGGCATAAGCTTGATTCATGCTAGGAGGTGTTGTTTTTATCAATATTTGACCACGAGCATTGCTATATCCATCGTTCAAGCCCATGAGAAATTGTAATAGCCTCTGTTTTTGAAGATTTTCACTATACTCTTTCAATTTCGCACAATCACACGAAGGCGGAGGTACAATCGAGTCATATTCATCCTAAAGATCCTTTAACCTAGAATAGTAGACAGAAACAGGCAAAGTACCCTGCACTAGTGTTGCAATCTCCTTGTGCAGGTGATAGACTTGCGATAAATTGATTTTATTAAATCGCTCTCTAAGATCCTCCCAAACAGAACTAGCAGTAGACCGAAATAAAATTCCAGAGAGAAGGCCTTTACTTACATTGCTCATAATCCATGAGATCACAATCACATTACTTCTGTCCCATTGATTCACCAGATCAACTCCAAACTTCTCACAAGTAATTGATCCATCAACAAATCCGATTTTGTTCTTTGTCAAGAGGGCGAGCTTCATCGCTCTTCTCCAAAGTGTGTAATTCTCCATGCCAGTGAGCTCAATTACCACTTGCACATCTCCAGGCGTGTCCGAAGCTCCCAAAAACAGAGGATGATTGTGATAAAAACGTATAGCCATTACAGATCTGGAAAGAAGAATCTCTCGATTTCTTGTTCAATCCTTGCAAGAAATCCCTAGATCTTACTAACTATGTTGCTCTGATACCATGTAAAGTTCCATGCAAGGAACTTTCCTTGAGACGAATAAGAAATGCTAATGGAGACTTACGGTCTAAGCAGAGAAGAAAGCAACTGTTTCATTGAGTAAAGCTTAGATTGAATTAATATTTGATACAAGGCATCTATATATATCCTAACTATAGTAGGATGTAGAACTAATCTATAGTTAGTTAACTATGGTAGAGTGTAAAACTAATCTGTAGTTAGTTAACTAACATACTAATACAGCTAGAATATTAGTGAATTAACTAACTAACTTCAGCTAACTGCTTATCCTTATTGATAGTTGGATCCTCAATCGAGCTTGTCTTACATCATTTTCACCAATCTGTATGATCGTCAAGTTTCTTAGGGAGCTTGCTCAATGCTCGCGAACTGCAATCCTTAGTAAGTTCTACTATTTCAAAGTCGAACTACATTCCTCAGTAAGTTCTACTATCTCAATATCTCCTAAATGCCTCTTACAAGCCACCATCTCTCAAAGATATTTTGCATATTTTGGCATGTCTCTCT
This sequence comes from Solanum okadae, assembly GCA_036553675.1. Lineage (NCBI taxonomy): Eukaryota > Viridiplantae > Streptophyta > Magnoliopsida > Solanales > Solanaceae > Solanum > Solanum okadae. The sequence goes on from CM071689.1 coordinate 37,419,203, forward strand.
GCACATCAATTAACGATATGTTTATGTGCATCTGCTTGAAGATATCAAAGAACTTCCTGAATCTGGCATCATCATTGCTCTTCTACTGTCTCTATGGAAAGGGGTGAGGGCATTTTGTAATCGTCATTGGTTGTTTGAGGTGCCTTCCTCTTTGCTCTTTTCTTTCAAAATCACTCCTCTTTCACTTCAGGAGTTTTTGCTTCCATCTTTTCACCAAAAACAACATTCGGCTATGCAGTACTAGCCAAATCAATCTCGACTTCATCACGAATTGGATCTACAATTTTTTTAATTCTTTGTGGTGTCACATTAACCACTACATAATCATCAAACACTCAGCCACTCTGAGTTGTAATTTCCATGCAATGGCTTATACTGCCTCCTTCAGTCTTCGGGTTTACAATGGTGTTACTAGGAAGAGTGACCTTTTGATTTTGGTTGAGCAAAGTTAATAATTGGTTCAGTTATGCCTCTATCTACTTAATCGAGGTGGAATGAGAGTTTACCACTTGGCCCATGCTTCAAGGTCATTATGCAATTATTCTTGCATACCAATATCGGTAGATTCTACTTTCTTCAACATAGATCACTAGTTAAATCACAAATGGTTGCTTAAATTCTAGAGAACTCTTCTAGGCGGATCATATTTGTGCTTCTATGATTGAACCTTGGTCCTTGTTTTTCCAACTTGCACCTTTTTGATTCTACTCCCGGTTTCAACCTTAATTTCCTTGGCCTTGCCGGCAAGGCCCTTGATTTGAATCTTATTGTTAGGTTGGGAACCCCCCACCCTCGACTTATTTATCATGTAGTGAGCTTCTTTCTCATAATGATGGTAACCCTCGTCATTCTGTATCACCTGATCATCGGATCCCATAACATTTACCTTCTGGATTCTTGCACCCATAATATGTTTAGCTTGCACCTCGATCTGTGTCATCATATCTTTGATTTTTTTAGTCTCTAGCTTCCACTCTAACTATCTCCTCCATTGATTGCTTTCAAGTCGAAGCACTACCCACTACTTCAGTATCTATGAATGTTCGTCTTTGTCACCTAGTCAAGAACTATGCTGACCTCATCATAGGGGGTGGTCCATCAGTGAACCCTCTGTTAAATTGGTTGCCAAAGACTTGTTGATCATATCCAAAGATCTGTAGAAGATTTCCATCAATACCCCATTTGGTAGTATTGGACAATGAAACACCTTCGTCTTAAATCGTGACAGGGCTCTTCTACTGCTTCGCCCAAAAAATCCCTGCAATTGCTAATCTCATCTCTGAAATGTATACGTCTACTTGGAGGAAAGAACCTTTCTATGAATGTTGTTGTAAGCTCTACCCAAGTTGAGATTAACGCATCTGGTAGTTCTCCTAACTATGTAGTTGTTTCCCCTGTTAAAGAGACGGAAACAACCTCAACTTTATTCCTTCTTGGAAGATGCCCAATATATTATATGCTTGACACACCCTAGCAAAGTCCTTCAAATATTTATTTGGTTCTTTGTAAGCTAGACCTCTAAGAAATTATTTCATGCTTAATGGATGTAACATCATGTTGGTGATGTTGAAGTTGTTTGTACCAAGCAACAGTGGAGGTTAAATGGCCCCAAAAAGACCTACTTAGGCAGCAGTTGCAACCTTCTGATCATCTTCAATGTCTATAACAATGTTCAACCTCATGTGCCTTAGACAGTGGGGAATCCAGGTTTTTAATATAGTGGGTGCTCTACTCTGAAAGGAAAAAAGAGCACACCTCATAAATTTATGTCCCGAGTAAAATACTTCGAGCGGACTCTACATGGTGACCCTAAAAAACGAAAGAATATAAAAAGAGCTGGTGATCCAATCAATGAAAATATTATTCATCTTTACCTAATTATTATGAAAGTTACTAAACTATTATAGTTTATTTATACTAAAATAATCATAAATTATTATTGGTAACAAAAAAAAAGTATGTTAACTATGTCTATGTATTACAAAATGTGAGAAAGTTGTTAGAAGAAAAAATAAATGTTTATATGGTATTTAGGCAAAGTTGAAAGACTTTTTTATTACAATTATTTAACCACTTTCTTGATACTTGAACAAAGCAAATCGAATTTATTTGTTACGATAAGTAATTAAATAATTTTGGTGCAATAGAGTTCAAAACGTTATTTGTAAAACTAATCACAAATATGATAAATAAAAGAAGGAAAAGAATCACCATGTATTATGAAAAATTTGACAACATTGGAGAACTAATTATTCTCTCATACTTTCTAATTAATAATATTGTTAATATTATATTTCGTTCATCAGTAAAATTAACTTTGAGAAATGAGAAAAAACAAAAAAAAAAAGAAAAGGTAAACCACTTTTATCAAATTCAATCTAAATTTACTTTTACCAAATTCAACCTAGATTATATAGAAAAATAAAGAAAAAGAAAAGGAAAGAATTATGACAAAAATGGTAAAAGGATGACAAGTCATTCAAATAAAGGGAGAAAGGATAAAATAAAATATAATGTGAGGATGGTGAGAATGAAACCCTGAACTTCAAGGTAAACACAAAGATTATTGTGTCACCTATTGCCACAGTCCCCTGATCACATTTGTGACTGTGGGTGTTCACAGTTAGTATAATATAAATTTATTATAATTTTCTACATCGATACACGAGTCTATGCCAAACATCATAGGTGCTCGAGCACCCATAACTATGCATATGGATCCGCCCTTGGCCTTAGAGTACATTCAATTTCTGGATCAAGAGGAACCAAAGGAGATTCTTAACTCCAAGTATCAGGAATACAATGAGGTTATAACATGTTACAGGCAAAAACAACAAATCAGAGTAATATGAAAAATAACAACCACTTGATGAATTTTCACAAAATTATAATCTCTAAACCGCACTCCCCAACAACAACATCAAAATTTGATGTCGTCCAAATTATACTTTACAGATAGGCATAAAGGGGTCATTTTCAAATATATGATTCAACTAGATTGAGGTCGAATCCCACATAGAGTGTGACGAGAATTTACAATATATTACAACAATTTGATTTAATGAGAAGTATTTCGGATGGGATTTTTATATTGTTTAAACTAGTTTATGCTACGATTGTTGTATTCAATAATTAAAGAAGAACTAGATCTATGGTTCCCTAGATATCATATTCAAATGGATAATTCACTATCAACTCATTCAGGTGTGTTCACTATACAATACTGATGATTTTATATATCTTCTTAAGTCTCTCAACCCAATTAGAAGAATTTCACCTTAAGTCCTTTCGGCACTTGAGTGTGTATTTAATTTGATCATCATCATTGGTCTCCGGTTAGATTTTCTATATCTAGGCTCGAACCATTAGATGACAATTGGGAATATAAGTAAGCAGGCCTTACACATTAGTAACACATTTTAAGCTCGTGCGGATCAAGGCCCAAAATGGACAATATCACTAGTGGGTTGGGCCGTTACAACTGATACCTTCATGCAAAGGTTTACCATGAGGAATTCGTTATCATAATCCCTAGTCTAGGTCCTATAACCTAGTTATGATATGGGAAAAGGCAAAAATTCCCCCTAAAATTGTCCTGAAAAGTCAATTACACGCTAAAACTATCATGATGACCTATTACATACCTTTATTACTTAAAAGTGAATTTATTTACCCCTAAAACTGATGTGGAAAAAAATAAAATAAAATAAAAATAACAGGCGCGTCAGAAAAATTAAAGTTATAAAAAAAGAATAAAAATTCAAAATCGTTTTTACACTTCACCACCCCCCTCCACATCTCTTCTTCTTCACACCCCACCATTATCCTCCTCTTCTTCATACTTTATTTTTTCAACCTCAAAACATCACAACGGCGTGAGTCTAGTGTTGTTGTTTGTTGTGGTTGTTTGTTAGTTGTTCTGATCTGAAAGTGCGGAGATCATTGGAATGTCATCGAAGCCATGACTGAAGCTTTGAGCTCGCCAGAACATCTACAAAACAAATCCAAAGAATAAAATCAAAAAGGGGTAAGGGAAAGGGGTCTGGTTAGTTGTTTATCAGTGATTAATTTTGGGCTTTGGGTGGTTGTTTTGTGGTGGTTTAGGTGGATTTTTGGTGGCTAGTGTTTCATCGAAAATAAGAGGGAATGACGTTGTGGAAGTGAGTTTGTGGTGGTGATGGGTTGGTTGTTCTTCGCCGCAAGAAGAAAAGAATTGTGATACAAATTCAAATTAATGATTTTCCCAGTGAGATGAGAGATAAAGTAGGTGGGATTTAGTGATGAAGAAAATATAATTGTAGAGAATTTTAATATACAACAGAGTTAACAAAAGAAAATTTAATAAAGAAAATAAAACAAAAAGAATATAAAAAATTATAATTTATAACATGGCACTGACGTAGTGCTGATGTGGAAGCGAGTGTAATACACCCACATATTGTGAGATTGGTGTTACACGTTTAAGGGTGATATTAAATTCACTTTTAAATAGTAAATGTATGTGATAGGTTATCATGATAGTTTTAGCGTGTAACCGACTTTTCTGAACAAGTTTAAGGGAGAATTTATGCCTTTTAGCTATTCATAACTAGCTGTGAAGAATAAAAGAAATTTAAATAAGCAATAAACATTGAAATAAAGAGAAACTGCATAAATCTTGAATTAATTGCAATACTTCAAAGAATCTGTCTTTTGTGCAAAAGTAATAGCTAAGAAAGTGAAAAATTAAATCCTAACAATGTCTTCAAATTACTCAAAGAAACCTTTGTAATCTCTAGTAGTAGTTTGTAACAATACTCAGCAATCCTAGAAAAGTTGTCCATATGTTCTATTTATAGTCGTAGAAAATAACCAGTAATCCTAGTTGGACTCAGGGTGTGTTTGGTATGAAGAAATTCCAGAAAACGTTTTCCAATTTTCTCATGTTTGGTTGGGTTAAATGTTTTTCAAATCAACTCATTTTCCTCAAATTTAAGGAAAATGACTCCCCTTCAAAAATTGAGGAAAACATTTTCCAAAATTCTCTTCCAACTTCAAATTGCAATTTTTTTTTCAAGAAAATCAATTTATTTTGTCCCTACCCTCAAACCAGCCCCCCCCCCTCCCCCCGTCCCAGCCACCCCCCCAAAAAAAAATTTAAAGCTTGTTTTTTTAAAAAAAATTTAACTTCAATTTTTTATTTTGTTACCCCACCCCCAAAAAAAAAAAAACCCAGAAGTTGTTTTTAAAAGATATTTTCAATTTCAATTTTAGTTTTTTACTTTATCCCACTCCCTACCCTAGACCCCCCCCCCATCAGCCCCCTACCAGCCCCACCCCCCTCCAAAAAAAAATTTAAGTTTGTTATTAAAAAATATTTTCTACTTTAATTTTTTATTTTTCACCCCTACCCTCAAATTTAAGTTTGTTTTTTTAAAAAAATTTCAACTTTAAATTTTTATTTTTTCACCCCTACCCTTGACCACCCCCGCCCCCCCCCAAACCCTCCCCAACCCTCCCCAAATTTTTTTTAAGTTTGTTTTAAAAAATATTTTTCAATTTCAAAACATATTTTCTATTCTCTAGTAAAAATAAAAGATACTTTCTCAAAAACATTTTTCAATCATAAATCAAACACTAAAAAATCTTTTTCGAAAACTATTCTCTACTCACCAACCAAACATGAGAAAATAAGTCAAAAATCTACTTATTTTCTAGAAAAACATTTTTCATGGAAAATATTTTCCTTCATACCAAACACACCCTCAACCTTGACTTGTCAGAATAATTCTGCAAAGCACTTGGTGCGCGGGGCAACCTTCATTGTGAGGCAAGAGGTCCATGCCGCCCAGTCAATCGCGGAGCTTGAGCTCCAAGATGCGACGTCCATCTCTGAGATAGGTCCTTTTTTGCATCCTCTGAAGTTTCACGAAAAGTTTGGCAAGGGGGCTAACTCAAGTGCTTTCCCCGCACCACAAATCCCTCAATTAGCACTATCTTGGCTTTATTTTTTTATCTGGGATACTTTGCTTTAGGTTTTGTTACTCCTGGTCAATTCTTGTTGCATTTTAGCCTGAAAAAATCTAATCACATTTATTTCCTCACCGCAATAATTATACTTAAAATATATGAATATAAGTGAGTTTATCCTCAATACTTGGCTAAAACATGGGTAAAATATGGCATTTGGGTGTGTAAATACGCCTCAGATCAACGCATGGTTCTAAATTATTTTTCTGGAAGAACAAGTTGTTGGGCCCTATGATTTTAGAAGAAGAATTCCAGTCTTTTTTAGAAAAGTTAGCAACAAAGGGTCTAGTATATCAGAATTAACAACATAACTCTTAGAACCTAATCTTCATAAGGAACATTTAGGATTTGGAGTTGTCTGATCTGATGGATTTCTATGCAAAACTGACAAGGTTCTTGGTTAACCCTAAAATCAAGAATAGACTATTGTGGGGAAATTTTAGACATGTAACACGAACAGCAAATGGGGGCTGCTCCAGGTGATGCACATCAGCTGGTTCCCCAAAGTTGAAAATCTCCGACGAGGTCCTCAAGAATCATTCAGAACCCCGCGCACGCATGCAAGATGTGCTACCACACCAAAATCGACATTAAGGACTCAACGAAGATGTTGAAACTTTCAAATGAGGTCGTTTCGATGAAAACTGGATCCCATACCTAAACTCTGTTTTAACCCAAATTCCACAAGGGGGCTCAAGATGAGTCTGGAAGCCTTAGGATTCGCACCAAAGGTCCTTCTGGACCAAACTCAATGTTACAAAGCTAACGAAACAGTTAGAATTGCATTATGAGGCCGTCTTCATAACCTTTTGACTGAAGTCAACCGTTCAAGTTTCAAAAGCTGTAAAATACGAAAACTTGCTCATAAGCAAAACAAACGACCAGTTGACCAAACTATCAGTCCCACTAAGTCATAAAATGACTTGGGATCTCTTTAGGAAAACTTTAAACGCTGAAAAGAATGCCGAAAGGAGAAAATGACCTGGAGGGTCATTACACATGGAAGTCTCTTAGAGTTGTGAGATAGTTGAAGTGGGCCCTAGGTACAAGTTTTGTGATATCATCTTAGTATTCTATCATACTTTAAGCTTTCTGTGATGTTGACTGGGCTATTTTTTGAAGGAAAATATTTTATTTATAAATTCAAAGGTTCTTGAATCTTACTTTTATGTATTCTGTATATTTTTGTATATTCTATATTTTCTGTATGTTTAAAATAACTAGTAACATCCCTATTTATAAAGGTAAAAACCAAATTAAACTAGGATTAGGAACCACTATAACTAACATATCCTAGTTAAACATAAATAAGAAAATATCATAAATAATAAATCCTAAACACCTAGAATTCCTACACCAACTTTGAATTATTATTTCCAACATTCTCCTGTAATTCAAAGTTGTATACTTTTGTCTCTTTCTTCTTGTCATTGTTGTTGAATTGGAGACTTCTCTTCAGTCTTCAATCTTCAATCTTCAATATTCAATTCTTGGAGTACTTCTCTTCAATTCTCTTTTTTTTTCTTGGTTGTGTTGGAGCACCTTCTCTCCAACTTCCAAGTGTTGGAGCACTTTCTCTCCAACTCGCAATATTTTTTTTCTTGGTTGTGTTGGAGCACTTTCTCTCCAACTCACAATATTTTTTCTCTTGGTTGTGTTAGAGCACTTCTCTCCAACTTCCAAGGTTGATTCCCTTCCCACCAACGCCTTTTCTTTTTGTTTTTTTCCTTTGGTGTTGGAGCAGTATCTCTCTCCAACTCTTGTTGATGCCCTTCCCATCAAGTCCTTCTTTTTTTTTGGTGTTGGAGCACTCTCTCTCCAACTCTCGTTGATGCCCTTCCCATCAACTCTTTTTTTTTTACCTTTTACCAACTCTTAATTAGAGAATAGTTTCTTCCTCTTGTTCCTCTTGTGCCAAATTTGCTTGGATCTCTTTAAAGTTGCAATCCTTTTGAAGGTGACCAAATTTTTTTGCAATTAAAACACTTGGGACTGGTACTTTTTGTCACGACCCAAGTCTACACCTTAGACGTGGCCAACACTCGAAGACCATTGCTAGTCTCCAAGCGAACCCTCATCCTGGCTGACTACAAGCGGAAGACTAACTCAAGCATGCAAAAGCTTAAAAATTAAATAAAATTCACGAAACTTAAATAGAAAGCTTTAACTCAAAAGAAAACTCTGAATAAAATAAATTATTCAACTCGCCATAAAATAGGAAACTTAAGTCTTTAAAACATTTAATAAAATAAATGAATAATACAGACTTCTCAACTATATTGACTATCTATGAAGCCTCTAATTGATAAGGATGGAAGTCAAGACAAGACCCACGACATCCTGACTAAACTAAAAAGTAAATGAAATCCTCCGGAAACAAGGAGGCTCACCATAGCTAACTCGAACTCCCGGATGTATCAACGAATCTCCTGTTGATGATCCTGAATACCTGTGTCTACATCATGAGAAGATGCAGGCTAAATGGCTCAGTACGTGGAATGTACGAGCATGTAAGAGGAATTCTAAAGCATAAACATAAGCTTGAAAAGAATCTGAAAGGAACTGAAAAACTTACCCGGCTCAACTCAACTCAACATAACCAAACTCATTTCAATATAAAGCAGTTTAAAACAAGTGCAATCTAAAGAAAAGCTGTTTAAAACATAATGTCAACTCTGTGTGTATGCAAAGATACAAATAACTCTGAGATGTATGTAAAAATACAAATAAACTGATGTATATAAAAATACAAAGTACTATTGTGGGAGTTTCTCTAATCGACAACCATCACATAAGAGCTATTGTGATGATACAACGATCTTCCTCATGCTGCCAACGCATCCTATACCTTGCCACAGGTATAAGACCTGAACTACTAAGTGGATCCACTAGTCTATGCAAAAAGGATTCATCTAAAAAGTATGACCCTTTTCTACCCATGATGGCTACATGGTTTATGGAGACGTGAGTTATCTGAACCTAGGCTCGTCCCCATATCAGTGCATAATACTACTCCCAAAATATGATAATAGCTTTTTATGTTTAAACCATACTTCTTTCTATGATTTGAGATAATTGCTCAAAAACTTAGCTCAAAGGCTATCTTGGAAATCAAGGTTTCCTATCTTGCTTTATTGTGAAAGCATTTACTCTTTAACTGAAAACTAGCTCAAATGCTCTTTACTGAAAAACTAGCTCAAAGGCTCTTTACTGAAACACTAGCTCAAAGGCTCTTTACTGAAACACTCAGTTTTCCGTTCTTATTTAAATGTGAAAACATTTTAAACTCTTTTGGGAATACATAGTCCCCATATACTTTTGAAGAAATGAACTTCAACTTTACTCTTTATTGAACTCAAAACTTAAGTCTTAAAACAAAGTTAAAACATTTGTAAAAGACTTCATAAAATATGGTTCATGCCGAATTATGGACGTGAACGACTCGATGCAATGTTTTCAATAACCATAGATAGATCTCAATACTTGGAACTCAAGAACTTCACTAATACTACTCATTTCAAGAATGCTCAACTCAGAGGGTTCATGCGAAATTATGAGCATGAACTACTCAACTCAAAGACTCAAATATACTTCTCATCTCAAGACTGTTCAACTTATAGGGTTCATGCAGAATTATGGACATGAACAATTCAACTCAAGGACTTCATGGGTAACATGTAATAGTCCCATGATTATAAATATAATTTCATAGGGGATTAAGAAGTCAATACTCAAGACTTAGAACTTGAAGATACTACTTCTTTCAAAGATACTAAACTAATGGAGTTCATGCGGGAGTTATGAGCATGAACGACTCGACTCAAGGGTCAAAATATCAATAAGGAACTCAGGTATACGACTCTTCTCATTCTCATACTTACTTTTCAAAACTCAACTCAAATCAATGGTGGATCTCAAAGGATTCACAATTGAACTCAAAAACTTTCTTGAACTCTATTCTTAAGTCTCTTGAATGTGAATTACGAATTCAAGAGTTATGGTTCATGATACGAAGAATCTAGGTGATAGTGTAGACTCATGAATTCATTCTCCTCACTCTCACGCTCACTTACTCGAGTCTTGAAACAAGTAATTAGAAGTTGTAGAAGACTCCTCAAAGGACTCAAAGGGGCTTTCTCAAAATGTCTGAAAGAACTCTCAAGACTCAACTTTTAACTCTACCTTGAATTTGAATTATGGATTCAAGGGTTATGCTTTGGAATGTGGGACCTCTCAATGATTTAGGAGGGTTAAGATAGTTGATCACAAGAACGGGTGAAGACCCAAATCAAAGAACATTGGCGCGACGCGGAGATGGAATTAAATTGTTGGTCGCTAAAATATTTTTGAGGCAGAGGACTTCGTATCCTCTTCGCGACGCGGAGAGGGGGTGACTGACTAGATGCTGAAAACTTAAGCGCCTCTGTGACACGGACCTAATTGCAATTATCTGCCCGATCTTTTATTCCTCTCCCAAACTCGACTCAATTCGCACCCAAAGTAGTTTTATCAACCAAGTTCACAACATTTCACAAACCCAGAACGACTTCAACGAAACCCATATAAAATCTATCAGGGAACTCAACTTGTTTGCAAAACTCAAACCTTAAGAACTCAAAGACATTCAGTAATGGCTAAAACTCAAGAACTTCTCAAGAACTTAATAATTCAATCTCAAAAACGAATTCAAGGATAGAATTAAACATGATTGGTGTGAGGGCGAACAAGCCCAACACTATGAAAGCTTACATACCTAAAAGAACCATCTTCTTAAAGGAAAATCTTGAAAGATGAACCCTAGCCTTAGCGTTTCTTGAATCCCTTGAGCGTAGAATTTTAGGAGTGGATGAGAGGGTTTGATTTATGAAAAACTAATTTTCTACACGTTTAGAGCAATTTAGATGACCTCCTAAGGGTTTTTAGGACTAAAATACCCTTAAGGAAATAATTAAAGTGAGCTGAGAGTCGGAATAATTTTTCACCAGGCAATGAGGTCCGTATTGGCTCCGTAACGCGGAGCCATCGCAGAGCTACTGCCAGGTTTGGGCGTCTTTAGTAAATCAGTCATAACTTTTTACTCAGAGCTCGAAATTTAGTAAACTCTATGGCGTTGGAAAGAGGACTCGAAGGGCTTTAATTTAATTCTTAAGGGTCTACTAACTCATCCTATACTAAAAGTTATGGTCATTTGAATTTGACCCAAAATTTAATAAAAAACTTAGGAATGACTTGAATGAACTCTCTTAAGTTCTTCTTGAAACTTAAGGTGCTACCTCTAGTGACATTAATACTCAAGAAATTTTAAATTTCTTGCAAAAATCTCACTCACTACGAAGAACGGTTCGAGTCTTAGCTCAAATTTTTTTTGGGATGTTACACTTTTAAACCAATAATCATCCTTAGCATAATTATTTTTCTTACATATACTGCAAGGTGGATTTTTTTTTTGGATTGATTCACTTGATATTTTAGCAGCAAAAGCCTCTACAGTTGTTTGTTCATCTCTAATTGCCCTTCTTTGCTCAACTGCTTGCAAAACGTTCACCAAATCATTGACTAATTTTTTTTAGAGATCTTTAGACTCCTCAAGTGAAGAGATCTTGGACTCAAACTTTTCAAGCAACGTTACAAGAACTTTCTCAATAATTCTGGTATCGGGAAATTTTTCACCAAACAATCTAATTTTGTTAGCAATTGATGTGAGTTTGCCAACATAATCTTTAATTCCTTCTGTTTCTTTCATCTTTTGAATCTCAAATTGTCTTTTAAGGTTCAGAACTTGCATTAACCTTGATTGCTCATTTCCCAAATATTCATCCTTTAGAGAATTCCATATTTCCATTGGAGTTTCACACGTCATGATTTTTGTGAAAATTTCTTCAGATACTGAGGAATATAAACTATTCATTGCTTTGAACTTTTTTATTTTTTCTTCATTATGGTTTTTGATTTGAGCCAAAGTTGGATTGGCAGGTAGTGGTGATGTACCATCTTCTTTAACAATATCCCATAGATCCACAGATTGTAAATATGTCTTCATCTTCACATCCCATAATTGATAATTTTCTCCTTTGAACATAGGAGAAGAAATTAGCGAAAACATATTTGATGTCATATATGTTATTTGGTGGTGAAGATTACTGACTCTGATACAAATTTGAAGGAAAATATTTTATTTATAAATTCGAAGGTTCTTGAATCTTACTTCAAGTTCTATGTATTCTGTATATTTCTGTATATTCTATATTTTATGTATGTTCAAAATAACTAGTAACATCCCTATTTATAAAGGTAAAAATCAAATTACACTAGGACTAGGAACCACTATAACTAACAAATCCTAGTTAAACATAAATGAGGAAATACCATAAATAATAAATCTCAAACACCTAGAATTCCTACTTCAACTTTGAATTATTATTTCCAACATTTTTCCAAGTACAAGAAGATCCATTACATTACAGGATACTTGGTTAAGTTTTGTGATTTCTTAATGTCATGCAAATCTAAGAAATAGAATGTCAATTCCATAAGCTTAGCAGAAGCGGAGTATAGAAATTTGGCCTCCATTATTGTTGAATTAGTCTAATTAGTTGGTTTGTTTAAAAAAATTGGTGTAGAATTTAGATACCATTCCCATTCATTATGCCAATCAATCTTATATTCAGTTAGCAACTAATCATATGTTTCATGAGCATACTATACATATTAATATTTACTGTCATTTCACCATGTAAAAACTACAATTTTGGCTCATTGACACAATCTGTCTGTCCTCTTTAGAATAAAAGACTGACTTACAACCATCTTTCTTGTGTTAGAGAGGAATACCACCATTATTACTCCTAGTTTGACGGGCTTGTGTGTGTATGAAAGAATTACTAAAGTATGCTAAAGCAGCATAGTAAGGAACTTGTGTACATATACTAATTGTGTAATTAAGTTGAATTAGCTCTTTTCTTAGTAACATAATTAGTTAGGATGTTAGTCTGTTATTACAGTATATAAATAGCTAGATAGGAAGTTACTCTGATTATTCAACTCTAGATCTGTAATCACACTTAAATATTGTATCGCTTTTCTTCCCTATTTATCCACTCTAGATCTTGTTGTGTAGTACATTGCAATGACATTACATTTGAATTCCATTTACATATAGTTAAAGTTTACATTTGTTATCAATCATGATTTTCCGAATGGGCGTGCAGGAGGCACAAAATGGATGCATAAGGTAAGAAAATGCAAGGATGATGCAGAGTGTGTGAAACGTTTGAGATCATGTGGTGCCATATTGGTGGGGAAAACAAACATGCATGAGCTTGGTACTGGAACTAGTGGTATAAATCCTCATCATGGGTAAGAACAATTTGTTGTTGTATTTTTTTAATTGACATAAATATTATATTTATTTTAGTCGGAAATAAATTATAAGGGTCGACGTACCTTTTAGCCTAAGGACATCACTATTTTTGGATATCTCTAATATGCACTTGCCGATATTTTTGAAAAGTCTGAACAACGTAGCTATAAAGCACATATGTGATATGGTTAATTTATGTTAAGGGGTGAAAAATCTTGTACTAATATCACAGTATAGTAATTATATACTTGATTCATTATTGTTTTTATAGAACTACTAGAAATCCCTACAATATTGGAAGGATTGCCGGCGGTTCTTCTAGTGGTTCTGCTGCTGTTGTGGCGGCAGGATTATGCCCTGCTGCCCTTGGTGTCGATGGAGGAGGTAATCATTCACTAAACTTTCAATTTTCTGACATAAGCTTTATGATATTTGTTTCTCTATTTTTCCCCACTATAAATATTTGTACTAGAATAGTTAATGGACCAAACATATATTCAAAATGTACTTAAAAATAGGCCTAAGCTTTACTAATTCTGGAATTAGGAGGTGCCGTTCATGGTTTTTCTTTAGGGCGGTAAATGACGTGACGTTGTTTCAAATCTTTGAGGCTGTGAATACTTTATAATTTCTTGCTTGTTCTCTTCTTCATTCAAACCTTGTAATTCACTTTGGATGTCCCTAGGCTTAGCTTTCATTCTTTAACATTCATCTAGCAAATTAATGGTCTTGAGTCCACCTGGTCATTTCTCTTTCACTCGCACCTTCAAATAAGGTAACACTACAGTTGATTTGCTTACAAATGCTGAACATGGAAAAATAACTATCTTCTTCACCAAGGCTATAAACCTTCCTTCTAAGATAACATTCACCTTGAAGAATAATATAGGTGACAAAATTCAAATGAAGAAGGGCAAATTCATATCCGACTCTGGCTGAAATTTGTTTCATTGCTTCTATCAGAAGGATTCTAGATTTTTTGTAAGCCTATCTAATGAGGAGCAATCCTCCTCCTTTTTCTTTCCTTTTATTTTGATAAGTTACAGTAAGGATACTCTCCTCATTCATGCGGAGGTCAGGTTTCACTCCTTCTATGTTTTTTTTTTTTGCTTATCTATTGAATTCCATTAAGGGAACCTTCAAAAAAATAAAATAAAAATTAACCTCCTTGAGCTAGTTGTTAATATTCTTAACTCCACGTCAAGTACTATATTAGATGTCTCCTTCTTCTCACTTGAACAGTGAATTCGTTCTCGAATTCATGGGTTCACTAACTACATCAAAAATAAATCAAGCCAATGTCGTCATTAAAAGAGTTTGAACATTGAATTCACAACAAATCGACTTCTCATGCATTATGACAGATCTTTTTAGGATTTGGAAAAGCTTATCTCCTTTAGGCATCAACTTGTTTTTCCTCTTGCTTGAGAAACTTTCCTTTGTAAATTGAACCCAAATCCAATCTCCTAAATGAAATTCAATATACTATCAAACTCAATTTCCAGCATAAACGATTTCAATGTGCTCAACTCAACCAATAACTCTGATTCAGTGCGAAAATTCTCAACATCCCCAAACTCATGATTATTTATGCATAGAAGATAATATGTCAATGTATGACATATCAATATAAAATAATATGTCAATGTATGACATATCAATATAAAATAAGAAGAACACCAGTTAAACACATTATCTTTTATGTTTTTAACTTTAAAGGAAGCCCATCACAATAATAGTTATATCATACTCCCTATCACATGTATTGAAGATCACAATTGAATATGTATTTAATCAATCTTGTATAGGATATAGTTTCAGTTAGTTATGCACTCTGTCAGTTAGTTAGTTAGCTCATAGTTGTTAGTCGGTTAGCATATATTCCTTTCTCAACCAATTGGTTGTGTACAACTGTCACATTCACTCTCTTGTATATATACGTCACTGATAATCAATAACAAGTAAGCTTTTCATTTTACACAAAATCACAAGTTCTCTCAATCTGTTTCTTCAGTGATTAGCTATGGCTTCCATGCCTTGTATTGGGTAAGTTCTTCACCATTGATGTGAACTTTAATATGGTATCAGAGTGTAGGTATCTCAATTCGATCTTTTAGTTTCCATCACTGTTAATCAGTGATTGTTCGTTTCAATTTTGATTTTTTTGATTCGATCTTGTTCATCGAGTTATTTCAGAGATTGGTAATCTCTTCGTGTTCATCTCTTCTTCCTTTACTGTGAGGAGTTTCTCAATTTAGAATTCTTCCTTTTCGATTGTTCTTTTGATCAAATCAAAAACACATTCATGGCTGTTGGTGAAAGTTCATCCGTCTCTGAAGGAGCTAGTAATGCTACTGGTAATGACACAAATAATGCCTTGTATGTGCATTCATTGGATATCCCAGGGATGATGCTTGTTCGTGCTCAATTTGATAGAGCAGGTTATTGATCTTGGAGGAGGGGAGTTATGCGAGCCCTATCAGTAAAGAACAAATTAGGCTTCATTGATGGAAACTGTGTGAAACCGAATGTGAATTCATCTCAGCTTCGTCAATGGCAGAGATGTGATGATATGGTCACATCATGGATTTTGAATTCATTAAGTAAGGAAATTTCAGACCGTCTAGAATATGTCAGTATCTTAGTGGAACTTTGGAAGGAATTGGAAGATAGATATGATCAAACAAATGGGGTAAAATTGTATCAGATACAAAAGGAAATTAACGATCTTACACAAGGAGTGTTAGACATTACTGTCTATTACACAAGGATGAAGAAGTTATGGGAGGAGTTATCTGATATAAGCATTTGAATCCTGTAACCACTTTGATTTCTACCAAAGCTTTGAATGTCTAGACCACTTCAGGTATTTCAGATTTGAACCTGAGAAAATAAATCCAATATATTCGTGTCATATCATTAATGAATGCTATAAAATATTTACTTTTGTTTAGAAAAGCAGTCCTATGTGGTCCACACAAATCAGTATGGACTAATTGAAGCTTCATTAATGCTCTCTAGGTTGTCATGGCAAAAGACATCCTACTTTGCTTTCCCAATTGACATGTGTTGCAAGTTGCATCTTTGTCCTCCATAAGTGGCAGTCCTCGAACTATATCTTTCTTCAGCATGTACAAGAGTTCCATG
This sequence comes from Solanum okadae, assembly GCA_036553675.1. Taxonomy (NCBI): domain Eukaryota; kingdom Viridiplantae; phylum Streptophyta; class Magnoliopsida; order Solanales; family Solanaceae; genus Solanum; species Solanum okadae. The sequence continues at coordinate 37,435,719 of CM071689.1, forward strand.
TGATGGAAATGTCCGAGTCTCTTGTGCCGTATATTTGTTGTCATCTCTTGGCTCGTATAGGCAACCAACTTTTTCTCCATTGGATCAAAGGGAAAACTATTCCCTCTCATTTTAATTTGACATATTTGTTGGCCCTTTGGATCAAAGTTCACACACTTCTTGTCCTCAAACATAAGCTTAAAACCATTTTCCAAAAGGTTCCTTACTCTCAACAAATTTTGATCAAGTTCAGAAACAAAAAGTACATGTGAGATTAACTTTGTACCTGAGTAGCTTTCAATAGCTACTGTGCCTTTCCCTTTGGCAAAAAGATAATCGCCATTACCAATTCTGACTTTAGAGATTGCAGATCTGCCTATCTCTCTGAAAATCTCCTCGTCATGAGTCATCTGTTTTGTAAAATCACTATCAATTAACCAGTTTTCACTTGAACTTCTACTTGCAAAACAAGTAGCCACAAATAATTGATCTTCTTCTTGTTCGTCTGCAATTTAGGCTCCATTTAATTGTTGTGGTCCTTTTTCTTTGCAAATAATCTTAGCATGACCAAGTTTATGTCACTTTTTGCATCTCATATTAGTTTTTCTTCCAACATTTGAAGTGTGGATGATTCCTCTTCCCACAATGCTGACATGGTGGATATTTTCCACCTTTGTTGTCATTGCTAGAATTGCTATTAGTTTCAGTAGTTGTAGCATAACTCTTCTTGAACTTCTTCTTCCTACTTTGCCTCCAGCATTGAATTGATGCCTTGCTTGCAAATCTCCTTTAACAGTTGCCTTGTTCCTCATAATTCTTCTTTGTTCTTGTACTTGCGAGGAGTTTAAAAGTTTTGCCGAAGTAATGTTTGACATATCTTTTGTATTTTCCAGTGAAGCAGTTGTTGCTTCAAAATTTTCAAGTAAAGTAACAAGAATTTTCTGCACAATCCTTGTATAAGAAAGTTCGGCACCAAGTAATTTTACCTTATTGGCCAGAATAATAAGTTTATCTGAGTACTCTTTAATTGTCTCAGATTCCTTTATTTTTTGCATTTCAAATTCCCTCACTAGGTTCAAGACCTTCATGCCTCGAATTCTTTCATCTCCATAATATTCCTCTTTTAGAAAGTCCCATATTTTCTTAATCGATCTAAGAGTCATGATCGTGGAAAAAATAGTAGGAGATACTTCACCATATAGACACACTTCCGCCTACAACTTCGTGCTCTTCTTTTCTTTGTGAGTTCTAATTTGAGCCATTGTAAAATTGCTTGGTAAAAGAAAGAACTTCATAATCCTCCTCTACTGCCTCCCAAAGATGTCATGACCCAAAGTACACCCTAGACGTGGCATGGCGTATAAGACCTCGAGAGGCCCTACACCAGCCACTTGACATTTATGCAACACAATATAATAGAAAATTTGAGAACTTAAAGAAGGAAGTCTCACATTATAAACGAGTTTGACATAAAAGCAAAAATCTAATTATAGTCTCGACAAGCCAATCTAATACATCAAGAGTGGTTGGGACATAACCCATACACCACATAAAATGCCGAAAAACTAAAGACATAAGAGAATGTAAAAAAAAAAATATAGGTGACAAGGTCTTGGAACATGAGGACTCACCAAGTCTTCAATCTACAAAGCAAGCCACTAGCCACGAACGGGAGGAAGATTACCAGACCCTACATTTTGAGACAATGTAGGCACAAGTATGCATTAGTATATAGAATGTACTAAGTATGAGGTATATACATGAAAAGATGACATATGACCATAAGGGGACATAACGGAAAATATAATGTACATGACCAAGCTAAAACGTAGTAAATCTGTAAAGAAGAATAAAAAATCACGAACATGGTTAATTCATCTTAAAATCATATTGAAAGATTCATCAAACCTTGAAAGTAACTTAGTTCATTTTTGTAGGATATTTACCATTAACCGATAAAGATCATGTGAGCTATAACATGAAATCCAGTGTCTTGCTCCCACACTGAAAATAGAGGTTCTTACTTGCCAAAGAAATGACCTTAAACTTATAGCGTAGGTGTATCAACTAGCTATGTATTTCTAATACAACTCCTACGGGGGCACGTAGTAAGGGAAAATGAGATTGCTACTAAAGACCCGACCTCTATTAACGGGAGAGCCTCCATCTCAATGTCAACTCGGTGATAAGTAAAAATCCCAACAGAATAGTCATATTTATAAACATATCATCATACATGGAATAACATAATTAAGCTACTAATCCAAGCTTAAAACATCATAGAGTAGCTCCTTAAATCATGAATCATCCATGTGTGAGAAAACCTTTCACCAATCATGATTCCTTAACATGTGAGAAAATTCTTTCACAATTTTATTAGTGCTTATTTTAAAACAACCTAGATCATAAAACATTTTTTTTCATAAATCATGCATAGCTTTCTTAAAGCATCATTGATAGATTCATACCTTCTTCATAAATTCATACTTTAAGAGTTCATAGTCAAAATTATGAATAATGCATGGGTTCATACGAAATCAATTGGAAATCATGTAATTGAGTCACAACAATCATGATAAGATCAAAAATAAAAAAAATTGAATCAACACAATTAGAATTCATGCAACATTGATTGAAAACCTAATCAAATTGATGAAATTGAACTTGGAGAATTGAGAAATCTTTGGAACTCAATGGATGAATGAAACCTACATACCTTAATTATCAAAGCCCAAAAGAAATGGAGAAAAATTGAGACTTGAAGCTTGAAACCCTAGATGTTCTTCCTTGATCTTGAGAGAATATGAAGAGGATGAATGTGGATGTGAATTGGGGATTTGAGTGAATGAGAGGGTTTGGGTTGATTTAGGATTTGAAGGGTAGTTATAGGACTTTGAAATAGGGGCAAAATGACATATTATAGGTATTAAATATGTAGGAAAATACTCAAATACCCCTAATAAATAACAGTCAGAGGACCCTACGGTTTAGACCTATGGGCCGTAGAAATTCATATAGACCATGCTATCAAATGTAGGTCGAGTTACCAGGGCCTAAAATTGGCCAACTTCCTACGACACTATTTAATGGACCATCAAACCTTCTAAGGTCCGTATACCTCTCTTTTTAACCCAAAATTTCACTAAGTTGGGATTGCCCCTACGAAACCCATCTACGACTCGTCCAAATTTCTACCACTCGTCTTATTCATTCGTAGGTCAAATTTCAGAAACTTGAAATTCTAAAAACCCAACTCCAGTTCTACGGTTACCTCCCTACGGCCTGAAGGAAGTCCTACGGGTCGTAGGTCTGTCTCGTAGACCACTGGATCAGTGCAAAAATACATTTTTCCTTTTCTATCAAATTTCCAATTTCCTAGGTGTTACAAGAGATCACATGCATCCATGTAGACTTCCATCCTAACAACCCAAACCTGATAGTTTTCTCCATAAAAAATTGGTGGAGCAATTGATGAAAAAAATACATTCTGCAAGCTAGTTTTATGAAATGGCTTAATTATGTTTGGGTTTTACTCAATCAATATAACTCACAAATTCTCACAAGTCCCTTAAGATATAAAGGGCTCTGATGCCAATGTTAGGGTTTAACAAAGGAGAATAAGAGATGATTGAAGAAGAAATGAAAAAAAAGTGTTTTCTATTGATAATATGAGACTGAATAAATACATTGCAACTTAACTAAGATGCTGTAAGGTAATGCTAAAAATCTGCTAAAACTAAGTTTTTGCTTGCTGAAATTGAGGAACTAATACTTAACAGTATCTAACAAAATTTTAAACAAACCAGGAAACAATAAACAACCAAAGTATAGCAATTTATTCTGGTGTGCACTTCCTCAACATTCGTCTATCCTACGTCATCGTCTAGCTTGAATTTAGGTCTTGTAGTTCAGAACTGCAACAAAATCTAACACCAAACACCATAAAAATCTGTTTCTCCAAAATTTCATTTGAGTGTCTGAGACTCACTTGAACCCCTAGTGTGCAAACCAAATATGTAAACTACTCCTAAAACACAATACAAACTTATTGAAATACTCAAAACACCGATATGATGTAGCCTCACCTAACAATAGTGGTTCGTAGCGATGAAGGTTGCTAGTGGTGATTGTGATAACAAAAGAATGTGTGGTTGTTGATGATGTGTTGGTTGTAGTTGGTGGTGGTGCTAATTGTTATGGTGGATGTAATTGATAATATGGACTGCCTGTAGTGGTGGTAGCGATTGATTATGATGGTGGAGGTGGATTGGTAATAGGGATTGCTTGTAATGGTGGTAGTGATTGATTATGATGGTGGAGGATGATGCAACGGTTGTGGTTGCTTTGGATATAACTATAATAATGGAGGTGGTACATGTGGTAGCGACTGGAGTAGTGGCTGATTATGGTGGTAGTTTACGGTGGTGATTGTGATGACAAAAGTTGTTGGCGGCTTTAATAGTGGTTGACATTAATGATGATGACCTAGGTGGTTGGTGGTGACATTAATCAATAACCATCTCTCAATGATATTAAAATTTTATTTAGGTTCTTTATAATGAAGACCTATTCAAACCAAGTAAGTGTTTAAATCATAATATAAACAAATGCATTTAATAGCCTAAAGTTTGAACCATTTATATTGAGACCTCCATTAAGTGCAAATAAATGAGACAATAGAAATTTACTCTTAATTACATGTTCACTTCATTAATTACATGCTCACGAGCCTATAAACACTCGCAACAATTTCACATGTGTGAAGGGTGCAGTAGGCTCTGTAAACGTTTGAAGGAGCGTGTACTTTGGGACGGACAATGTATTTTCTTATTTAGTTGTGTCTGTAATTTTATAATCAAGGATAATATTTTGTAAAGACCTTTTTAACTCATCTTTACTCTTAACTTTTTGAGTAATATAAATTAGCTGATTATTTTTTTTTCTGAATAAGTTTAGGTTCTGTAAGAATGCCTGCTGCTCTTTGTGGAGTTGTTGGTTTTAAGCCAAGCTTTGGACGTGTATCACACTCAGGGTATGTATTAATTTTGTTGATACAAAGACTAAAGCTTTCACTGCACTGCACTTGTATAAGTCCAGAACATGATCAAGATTTTGCAACACTCAGTTGACACAATTCCAAGAAATATGTGTAGTTTCTATAAATGACGTCGATTCCCAATATATATTGATTCTTACCTCGACGATCTCTTGTTGGTCAGTGTTCTTCCTCTGAATTGGACAGTTGGAATGGTAGGGATACTTGCCGGTACAGTTGAAGATGCACTTCTAGTGTTAGTATTATTTACTAGCTTTAAAGTTAAGTTCATTTAGAATGTACAAAGCTAATCAAATTGTACGTTGACTTAATTTCCAGTTATGCAGCTATCAGTGGCCCCAATTCATCACATCATTCTCAAACCGCTCTCGTAAAAATTATCTCTCTCCTTAAAATTATGTATTTATAACATATATTTATCATCGATCACAAGGATTTAAATTTCTTTATAGCAGCCAAAACTATGTTTCCCTCTGCTCAAATCACCAAAGCCTATACCTAGTATCAGATTAGCCAAATATGGGGAGGTTTGTTTCTTTTTATTAGCCTTGCTAGTTTTTCCTTTTCTATTAGTCATATACATATAATATAAACTTCACTTTTTGTTTTTGTTTTTCATTGTTTCTTCTGTTTAGTGGTTTAATGACTGCAATGAGGAAATAAGAGTTTGTTGTTCTCGAGCTTTAGAAAAATTGCACGACAACTATGGCTGGGAGGTAATTTAATCATTTCCTAATATTTCTTTTTTCTTGTAGAGAACTCCATCTAGTTAATTCTTCAGTAATTGAAAATGGTTATATGTTTAAACATTGTTTCAAGGCTAAAAAGGTATAATACTACTACTTACTTATCTTACCTCAAAACTAGCGGAGGAGGATGATCTAGAATTTGAAGTTTATGAATATCTCTAACGATTTCAAATGAATATACATAGATGTTAGAAATGCATTTTTACATGGACATCTGTATATTATGAGTCAATCACCAGAACAAATTGATCCTAGGTATCTCAATCACGTTTGTCTATTTGAAAAAGACATTATATGGTCTTAAACAAGTATATATCTAGAGCCTCATTTGATAGATTTATTCTACACGTACTTCATGTTGTATTCATGTATAGTAGAGAAAACCCTTCCTTGTACATTTACACTTCACTGCAAGAGAGGCACAATTATACTTATACGGTATATATATAGATAATATAGTAATAACATGAAGTAAATGTGACAAGTCAATTTATGCAGAGGCCAAATAGTGAGCATCTTCAAAGTGTCAAATGAATACTTAGATATATCAAATAAACTATGCAACATTATTTCGCAGTCACCCTTCGGTTTATATATATAGGTACTCAGATATAAACTAGGGAGGTATTAGTGCAACACTACATGATACAATATTTATCTTGGTGCAAACAATATTTTTTTGAGCTTCTAAGAAAGCCTATATACAATAGCAAAGTCAATCGATGAAGTTTAATATAGAGTATTGGCCTCTGTAATCAACATTGATCATCCAACACACTTTCTCTTTTCTCTCTAAAACTGGCCTGAAGTCTCAAACACTTCAATATCATGTGACTTGTTAATGTATTTGTGACACTTAATAATCTAATTAGTCTTTCAACTGGTGTAATTAAAGTTACAAATCTATGTGATTGTACATCTGAAAATGAGGGTGCATGTGATATCCTAGAAAACTAATTACTTCAACGTAACTATAATTTTTTGGAGTTGTGCTAAAGAAGCATCTCATATATATACTTTGAATATTTTTTGTAATCATGTTAACATTCTTGTAATTTATATTTTAAAGACCATAGAAGTTACAATCCCAGAGATAGAGGTAATGCGGTTGGCACATTATGTGACAATTGGATCTGAATGCAGTACTTCAATTGGCCGTGAACTAGAAAAATTGTAAGTTAATTTTCTTTCTTTTTAACACACATTCCGCATATTATATTAGTATTCTTCTGCTAAATGATCATATATTTTGAATATTGACATATATAGGAATAAAGATGAAGTAGGATGGGATGCTAGAGTTGCACTTTCTGTATATGGTTCCTTTAGTAGCCAGGAGTATTTGAATGCTCAAAGAATTAGGTAAGCACAATTTCAGAATACTTACTCTTCTTTCGTAAGTTTTAATTAATTTGTGACTCTTGGTCTTACATGAGATATATCATTTGACTTTTATTTACATTTAGGTGCTAAGGGAAATGGGAATTTGCATTATCATTATGAGATATTATGATTTTCTTGGTGTAACACTAACTGAAGATCTCACAAAAAAAAAGGGAATTAAACCTTAAAAATGGGTTGATCACCATAGTAACTGAGGAAGGGTATCATATAGACAAAATATACAGGATGCTTCATCCATCCACCTTTATACAATTAACTTATTACAAAAATATTGGATTTGTCATATCGAATCCTGATGTTAGGCATATTCTTTATCCAGTTTTTTTTTTGGAGATGTTGGGTAGACGATGCCAATATGGTAGAAAAACGTTGTAATCATCTCGAGTAGTAACAAATTTGGCAAGGGAGTCTACAAATTTATTAACTTCCTTTAAACAACGATTTACCACAATATTAGCCATGTAAACCTTCTGAATATTTTCTTCTACATCTCTTCGCACTTGTTATTCCTCATCAATCTTTTATAGAGTATCTAAACAATCAATAAATAATTCATCGCCAAAATAATAATATTGGTAGACATAGCTTATTTGAATGCACCAGTCCAGTCCAAACATAGAAGCTTCAACTTCTGCTATATTATCGGTCTTCATTACCATCACCATCAATTCCAACCTTGTTTGAATCTCTTAAAAACTTCCATCACTGTTAACTTTAATCATCCCATTCTCTGGTTTAATCTTGTAGTTAATTAACTATATCACAAATTTACAACCAATTATTATATATGCCGATGAATATTATATTTGGGTAGGCTTAGCTCTATTAAAGGAAAATTTTAATGATCTATAATATTTTGATACTCCATTTCTTTGTAGTACTTAATATTTTCTAATTCCCATATCTACAAGCAACATGGCTTTTCCATATTTTCCAACATACAACTATAAGAATAGTTTGTGAGCCAGATTACATGGTTTCTTCTTTTATTGTTAATTGTGTCAGGATATCCTGTATTGTGTGTTAGAAATTTAAATACCATATGAAACATAAGGGTATCATACGAAATTGTATTGTGTGTTAAATTGCGGGATGAAACATGAAATATAATAACAGTTACGAAATAGACAACTAATAGAATCATAAGCATAACATGAAAGCTGGATTAAATTCACTACAAAAGAAACCCCAATTACCAACAAAAAAATTCGTTGGTAAATTGATCAAATTGGTTGGCAAATTGAGTTACCAACCAAATGCCAACTTATATTAATCCGCTGCTAAAAGGCTCGTCAGTAAATATTACCAACCAATATTAATTTGTTGGTAAACTTACCAACCAAAAATCTGTTGGTAAACACCCAAAGATGTTGTTACAAAATTTTGAAACATGACCCTGAAATTTCCGTTGGTAAATTCACCAACTAATTTTTGGTTAGTATATCGTTAGAACCTTTACTAACGAATTGAAAGGAGTATGTAAATTTTTTTTCTTCATTATTCGATTCAGTTTTTAATACTTGGTAATTATAGTAACAAATGTCTGATAGTAAACTTTTCCAGATACATTGGTAATTGATTGACAATTTTAGTAATATAAAATTTATGTTGGTAATTTATCAATAAATTTCAAATACTTTTTTTTTTTGGTTTCCCATCCGGTGTCCGGTACCCACATTGGAGCCCGACTAAATCCGGATTCACCCCAGGAAGTCCCACATTGGGGGGTAAAGCGCTCCCTAACAAAGGCGACTCTGTACCCAAAGGGAATCGAACCCGAGACCTCTTGGTTAAGGATGAAGGAGTACTTACCACTCCACCACAACCCTTGTTAGTAATAAATTTTAAATACGTTAGTATGATTATTTGTTTTTCTAATAAATTTACTAATTGATAGTTAGTTTGTTGGTAATGTATCATTCAAGTTCAATGTTACGTTAGTAATTGATTGAAAATATGTTGAAAATATTATTAACTGAATGATTATCCAATAGTAAAATATTTATTAATTTATTGCATTTAAAAATCTAAGAGCATGAATATAAATCCAAAATTATTAATATCAATTTTATAAATCATATTTGAATGAAACAATGCAAAATATATGATAACAAGTTAAATTAATCTCAATATGACACATATCATTATATCAAATTTTTTAATTTGAACACGTTTACCAAAAATATTGACCAAATTTAAATTTTGGTCAAAACTTAAAACTTAAAATGTCTAACAGCACAAACTGAAAATGGAAGCCTCAAAACCTGAACCAACCATCCTATTAGATCTAAAAATGACCTTCCGAAGCTAATCGCGCTAATGGAATTCTCATCAGAGCACGTTTATAAAAAAATGTTAAGCAAAGTCAAATTTTGGCCAAAAGTTAAAAGTTAAAACGCCTAACAGTACAAACTGAATATGAAAACCTCAAAATCCAAACCAACCATCCTATAAGATGAAAAATGACCCCAGAGCTAACCGCGCTAACGAAATTCAAATTTGAGCATGTTTCCAAATATATTGACCTAATTCAAATTTTAGTCAAAAGTTAAAAGTTAAAACGCTTAACGACACAAATTGAAAATAAAAAACTCAAAACCCGAACCAACCATCCTATGAGACCAAAACTAAACTTATATGGCTAATCGCGGGGACAAAATTTCAATTCGAGCACGATTACCAAAAATATTGACTAAAGTGAAATTCTGGCCAAAACATAAAAGTTAAAATGCTTAACTACACAAACTAAAAATGGAAGCCTCAAAACCCGAACCCTCTATCTTATTACATAAAAAATGACCTTCCGCATCTAACTACATGACGAAATTCTCATCTGAGCACATTTATCAAATATATTGACCGAAGTTAAATTTTGGCCAAAATTTATAAGTTAAAACACCTAACGACACACTAAAAATGAAAGCCTCAAAACCTGAACCAACCATCCTATTAGATTAAAAATGACCTTTGGAGTTAATTACACTGACGGAATTCTCATCTGAGCATGTTCACAAAAATATTGACTAAAGTTAAATTTTGGCCAACATCTAACGGCACAAACAAAAAATGGAAGCCTCAAAACTTGAACCAACCTTCCTGTTAGATAAAAAATGACCTTTCGAAGCTAATGACAGTGACAGAGTTCTAATCTGAGCACGTTTACCAAAAATATTGACCAAAGTCAAGTTTTGGCTAAAATTTAAAAGTTAAAACACCTAACGACACAAACTGATTATGAAAGCCTCAACACTAGACGCTGATTTACCAAAAAATTTAACTTCAACTGGTAAATTTACCAACTATTCAAATATAAGTTAGTAATTAATAATTTACCAATAAATTTTATCACAGTTGGTAATAGTTACTATTCAACTAAACATTCATATGTAATATTACCAACTAATAATTAATATGTTGGTAAATTTTACCAATGGATTAATGATCGGTTGGTATATTACCAACTATTTTAATGATGTTAGTCATTTACTAACTACAATCTTTATTCGTCGGCAAAATTTCCAACTAATTGGATATTGGTTGGCAAGTTTACCAAGAAATTACATTTCGTTACTAATTTACCAACACATTTATATTTGGTTGGTAAATTTAGCAACACAATCTTGCCGTTGGTAAATGTTTGGTTAGTAATTCATTGGTAATATGTTAATAAATTATATAAACAATTTTTTGTCAAATTTACCAATCGATATATACTTCGTTGGTAATATTACAAACAAAAGGTGTGCGTTAGTAATATTTCAGTTGGTAATCCATTGATAGAATGTTGCTAAATTTGGCGCTATTTTTTCCCGCCGTATTTACCAACTAAAATACTTAGTTAGTAAGATATCAGTTGGTAATCTATTAGAATTTCATTGTAAAGTTTTAAAATATAATTCAGTTAGAAATATGTTGGTAATTTGTTAGTAGAATACTAACCAACTTAAGTTGTTAGTAAAATCTGTTGGCAATTTGGGGTTTTTTTGTAGTGAAAGGATAAAAATTCATTAGGTTGATGTTAACGTTATTGTCTTTCATCAGACATTAGTTCATTATGGGAGCTTATTAATGTAACCAACATAATCCACCATGGAGTCTGATGTTGTATCGATAAGTTAAGTCATCTTATATCTTGTCGAGTGTGTGAAACATACATGCATGACATAATTTTGTTAGCAAAGGTTCCATAATATATACGCCTTATTATTGGTGAACATAGAGGGTATGCCCGACCCAACAATATAATACGGTCCAAATCCTACATCACTTTCAGACAATTTTCATATGAAATTTATAGGAGTTGATGGAGTTGGTAGTGAGTTTTCATGACGAAAGCTCATTGAAATCATACCTATCTCATAATTAATTAAGAAGATTTTCAATAAAATGGGATGCAGGGAAGAAGAATAATGTTTCCATGCATGCGAAGGAATAGCCTTATGTACCTAATGATGAGTAGCAGGAAGCAATAAATAATTCTTCGTGGAATTAAGAAGAGTAGCTAAAAAATTCACCAGTATGTAGGTGTGAATTAATTCTTGGTGTTGCTACATTAATTAAGGAGAATCTTTAAGTGAAATGTTAGGTTATGTCGTTGTTGATTGAGATTTCTTAGAATATAATATATGTATTTATTTCCAATGGTGCTATTCCAAGGAAATATTTCTAATTAGCATGCATGCATCTTCCCAACTAGCTAATCTATCCTATACTCCAAGCTTTTTTGCAAGCAAACATCCTAACAAAAATGTAGTTAGTAAGTATATCATTTTTAGACTAGTTATTTTTCTGTTAATTTGATCAATATACATGAAATTATTAGGTAAATCAAGTGTTGTCCCTTTTGCTCATTAGTTTTTATTTATTTCATCTCCAGAAATCGGCAGCTGCAGTTTCACAAAAGAATATTTAGCATGGCAGATGTCATTGTTACACCAACAACAGGGTACGTATGGATGACAGAGCATTTACCAGAATAATAATAATAATATTCTTCACAACAAATGATAAGCTGATTAATCAAATCACAATTTTGCCAAATACTACTTGTGTAGGGTTACTGCGTACACCATAGAGAACGACACTCGCCACACCGGGGAACTCGACTACATAAATGGAGGTATCAACGTCATTTTATTAACATACATACATCACTGTACTTCAATGACTTTTTTCCTTTTAATTACACCCTCTCTCCCAAGACACATTTTACATTTCGACACTCAAACAACTCTATCATTCACCATAAATTTTTCATATTTATTGTGACTTATACTATTACGTAGTTTACAAATATATAAATTTGACTAGTTTTCAAAGTTAAATTAAATTACATTAATTCGATATTTTAAACAAAAAAAAATTAATATTAAAAAATTATACGAAAAATACTATAAGTTGCAATTTTTCGCATATATTAGTCAAATTTTTTATAGTTTGACTCTAAAAAAAGGAAATCATGACAATTAAAAATGGACGAAGGGAGTAATAGTTATCAAGTTGTTTCATCTGTTCCTTTAGGGAATAATTGTCTTTCTCATATTTGTCTTTGCTAGTTTCAATATTAATGAATTCATATTTAAGGCACTGAGTAACTAATCCCTGTTTGTAGTCTTGTTATAGAAGTCATCAGTTTCCTCATCAAAACTTGGTTCTCTATCTGCCATCATGGCCTTTCAGGAGCCCTTTTTCTTAGTATCATAGAATTGTTCCTTTCCAACTTTTCTTTTTACAATCAATTTCCCACAATGGGCAGTCCTTTATCATGTGATCAATTTTTTGTTTCAGAGAACTTATGTCTGCCATTTCTAACCTTTATTCCTTCTCATTTACCTTTCTTTAGAAACCACTTTAAGTTTCTTGTAATGAGTGACATTTCATCATCATCAAGATCAAAATCATCATGATACCAATCTGTCACGATCCAAAATCTAAGGTCATGATGACACCTACTAACATTCCACCAGTAGGGTAAGACAAACCCATAGCTTGGAACAAGAAGTAACAGGCTAGCACGTGGAAGATATACATAAGGAAAGCAAGGAACAAATATCAAAATAAAAGAAATATATATACATAGATAAAACATCCCCAACACCTAGTATCAGTGAGTAGTCGAGCTACTAATCCAAATAGGAGTACAATATAAATACAAATATACAGAACCGTCTCTGAATACAACATAATTAAAGACTAGTCCATCCAAAACAGAAGGAGAAGGACAACTCCACATACCAAAAGCTCACCCCAACTCTCCGATCTATAGTTACTCCGCACGTGGCCCAAGTCAATGACAAGGACACGTACTATGATCTGCAAGGTGCAGAAATATATATAGTATGAGTACCAACAAGTGGTACTCAGTCGGACTAAGGGGTTTTAGATCTAGATACTATTGTCCTTGTTTCTTTCACCCTTGTTGAAGTTCTCCATATATGTTTCCAATTATTCATCCAGTTCATGGTTGATAAATCTTTGGTTATTATGATGGCGGTTAATTTTACATCTTTGGTTATTATGATGGCAGTTAATTTTACATCTTTGGTTATTATGATGGCAGTTAATTTTACATCTTTGGTTATTTTGATGGCATGCAGTTAATTTTACATATTTCGTTATTCTGATGAGAAAACTTGATTATTTCAGCTGCACTAGTTCGATACCAGATAGCAGGAAATTTTCTGGGATTGCCTGCTATTACTATACCCGTATGCATCATGCTCCCTCTTTTCTTAAAATATATACTCCCTCCGTCCCATTTTATATGAGGTACTTTGACTCGGCACGGAATTTAAGAAAGAAAGGAAGACTTTTAAAATTTGTGGTCCAAAATGAATGATAGAATTTGTGTGGCTGTAAATCATTTCATTAAGGATAAAATATATATTTTATAGTTAGATTGTTACTTTATATAGAAATGTATCATTCTTTTTGGAACTGACTAAAAAGAAAAGTGAGTCATATAAATTGGGACAGAGAGAGTGACAGTTTTAATTATATATTCAAAATTCTCAAATTAACAAGTACTACAATTTTAATATTTGGCAAGGTTGGTTATGATAACTCTCATTTGCCTATTGGTCTTCAATTTATTGGAAAGCCATGGGATGAATCCTTATTGATTCATATAGCTTTTTCCATGCAAGTAAGTTATTACTATATTTTATTTATTCTTCTAATTTTGCATAACTATGTCACTCCTTTTTATTTTTGTCATTTATTCATCATATTTATATCTTGTTTTTCAGGCATTATGTATTTCACAATACAAAAATCCAGAGGTTTTCTGGGATCTGTTGGCCAACTAATTGAATTCTGTTAATTTGATTTGCAAGGCATAAAGTTGGGAACTACTTCACTGATGAATTCAAAAATTAACGTTTTATCTGATAAATACTATGTAGGACGTATGCATCTTAAATAATGAACTAAATTATCTCTTACCACTTGCCTCTCCCATGGGGTAAAGAGTCAAATTGATTGGGGAATAGACGGGTGATCTCCTTATATGACTTGTGCAATCCTTCCTTGATTTCATGTATCATGTCTTTACATCCCATATGCATGCTTTATTTAGTTAAGTATAAGAAGTTGTTTTTCTTTCCCTTTCCAACATTAAAAATGTATTACTCTTTTTATACTTTTTAGCTCTTTGTCTCTTCTTCATTTGTCCCCATGATCCAAAAAGGGAATCATGCTTTTGACCAAACCTCAATTAAAATTATTAGGTGTTTACATACTCAAAATAGGATAAAAATATTATAAATGATATACATATATTGTTTAGCCTAAAGTTTGTTTAATTAAGTTAATCAGTTAAAATGTTCAGAATAAGACCGCAAGCAACGTAACTAATCCAAGTTATATTAATCCATAGATAGTAGTGTGAATAAAATGAGAACATAATAATATATATGAATAATAATAATCCAGATAATTAAAGCAAAATAATTGATACAGTAAAAGAGAAAGAGTTTCTTATTGATTCTCCTAGTTTAGGTGATTTAAATTTATGAAGAGCAATGACAAATAATTATGTTTATACAAATTAATCATAATTATGTGTAATCAAGTGAAAGTTTTATAGATACAATCATGGAGAAATGAGAGAGCTTATAGAATATATAAGCATATTTGATGCAGCAATCCGTGCCCATTTGAATCATTATATGACTATGATTGTTGGTGTTAAATGAAATCAAATAGAATTTCTGAGATCTCGCTCCGTCCAATAATAGTTGTCCACTATTAACTTGACACATCATTTAAGAAATTATAAATAGAAGAGTAATTTTACTATATCACCCTTTGAATATAATACATACAATGTCTTAAAAAATATAATAGAGAAATGACTATAATTAAGGATAAGGGTAAATTAGGAACTAATGTAAAATTATCCATGGATTTCATAAAGTGGACAAATATTGTTGGACATCTATTTTTAGTATAGTGGACAAGTATTGTTGGACGGAGGAAGTAATTAAAATTATGGAATCATTTATTATAAAGAACAAGAAATTTAAGAATTGAAGTTAAAATTTTAACTTCCCAATTGAGATGCAAAAAAACAACTTGAGAATTGTCTAATTCAAAATAAATGCCCACTAGCACGTTATTCAGTTAATTCAATAAAATGAGAATTGACATTCGATTTCATTGTCAGTTTCTTATAATATTTACTAGTTTCTCGTACGTGCTTTGCAGGTGTATACCATATACATGTATTTTTAAAATTCTTTAGAATGATTATAATTCTATAAAAATATGTGTGCAACGAGTAATAAAGTTCAATAACAAATAACAATATTTTAAAATGAGACAAGAAACACCAAATGAAGAACATATTTTAGTGTTTAAAAGTAATATCTTTTAAACAACAAACTTTACTTAAACTTTTGTTAATAATAGTAAACTTCTAATAAAGTCATAAATAAATAATTTAAGCCCGAATAAAAATACAAACTTACAATAATCAGAAATTCATAGAAAATTAAATTAAAGAAGTCTAATATAGAGAAAATCTAAAACACATAAACATAGAAAAAAAATGCAACATATTCATCCTTACTTTAATGATGATATTATAGATGGAAAAAGAAATACAAAATTAGAAACATAATTTTCTTGTTATTGTAAGCATTCTCTCATAACTAATCAAAATTAAAGAAGTTAAATTTATATAGATAAAAATACAAGAATATCAAAAAATATCTTAAAGTTTTAAATTAATTATTTTGAGTTTATGAATATGAAAAACATAAGAGTTATGAATATTAAAAGTAGCAATTGAATAGGTAATTAGATATGAATTATAAAAATGAATATTTAAAAAAAATAAAAGAGAAAAATAGTAAATAAAATAAGAAAAAATATCAATACAAACAATATTTAAGTGAATAGTACTAAATATTATTGATAGTAAATAAAAAAATATATGAATCACTATAACCATACTTCAAATACAACTCTTTGACTTTTTCGAGGCATGACATACTATTTACGAGCTTGATTTGAATTTCAAAAAGCACACGTTTTCATGAGGTCAAATACTGTATATTAAGTTATTTAAGTTGACTAAGAGAAGTGAAAAAAGCTTAGTTGATTTTTATTCAGAATAAATGTAATATTTTCTCATGATTATTTTCGTTTTTTAAGTTTTGACTTAGTATCTTCTCACTTTTAAAATTTAGTATAATAATATAATATAACTAATCTATCTATATATAATAGGAGAAGTCAAAGTGACACGTGTCAGCACCACAAAAAAAATCTATCTATGTATAATAGGAGAAGTCAAAGTGACACGTGTCAGCACCACAAAAAAAGAAATTTTAAGTAATTAAAATTAATTACATGTAATAGGATTAAATAAAAAATTATTATTTAATTGATAAAATAATTTTAAATTAATGACACATGGCAGGCGGCATCAACAAAAAAAAAAACTTTTAAATATTTAAAGAGGAAATACATAATTACCACATGAAACTTATACCTTTTTTTTAAGTAGACACCTCAAGTTTGCGGGGATCATATTACCCCACGAAACCATCCAAAAGCACAATACATACATCATTTTTTCACCATCAATGCTCTCAATCCAAGAGCGTGTGCCACACCTCCAACCCATTTAACAAAGGCCGGGTTTTATCCTAACCCATTCATTTTTTAACCCATAACCCAAACCCTAAGAAACTTTCAACCCATTTCACTTTCACCTACCCTTGTCTCTCTCTTCGACCGATCAAAACCCTAAGAAACTTCATGAGGCGAAGCTAGTTGGTAACATTGCTGATTGAAATTTGTTGAATAGTGGTGTCGGAACGCAGAAGTGAAGGCTCATAGGTTAGTTATTTGAAAAATCTTTGAAAAAAAGTTTATTTTACATTGTAAGTGAATATTGTAGTGATTCATATATTTTGAAAATGTGTTTTATTAAAAAGTCTGAAATTCGAAGGTTGTTGATGAATTAATGTAGTACTCATCTTGCGAAAGTGAATCAAAGTTAGAGAGATATTGCAGTCCTTACTCGCCATGACATTGTAGCAAGCTTCAATGACTGTCAATGGTGTTTGAATTAATTTTGGAAAAGATGGGTCTTTTTTTTAAAATAAAGAATTCAATTTACAATGCCACATGGCTGCTTTGTATTGGTTTGGGGTTGTTTTTTAAAATACTCACGCTCCCCGAAAACGTGAAAACACAGCAGATGCGGAAGCGGGTCAAAATGCTATATTTAGTCTAGTCGAAAATAGTTTAATGGGGTAATAAGACTTCCGCAAATTTTAAGTGTCTACTTCAAAATAAGGTTTAAGTTCAATGGTGACTTTATGTATTTGCTCATATTTAAATTAAAAAAATTTAAAAAAATAACTCCCATATTCCACCATATGACACATATTGAAATAACAAAATTTTAGAAAAATAATAAATTAAAAAAGTATAAATGAAAAAAAAAAAAAAAAACATTGTGAATCATCCCTTTTCAAAAAATAAAAGTTAAATAATTTAACTCTTATTAATAATCTATTTATATATCTATCTATATATAATAGGAGAAGTAAAAAATGACACGTGTCAGCACCATAAAAAAAGAATTTTTAAATAATTAAAATAATTACATGTAATAGGATTAAATAAAAAATTATTGTTTAATTGATTAAATAATTTTAAATTAATGACACATGGAGGCGGCATCAACACAAAAAAAACTTTTAAATATTTAAATAACAAATTTTTAGAAAAATAACTCCCATATTCCACCATATGACACATGGCAGGCGGCAACAACACAAAAAAAAACTTTTAAATATTGAAATAACAAAATTTTAGAAAATAATAAATTAAAAAGTATAAATGAAAAAGAAAATCAAAAACGATTGTGTATCATCCCTTTTCAAAAAATAAAAGTTAAATAATTTAACTATTATTATTATTAATAATAATAATAAAAATTAAAATACCCACTAAATAAATGTGACTTTTTCAAAATAAATAACCAAGCCACATTTTTTTTTTAAAGAAAGTATAAATGAAAACAAAAAAATCAAAAACGATTGTGAATCATCCCTTTTCACAAAATAATAGTCAAAGTTTTTAACTCTTATTAATAATAAGTAAAAAGAAAATGGCCACTAATTGATTTGGAAAAATCATTCAAATAATAAATTTTAAAAAAATAATAAATTGAAAAAGAAAATCAAAACGATTGTGAATAAATTATTTTCAATAAATAAAAATTAAATAATTTAACTCTTATTGAATATTGATGAAAAGTAAAATGGCCACTATTTAAGTGTGACTTTTTCAAAATAAATAACCAACCCACGTATTTTTTTAAAAAACAGAAAATGTACATAAAAAACAGACCAAAAAAAAGAAAAATATAAAATCTAACAAATTCCACGATAATCTAACTTCCCACTTCGGTTTTTAAATCTGAAAAATTGCTCAAAGGATGATCAAAATTATTTAATTAAAATCTGAAAAAAATAAAATTACGGTTTGTTTCAAATATGTAACCACCTTTTATTTTTAAAATTTGGCTAACTAATTTAAAATTTAAATTTCAAAAGATAAGAAACTAATCTTATGTTATCCCTAGAAAAAAGCCAATAGCATAACATAGTATTTAAATAGCAATAACTATTCTTAACTCTTATCACTTACATCTTCTTAAGAATCTACTAATTTCAGAATTTCATATTCTCTTATATTTAATCAACCACTTGAAAATGGTAACATTTTTTGCTTTTCTTGTTATTTTTTTATATTACATTTGTTTATGACGATTAATCTTCGGTGTTTGAAGTGATGAGTAATACATATATAATGGTGGTTGTATGCAGATGATTTAGGTAGTAATTAGTAATTTATATGTTATCGATGGCAAGTTTGAACAGGTCTTGATAATGATCATGAAAGAATAAAAATGGGTATCTTTCTATGGAATCTACTTCTATTTAGTAGATCTATTGAAAATTCTATCAGATCGACGAGAAACACTCTCATATATGTACTCAATGGAGAATGTGTAAATTTCATATATGACATATATTATAGTACTATTTTCAAGATCTAACAGTAGATTTAGACTTTCAAGCTATAACATTAAAAATTTCAGGTTATAACAAGTTTTTTTAAAAAAATGTTTTTATTAATTGAAATAAACTTAAAAAATAAATAAAAAGATAAACGAAAATTTAAAAAAAAATAGAATTAGAAATAATAAAGTAAAAAACTGATATTGTGGGTTGTAATTTAATTTGAATTTCTTGTAGATAATTAATGATTAACATGAAATAAGGGATCCAAACTAATTAAGAATATTCAGTTTCCTTAATTCACTCTAATTTGTTAAAATTAATTCAAAAATCTGATTTTAAAAATCAATTTCCATTTATTTAATAAATGATTAATCTATTTATGATTTTTTATTATTAATTAATAATATGTAATTAATAAGGAAAAAATGAAAAAAAAAAACAGAAATAGGGGTGTCAATTAAATTTGAATTAATTTAAGATAATTATTAATTAGCACGAATTAAGGAATCTCAAACTAATTAAGAATATTCAGTTTCCTTAATTCACTCTAATTTGTTAAAATTAATTCAAAAATCTGATTTTATCCATTTTTCTTCCACGTTTCTCTCTCTTCAATTTTCTTTCAGAAATTTTGTCACTGGCGACTAATTGAAGTTTTTTTTTGTTTGAAAAATCCTATTTTTTTTTGTGATGGACAACTACGTATCAATATTAATTAAACATGGCGGAAGATGGGATCCTTCAGGTTAGTATTTTTAATTGTTTACTATTTGTATTTGGATTTCAGTGAAATGAAAAAAAAAATGAAACTGTAAATCATATTTTGTGATTTTATTTTTGTACATCGTCACTATATTGAATGTGATATATTTTTTTGTATAAACAATACGTTTTGTTCATAATACGTATTAACTGTTGTGAAATTTATAATATTAGTGATTTTCTGTTTTTGTGATTGTTTTGTGTATTTTTTTTTCTTAAAGTATAAAGTAATTGTATATTTATGAATGAATTTAATAGAATTATTGGAAAGAAATTTGAAAGAAAATGTGTTTCGTAAGATGTAAAAAAAGTTATTTGGATTTTTGACGAATTGCATAACAAGTGTTTTAAGTTGGTATTAAATTATAAATTTTAGTGTGTTATATTAGAAGTTGTGATTTCTAAAGTAATTAGTGAGTTAGAAATGAATTATTTGGTACAATAAGATATAGGTATTTGTAATGTATGATTATTGTTGTATGAAATGTATATTAAGAAAGTATGAAATTTGTATGAAAGCGTGTCCAGTAATCTGAAAAAAAAAATATTTGAAATTTTGACGAATTGTATGATAAGTGTTTTAAGGTTGTATTAATTTTGAAATTTTATTGTTGACATTTTTGTATAAATTTGTGTGACATTAATGAAGTATTTTCGTAAAAAAAAAGAAGCACATATTTGTTGTATGAAATTTGTATTAAAATAGTATGAAAGTGTTTGGAATGTACTATTTGAATGATATTTGTATGAAATGTTTTTTGATTGAATATAAAAATTGTTTTGTAATGTTCTGTCTGTCTGAATGATATTTGTATTTTGAATTGTGTGTTTATAATGTGAGACTAATTTATATTTTTTTAATGAAACAGGGAATTATGTCGATTTTCAAATGGAGGGGGTTTGCTGATGTGAAATTCAAAAGGTCAAAAGTTACCTGTAGTAGATGTCGTCAAGTTGGACATAACAGGAAAACATATTCAAATTATTCTATGCAAAAATAATGAATGTTCGTTTGTTAAGACTATATATAATTTTATTTTATTTTTGGTTGGTTATATTAATGTTTTGGTTTGATATAAAACATAATAATTTTGTGTTTAGCGTACTGGTTATTATTTATACACTGTTCATTCAGTTATCATACGGATGCATACTATTATAAATTTAGTGCTTGATATTGTGTTCAATTTATACACGATTCATTCATTAAGTCCACAAATTTCATACATTTGTTACTAAAAATTGTTCCAAATTAAGTATATTGTATATATTAATAATAATTATAAAAAGTTAATTATGTAATTCATTCCAACACTAGTTTAAGGGTTGGTCAAACATATATTAATCATATTTAATTCATGAGAAAATAAGACAAATGTGAAAACACAATTCATAACATTTGTATATAAAAATCATACCACGATTAAATACAATGTCCAAACATTTAATATTAAAGTCATAGAAATAGATTTCATACACGTGTCAACTAATGAGTAATCATATAGAAACACACTCATACACTGTTCATTCAGTAATCATATAGAATGCATACTGATACAAATTTATTGTTAGATGTAGTATTTATTATTTATACACTATTCATTCATTAATGACATAGCTTGCATATCGTTAATGATAAAATTTGTTCCATATTAAAGATATTGTAGATATTAGTGATTAATTTAAGTTGTAGTCGGACATATATAAATCATATTTAATTCAAACGAAAATAAGACAAAATACAACTATAAAAATTATACCATGACTAAATACAAATATCCAACATTTAATATTGAAGTCATAGACATATGCATATAAAATGTATTTCATACACGTTTCATCCATTCGTTATACAAATTAAAAACGCATTGCTACTTTAAAAAATAGTATATCAGAACTGTATGAAGTCTGTATAATATTTTTTGTCCTGAACTTATAATATCCAAACATAATAGGTTAGTGCATGCCAGTCACCATGTGTACAATTAACAACACAGTGTTACAATTTTTAGAACATTCAAAAGAGAATTAAAAGGTCCAATCAACTATTTTGATAACATATTGTAGTATATATCATCAAATACTTACACAAAAAAGAATTATCCAAAAGTTAAACATAAAAAAATTATCCAAAAGTTAAAAAAAATAATATGTAATTCTTAACCAGTGAAATTTGTCACTAATATTGACAGGAATAATTACATCGTCAACAGTGTCCCATGGAATGTTGGCAAGCAATTTGAAGCCTCTAATGCACTGTCCAACATTGTGGTTGGGGGAGATGGATCTCATGCCGCAATTTGACTCTCTCCACTGTTTCTCAATGTTATTGACCCACGACATAAACCAACAATCAACAGTGTTGTATGATAGTGGGCTTGAAGAGTAATTAGCCTTCTTTTGCAGATAATACATAGTGCTATTGACATGTTGTTACCAACAAAATTCAAATCTGAGTTGGAATCAGACTCTGGAGGGGTTTCAACAAGTTTTTTCCCCTTCCTCTGAGGATTGCTCAAGGGATCCCAGTCTGTCGTAGTCCGAGGATCTGATGAAAGAGGAGCCTTTTCACTGGAATAGGCTTGTTGAGATACTAGTTCAAGACCTTTCTTTAATCTGTAAGAGAACATGAGAAATAAGAAATTCATCATGAATTTGAAAGGAAATTCCTTCCAACATATAATGTCATTTAACATTAGACTTGCCCCAGCAGACTGGGTAATCAATTTTGATGTTGGAGTAGATGAGAAAGAATGGAGAAAGTTTGATAGTGGGTTGTGGGTTGAGTCGTGTGGGAGTGAAGAAATGTGTGGGATGGTGGTGTGGTCAATGATTGGGGATGGTAATGGTAAACAAGGAAAGGAAATCCTTAAAATTGGGTAACTGAAAATTTTAGTTTTTTAAAAAAGGAAGTAAAATAAAATTAATGATCTATTATTAACTAATAATAAAAAAACTATAAATAGATTAATAATTTATTAAATAAATATAATTTAATTTTAAAATTAAATTATATTTAACTGATATGTCATAGCCCGTAAATAATCTGTTATAAGCAAGAAAATTTTTAAAAGCAGGTTTAAAACCCATAATATTTACTCTTAAATGTGTATATGGGGTGATTTTTCCATGGAGAATTATGTCTACTTTTGTAATTATCATTGTGCAGGTAGAAATTGGATGACTCTAATTTGAACTTGATTTTTGAATTTTTATGAAATTTTAAAATCTCTAACACTATATAATTTTGAATTTACATCTTAAGTTATATAAAGTGTGTTTGATATGTTGAAAAGGTGTCACAATTTAAAATTAACAACATAATTTCATCTTTTGTTGAGTTAGTTAAGGAAATTCAAAGTCATTATTTTATGAGAATTTGCACTTTTCACATTTATTTTTATTTGATAACTTAATTTTTTTTAAAAAAAATATCAATATCTTTATTGTAAGTTGTAAGTTTTTATGTGTTTTTACTTATTTCAAATAACTATTAAACGTTGTAAATCAATTGATTTAATAAAGTAACAAAACAAATATGGTCAATCAAATGAGATAATAATTTTAGTGGATTTTTTTCTCTAACACTTTCCATGCATATATTAAAATAAGAACAAAAACACAATAATAACTCAAGGAAATATGTACAATGCATGTGTACAATTATTTTGATTCATTGATACGTGATTAATAAATATGTCATGTTCCTTTTTCTCTTCTTTTTTTCACAGAGGGGTCTTATATTTGGTTGATAACAAAGGAGCATAAATTCACCTTAACAATGTTATATTTTTTAATTGGTTGTATGCAATTATGCTATTAAAAATCATTCAAATGCATGATTAATTTTCTTGATTTTGTAAAGTTTTTCAGGTATATTGTATTAGAAAATAAGGTGAAAATTGTTATTTACTCCATTCTAATTTATGTGATGTACATTAACTAGGCATGAAGTTCTAGAAATATCGAAGGACTTTACAAATTTTCAATATACCCAATAAAAGTTTAAAAAAATAAGTACACTTTTATGAATTTTTTTTTGCAAATAAATGAGATCCAACATAGATAAAATGTTGATAGTAATTAAATATTTGTCAAATAATAAATGTGTCATTCTTTTTTCTTAATAACTAAACAATAAAGTGTGTTATATAAATTTAAAATAAGAAGATTATTTGTTAATTCAATATTATTATTGTGTATATATAATAATAATAATAATAATAATAATAATTTCAAAGAAAATCGTAAAAGTTTTCATCTAAAATAAAATACAATAGTATTTAAATTGAAAGTACAAAAAAGTGATTATCCAACTTTTTAAATTTATTTTTAATCTAAATAAATTATTATTGACTGTCACAATTTTAAAACAAAAATGGTTTAAAACATCCCACTATCCCATTTCGAAACAAATTGTTTAAAGGAAAATCAAAATTTTCAAAATAATTGAAAAGTAATTTTATGAGAAATAAAACTTTTTAGGATAAATAATATCTATATTTGGGAAGCGTTCAATTCTATCCTGAACAATATCACAAATATAAGTTATTAATAAAATTTAGGGATAAGAGTTTGAAAAATACCCCAACTTTGGTCGGATTTGCTGTTGCGATACTAAACTTTCATGATGACTTATTACCTCCCTGGACTATTTAATACCATATTTTAAACATAAATATTTGCCCACGGGGACATAAAAAATAATGCAAAATTATAAATAGTAATGTGTCCACGTGAGCACATATATACCTTTAAAATACATTATTAAATAGTTCAGGGGGTAAAAAATACGATATTATATATTCTAGGGAGATAATAGGTCCTTATGAAAGTTTAGTATTGCAACAACAAATACGACCAAAGTTGGGGTATTTTTCAGACCCTTATCCCCAAAATTTAAGACTATTCACAATATTAGTTTACGTTTAAAATTGCGATTTTAAAATATATTTATTTGGAATTTCAAAATTTAAAATATCTGAATTTCAATATAATTATAATTTACACATAATATACTTCGTCGAATAATTTGTATTAGTTATTTTTAATTTAAACAAAATTATTCATTTTAAAATATTCGCGCTATGCGTGGGTACGCATACTAGTTAATATAAGGAGATAGGCTGAAAAGTGAAAAGGATAACATTAGCAAAGAGAATAAGATAAAATTTATAAAGAAGACAAAAAGACTACATGTATAAGAAAATTAAAAATTCGTTCAATTAGTAGTAGGCTAACATTAAAACATTCAAATTATTATATTTAATAGGAGCAATTTACTTTATAATAAATAATTACTATTTTTATTTAATTAAGTATATATTTTTATAGTATTTTAATTTGGTGTAGGGGCAAAATGGTAGTTCAATTTTTAACTTTGTGGCTTCCCACTTTTAGTATAACTAGTCCCTAGGCATGCACGTTGCGTGTGTCCCATACGTCAATAATTAAAAACTCTTATAAAATTATCCTTTAAAATAAGGGTGAAATTATAACATTATAATATTAGATCGATCCTACGCATAACTTTAAAACAATGAACCAAACCTTGCATGTATAATTTACAAAAAAGCCACAAAAAATGTAAAATCAAATGAAATTTAGTTCATGTAAATATAAGGTAATTAAACTTAGTCATTGTAGGTAGGGGTGTACAAAACCGAACTGAAAACCTAATCAAATCGCAAATCGAGTCAAACCGAAAAAAATCCGACTAGTGGTTTGGTATTGAAAAAAAAACTCGACTATATTTGGGTTGATTTGGTTTTAACTAAAAAAAATCAACCCGAGACCAAACCAACCCGACAATATATATATAATTTTAAAATTATTTTATACATAAAAATATTTACTTTTATATAATTTTTAAATATTTCTTATACTTTTTCATAGTTTTTCTCTTTTAATATATTATTTCAAGTTTGAAACTTAGAATTCTGAATGGTTCAATAAAGATTATAGTCCACAAATGTTGTTAATTATAATAAAACTTAAATCAAAATCAAATTAATACTAATGCAAAAAGAAAATCAATTCAACACTAAGAATGACAATAATATTGAATATTTGTTCTTTAGTTTTACATTGGTTTAGACAATTAAAATGCAAATTCAATTTTAATTTCCTTTAATATTTAGTCATGTAACTAATACTTATTAAACTTATTTTAGCATGATTTAGTACTTTTAAATTATGATCATTTTCATTATGACTTGTTAATTTGCAATATTAGTTTTACGTGATTTCATTATTATTATTATTATTATTATTGTTATTATTATATTTTTGGATATTTTCGTGTCATTAATCATATCATATTTTGTGTTATTTTCTTAAGAAACACCTTAGGTAGTTGTATTTTGGTAGGGCTAAAGAAATATTTGAAGTACAAGTAAATTATATGTTTGTATGAATACTTTACTGGAAAAACCCAAAAAACCCCAAAAATATGAAAAACTCGAAAAAATCCAAAAAAAACCCGAGGTTGAAAATCCGAGTTTTATTGGTTTGGTTTGATTTATAAATTTAAAAATCCGACACAAATGATTTGGTTTGATATTTAAAAAATCCGAACCAACCCGACCATGTACACCCCTAATTGTAGGACAATGTAGAAATCATACTTGATATTTCTTACTCTTTGAATTCATCTTCCTCCAAATTCTTTTAGGTGTTTCTAAATAAAGTGAAGATGCCAAACTTGATATACGCTTTATTGTTACTCTTAGATCATAAATTAATATAGTTGGTTTATAAAAAATAAAATTCATACCAGTTTCAAAAATTAAATGCAAAGAATATTGTTATTAATTTTAAAAGTAAAACAATCATTTAGATGAATAAAATAAAATAGTTTAGAGTATTAGACAATTTTTTTAAAAAAAATGTTCAATTAGTATGCATTAAGTAAAAAAGGTTTATTTTAATTCACCAAATAATTTCATAGCATTGAAAGAGATTATGTAGTTGTTTGTACCTAGAACTCCATCATAAATTTTTCTGTTTTTATCTCTTTTCTCTTCATCTGAATTGATGAATATAGACACCTCAACTATTGATTAGTTTAAGCATAAGCAAAATAAAATTAAAAAACAAAATCCTCTCTTGTGTCCATTTGTATTTCCAAAAACATTATAGTTGTGAACATAACAAGTATAATTATTAGTAATTAGTTGAGAATATCAAAACTACTCCAAACCAAATAGCACCGGACACATTGCAAGGCAATATGTATAGTGATTTTATATTTCTACACAAAATAGTAACAAGAAATTCCAGAAAGAGAAACAATCATAAATAAAGAGTTAGAATTGAAACAATCCTTTGGAATTTGAAAGAAAATCTATAAATGATAAAAATCATGCAAACAAACAATAGAAGATGAAAAAAAGAAGGAACTTTACCATAGGAGTACGTAGAAATGTTAGTGGAAGAATTCAAGATGACAAATTTGTGTTTGGTAGTGGTATATATTGATTTAGCTACAACTCTTCATTTCTTTAATTTAAGATTAAAAGGGGGAAAACCTTGATTCATGTACTTATTAAAATTCTAGAAATCCTAATTGACTCTTGTTCTTCCACATTCCTTTTCTAATAATGTCACGACCCAACCCACCGGGACGTGCGGGCACCCACTCTAATACCTAAGTAGGAGAACCCTCTTATCCAAATAGTTAAAACATGCGGAAATTTTAAGAAAACAAAGATAAATAAAATAACAAGGTTTTATAAATAATAACTTTAGACACTCCTTTGATTTAACACTTGTAAGGTAACTAACAACTCCCATGGATCTAGTCTAAACAGGTACAAGAGCTACTAAGAGTACAACTGGACAATATAAATAAAATAACACAGCTCCCACCTGCGGAAGGAAGAATAGAAGCTGCTGGAGAATTACTTCGTCTTCACCTAATGAAACGTCACCAATCCTGCATCCAGACTATGTCCAAAAAGACATAGCAAGAGTAGTATCAGTACAAACACGCGTACTGGTAGGCATCATCGGTCAATTCGACGCCCACCATATAACATAAGAAATCGACTAGTAAGAAATATACAATAAGCCCCTCGCTTCTCCACCCTTTTATCCTCTCTTGCACACCTCCAATTTACACTACCACCTCTTACTACCAACCACCTCCTCAATCAAGCTACTTACTAGGTTCTTGATCATAGCCTAACCGTTCTAACACATTAATGAAAACCCAATTACATCCACAAGCGTTCCAACTAACTGCCCACTTCGTACCCTTACTTCCTCGTCACATTACTCAATCATGGTAACATAGTACACTACATCAAACTTCCTTACCACTAAACCCAATCTATTTTTCCAAGGTGAAATCCACTTAAGCATATTTCATCACATACCCTACCTCTACTCTTGCCATTACAACACACGAACAACCCTTGCTATCAAGCACTTGCCCCTTGAATACTTTGCCCTTCCACTATACGCACAAGTTCACTCCACCCAAGAAACAATCAAATATAGTCGTCATACCTTATACCCACTAAGTGTAACATAAGCAAGTCAATACAACATTACAAACATGCAATATACCGAACATATACAATATCAATTATCACATGCTCAACAATATACACAATTATGACAAATCATTGGTCCTCTCATGGAACCCAAACCCAAACAGTTAGCATACCAGAATGTGGTACCCAATCCAATAATAATGCCAGAACGTGGCAACAGATCCATTGTTATGCCGGAATGTGACAACCGATCCATAGTTATGCCGGAACGTGGCAACCGATCCATTCAACAACCCACAATCACAATCACAAGTATATCCTCATAATCATATAAAACAATTCATGATTCATGGCGTTCATCATTCATACATCCTTATTTGCAACAAGTATGATCAACAATGCAACATTCGTATACCTACACGTACCACAATGAAGCAAGAACAACATACATCACTAGATCGTAGAACCACAACCATCACCTATGGATTATTCATCAACACACATCATGCAAACCTTAATTCGACCATACTCAACCCTAATTCATCATCTAAGGTTTCTTTCTAGGGTTTAAATCAATAATCATCCGGTGCACGAAGGCCTACACATAAATCCTACCATGGATTCACATATATTACGCAGCGAGCACAGATTTAAACTACTCAATTCATAAAAACCTAGCCTACCTGGGCGGCAAGCAGTTGCACAGAGTTTTTGACTTCAATTCTGGTTTTTCGGGCTTCGTGACAGTGAATTTGGCCAAGAATTCGCAAGATATCACCATCCTCACGCTAGAAATCTTCTTCTCCTTCCTTCCCAAGGTTTCTAGGGTGTTTTACGACTTATTTAAGTATTTTAGGAAGATGGAGAAAATATGATTTCTCGTAATTTATGTTCTATCTCGCCTATCCCGCTGTGGTGCCAGCTTACCCCGCTGTGGCGTCAGCGACATCTGGCCCACCCTGGCGGGACAGTCGCCCAGAATTTCCCGAATTTTTGTTTCTCCTAAATAACGACGGTTCGGGTCGTTACAAATAAATAACTTACAATTCAAAAACAAATGTATTTAGTAGTGATATATATTGATTTAACTATAAATCTTCATAATTTTTAATTCAAGATTAAAAGGGGGAAAACCTTCATTCATGTACTTATTTAAAATTCTAGAAATAATAATTGACTCTTGTTCTTCCACATTCTCTTTCTAATAAATAACTTACAATTCAAAAAATAATTAAAATAATAGTATTAAATAAATTAGATGTTTAATTAGTCTAGGGGTAAAATGGTAATCCAACTTTTCATCTTTGAAGCTTCCCACTTTTAGTAAGATATGATATGATATGATATGATAGGATGATATGATATGATATGTTGATCATTAATGGTTTGAATAATTAAGATAGTAACATTTGGTCTTCTCATCGTAAGTAATATAAGGTTGAAACATTGAAGTAAATATGATGACTTTTAAAATATTATGGAGTAACTTGTAAGATTATTGTGGCTGATTCACAAGGCAATATTAATATGACAAAAAAATGTATTTAAAATCCAGTTTGCTATACATTGACGGTACTATCTAATTTCTTTATAATTTTTTTCATATATATAAAATTATTAATTACGTGCTAATTAAATTAATAATTTATTCAATGTATTACTTCCTGCATCAATGTATAATTTCTCTATGAGTACTCTTTGATTAGCAATAAATCTAGGAGGTGAAAAGAATTAAAAATATTTTGATTTATAAATATTTAATTTATTAAATAATTTATAGCATTTAAACTTAATGTAGGGGTAAAACCGTAATCTAGCTTTAGCCTAAAATTCTTTTCAGTTTTAATATGATACTAGTTTCTAGGCATGTGCTTTGCATATGTGTCTCATATATATCATATATATATATATATATTATATAATAAAATTCAATAACAAATAAAAATATTTAAAAATGGGACAAGAAACACCAAATGAAGAACATATTTTAGTATTTAAAAGTAATTTCTTTTATACAACCAACTGTACATATATATATATATATATATATATACATATATATATATATATATTAAAATTCTTTAGAATGATTATAATTCTATGAAAACATGTGTGTAATGAGTAGTAAAATTCAATAGCAAATAAAAATATTTAAAAATGGGACAAGAAACACCAAATGAAGAACATATTTTAGTATTTAAAAGTAATTTCTTTTAAACAACCAACTGTAAACTTGAACTTTGGTTAATAATAGTAAACTTCTAATAAAGTCATAAATAAATAATTTAAGCCCGAATAAAAATACAAACTTACAATGATAAAAAATTCTAGAAAATTAAATTAAGAAAGTCTAATATAGAGAAAATCCAAACACATAAACATAGAAAAAAATGCAACATATTCATCCTTACTTAAATGATACGAATATAGATGGGGTAAAGAGAAATACAAAATTAGAAACATATTTTTCTTAGTTATTATAAGCATTCTCTCATAACTAATCAAAATTCAAGAATTTTTTTTTATCGAATCAAACAAAAACATGAATTAAATACACAATGATGATATAAGTGTTTGGATAGGGTCTCATGAAATGTAGAAGTGGAATTTATATAGATAAAAATATACGAATATCAAAAGATATCTTAAAATTTTAAATTAATTATTTAGAGGTTATGAATATGAAAAACATAAGAGTTATGGATATTAAAAGTAGCAATTGAATATGTAATTAGATATGAATTATAAAAATAAATATTTAAAACAAATAAAATAGAAAAATAGTAAATAAAAAAAGAAAAAAAATATCAATACTAATAATATTTAAGTGAATAGTACTAAATATTATTGATAGTAAATAAAAAAATGTCACAACCCAAAAATGAATGTGATGACACTCGTCTCATCTGATTTCACGTATCAAGACACTTCATCCAATTCTAAGTGTCAACGATCGTTAGTCAGTAATATAATCCAGCTAAATGAGTTGGGGTCGAATCCCACAGGGAGTGGTACATGTTTGAGAATCAAGAGCAAAGTACGAATATGTTCAAGTCAATCATAGGAATAAACATTATTGAATAAAAACATAATTCAAATTAGGGGTGACACGAATGTCAAATAAGGGGGTTTTGGTTTTTACTATCAGCTACAACAACAACAAATAACACGAATTAACAAGTAATGAGACGGGTTCTTGGGATGTGATTGGATTATAGGCTAATATAGACAAATGAATAATTGGAATTGTTAGTACATAGCTGTAAATCAGTGAATAAGCTAGACTTTAGTGGAGATAAACTTTCTCTTGAACAATTTACCCAAATCAAGTTGGTTTCTCTCGAACACCAACAAGCAGCAATAAAGAACAGCCTACACTTTAGTCCATTCACTCTCTCGAGCTGAATGTGTGGAAAAGGATCTAGGATTCACTCTCTCGAGCTGAACCCATGACAACCTAATACCCACAGACCATCAATTCTACTCTTGGTTTTAAAACCTCTCTCTCGAGCAAGCCAAAACCACGAAGGTAGAATTGCATTTACAACTACAACCCTTTAAATTAAACCACAATTATTGATTGAAATCACTTCTAAACAACATTTAAACTATCAATTAGCAATACCCATAAGTGAAATCAACCCATAATCACATAACCATACCCCAAGAATTGAGGTTTTAGCTAGACATCATAAAAAGATAGAAATCGTTACCAAATTGTGTTTCCATCAGATGGATAAGATTAATTTCGTCTTTACAAAGGTCCAAATTGAAGAATCTCAAAGACCCACTTCCAATTTCTCAAAAATGGAAAACTTCAATTCTTCAAAGCTAAGGAAAACTTTGTCTCCAAACTCAGAGTTCTAACTCAAAAATTACTCTAATGAATGTTCAGAATAAAATTTCATACTAAACATAATGTTTGAAAATGTATTTATAGTCGCCAAAAATATGCTGCGAAGGGCCATTAGGCGCAATAAGTCGGGATAGCCGATCAACTCGGCGATCCGCCCTTTGGTCAGTTCCATCGCCTTTTTGCTTTGGCCTTCGGCATCCTCAACACTGCATCGCGGAACCGTTCGGTGACACACTGACTGCTCCTTTCTCTCACCGACTTGATTTTCTCCTTCAGGGCTTGGCACACTGGAACTTTAGGCGAGTTAATGGCCACTTGGCGACTCGCCCAATGGATTAGGCGATCAACAAGCCTTCTTTCCTTCATTCTTTAAGCTGCCTTGTTCCTTTTTGCCCATTAGTGTCCATGCTTTGTTCCTCAATCCAAATACCTGGAAAACAAGGATTTTACATTAGTTATTGACACAAAATAAGCATTTGAGGACACTAAATCTATTCAAATAAATCCCTAAATGAGTCCAATTCGTGGATTCATCAACACCCCCAACTTAAACTTTTGCTTGTCCTCAAGTAAAACTCAAGTTCAACAGTTCAAAAAGGATGTCTCAAACAGTGCTACACAAGACTCAATCATGAATGTACACAAAAAGACTCAACTTACTCATGCAAGGATCAATTGTGCACTCAAAGATTCAAGTTGTGACTCACCATTATCAAAGATTCTCAAGTTCACAATACTTGCTTCAAATGCAAGTTCAAGCTCAACAAAGGTACTCAAATTCCCTCACACAAAGAATGATTCCATATTCACACACAATGGTCCAATAATTTATAGCTTCGGAATCAAATGCAACACTCACACTCACACTCACAAAGATGAACACAATGCATGATTTCACCCATAGGTTTGCCCTTATTTTCCAATCAACCTTTGTTTCAGTTCACTAAAGATAAAAAAGGTCTTCTCAAGGCTTGTAACGGGGCTGAGTGTAAAGGTATGGTCATTTAGGCTCAGTGGCTGCTATCCTCGTGAAATGTGGTATGAACAACTCTTTCTTTCCTTTTCTTCATCATTCTCATTCATGCTCAAAAGTCGCCTCATTATTCACCTTCCATGGAATACCAGACACCCCATTTTCCTTTGCAACTTTATTTAACAACTTTTTCATTCTTTTTTTTTTGTATGGAGGGGTTCCATCTTTTTTTAAAAACATGGGTCAAAGGGGACTTCTTTGAATTTCTTGATTTACCTTCTCTTTTCACCACACCCCCAACTTTGGCCTAAGTTGGCTATTCAAGCAAACCACAAATCATGAGGATTATGGGTAATGGATAAAGAAAGGTCACAATTTCATCAAGTTTCTTCCAAGGAAAGGGTTAAGGCTCAAAGGGTGTTCAAGCAAGGATCACACACTCACAAGGTAGGCCACAAAAGAAGTAAAATGTCAAATTGTTTCACTCTTTAAAGTTGCCTAAGATCATTTCAAGAGATTGCATCACTTAGTCAACCGGACCAACGGGGAAAATTCTAGGTGTCATCACACATGGTTCACAGTAAGCTCATCACACACAAGGCATTGACACCAATGTCAAACAAGACTCCACACTTTCGCTAGTGTGCAATGTTCATCACAAGAGACTCAATCGATAACCGACTAGTCACAACGAGATGTAAAAAGTTCATATATTATCTATGCAACTTCATTTGGCCTCATCGTAGCCACACATTCATTTTTGTTCGATTATGAGCACTATTCAAGTCATCGATATTGATCAAGACCGATACTCAAATTTGTAAGAGAACAACCACATTCAAACACAAACAAGAGGTGGCACACAAATTTTTTCAAAAGGGTTCCAAAAATCATTTACAATTAAAACAAGGAGCCACAAGTTCAATCATCCACAACAACAGTGCTAAACACAATTTATAGCTCAAAAACCCAAATATATAGACAGAACAATAGTCACAAAAGGTGGGCCTCACCTCACTACAAAAGAAAAGTTATTTGTCCTCAAATGCAAGCAATAAAAGATCAAAAAGTAAATAAAAATAAGATAGAGATGGAGGGAGGTAAAGAGGGATCCGGTCTAAACAGTCACTCCATCTGTCGGGGCATCACTGCCCGATGCATCACTGCCCGATGCATCACTTTGAACTTGGGCATC
This sequence comes from Solanum okadae, assembly GCA_036553675.1. NCBI lineage: Eukaryota > Viridiplantae > Streptophyta > Magnoliopsida > Solanales > Solanaceae > Solanum > Solanum okadae. The sequence continues at coordinate 37,470,739 of CM071689.1, forward strand.
AGTGCCCGGAGTCACCTCAGAAACAATACCAGCTCCACTAGGGTCAGCCAAGGGTGTATCTGCCAAAGAAACCTGCACAACCGCATCTACCATAGACTCCTCAGTCTCCGTAAGGCCCTCGTAAGAAGCCTCCTCAGCAACCCCATGCATCTCCTCATTCATCTCCACCTCAGACTCGGGATTAGCTGCCTTCTCAACTCGAATATCCGCTCTGGTGGTAGCCGGAGGCATGTCTGGCTCAACTGGCACATCTGGGATCTCCACCGTCCCAAAGATCATGGACATATCGGGGGACTTTAGCTGATCCACATCTCTCCTCAGCACAACAACAGTAGCGGCTTTAGAGCCATCACCTCTTCGGTGGCCCCTTGGCCACGCTCACACATCGCTATCCTAGCTGCAAGGGCATCAATGGTAGCACTCAATGGTGTCACAACATCAATAAAGGTTGTCTGAATCATTCCTGGAATGGAGGCCTCAAGTCTGGAAGCACGACGATCGACATAATGGGCTAGCTGCCCCATTCAGAGTAATGCATCCTGAGTGAGTAGGGGTCGGGAAACAGCAGTAGCAGCATATCTCGGAGGCAATGTAGCAATAGAGGAACCTAGAGTATCAGAAGGAACAACAATAAAAGTACCTGAAGGCCCAAGGGCTGGAGTAGGCAAATGTGCCTCTGCAGGTAATGCATTTATATCCACAACTGGGGAAGAGTCCATCGAGTCTGCCTTTTTCTTCTTCGCTTTGTCTTTTAAATACTCCGCCTTGATTCTCTGGATATCAGTAGAAGATGTGGGAATCACTTCCACATCTTTATTCTCATCTCTCAGAACCCGAGCCCGTCAGCATAGCTCGGTGATAACACCGGGAATGGGAGAGAAGTCTGGCGCTGTTTGGCCCTCATAGCCATCTCTTGCGCAATGATTATACCCAAATTTATGCGCTCTCGTCCAATGATCGAGCCAAGAGAAGCCGCCTTTGTGTGGCGTAGGACGGACTTATTCTGGGATGGCATGATAGTGCTGCTGATAAAACCAAACCAGTATCTCGCAGCTACATGTAGATCCTTCTTTTCTATCGTAGCCCCTGCCTCCAACCACCTCGGAGTACCATCACATATGAGAGGGGCTAGCCAGCTTTTCATGCTCTTCGAGGACTTAGTCTTTACCCTATACTGGTGGGCATCAACAATGTTGTCTGTGCACTCCAATACCGTATTTATATTAGTATTGGCACACAACACTTTCTTACCCCGGACAATCACATAATCAACCGGCTTGAATTTGGAAGCCAACTTCTTCCTTTGCGGCACCAAGGCTCCGTAAGCGGTGTAGAACTCCCGGACCCAATTTGGAATGTAAGAGCCACGGGGCTTGGTGAAGAGCTGGAATTTATGAGAATTTAGACAGCTCATAATCTCTGGGTACCTGTCAATGACCCCATCAGTGGACAACCTCTTTTCCTCTATAATTATCCTCAGTCCCTCAGTCTTCAGTCTGTTCATACACCGAGGGGGAGGATCCTGTATTGGTGGTGCTAGAACCACAATTTTTTCTGGAGTGGGAGGAGGAGTAGTTGTGGCCTGAGGAGTCCAGATCCTAGACGGATCATTCATCCTTTTGTATCGCAGCTCTGCCCTCTGTGCTGCTAATAACTCATTATCCTACGACTCAGAAGCTGCAACCTGATGCTCACCCTCACTCTCAAAAGTGGTGAGGTGAGTGGGGTAGATATCGTCACTGTCGGACCTGGCCTCCGGTAACGCAGGTGCCTTCCCTTTGCCCTTTCCTTTCCCACCAGTTGTGGGAAGTTTGGTGGCCTTGGCCTTGGATGCAACTGCATCCTCATTAATTTTTATACCTTTGGCCTTCTTACGGGGTGGCATGTCCCTGCCATCAACCTTTGGTCTAGCCATGTCTGCAAAAACATCAAAAAGATTTAGAAACAGTTCAAGCAAAAGCACATAAAAGTAGTTGCAGACAGACTCACCGAACCAGTCGTCCAGTCGTCCAGTCGCCGAATCACTTTGGCGAGCCAGGTCAAGCTTACCGAAAGGATTGGCTAAAAAATTCCTTAGACAAATGGCATATCGGTGATGGAAAGGCCCTTTCGGCGAATCGCCGACAACATTCGGTGAGCAAAGACCAGCCCGCCAAAAATTACAGTGCATTTAAGGATTAGGGGCGCAGACAAATGGCGATTAAGAAGGGCTTTCGGTGAACTCAGGCTTCTCACCGAAAGTTACAGAACCTCATTCAAGATTAAGAAAGAAATTGAAGGCGATCAGGGGAACTTCAGAGAACCTCCGAGTGGTTCGGCGAGCTCGACCCAGCTTGCCAAACCACCCAACGTGTCTACTTTCAACCCAACTTCCCAAATTCAACCCCGCATCCCCCAAGAACAAAATCAAAACATGCACCCCTCTAATTAAACCAAGACCCATTACACCCATGCCCCTGGGATACTCAGACTTCTCTCGGTTTGGCCAAATTTGGCCATTTGATGAATTTTGCCATTAGGAATGACATCAACCACTCCATCATTGGGCAAATTACGTCATTTGGCACAAATGTGGGTTACTTAGACTTCACCCAACTAGACCCAACAACATGCAAGCACAACCCCACCATTTAAATCAATTTTAAGTACGAAAAATTTGGGAGTTTAGCAACAATGGCATTACACGCAAGATATTCAAATTAAAATAGGCACAAAAACATACAATTATTATCAGAGAGGCCCAACACACTTCACTAAGATAAAATCACTAGCAAATGAGTACAAATCGCTAAATATAAACTCGGGGTTCTGAAAACCAACTTTAGATGTCAATTAAACAAGTTGAAATGCTAGGTGGCAAAGAAATCCAACTCCGAACACAAATCCGACGAGTAAAATGCGATAAGAATGCAAGAAATATAGATAATATTTTGCGGGTGTGAGTTTTGGAAGTTCAAAAGTGAGGGAAACTGAAAGAGTTTGAAAGTTTAAACTTTTGGCCTTTAAAAACCATCCAGTTCTCCCCCATTCGATGACATTAGTATTGCTAGCCAACCCACTTGGTGACACACCGAGTGAGCACTTACCTCACCGAGTTTTACAGGACCTCCAGTTATTTGTGGGGATCCAAACGACGGATAAAGTCGTGATCGCCGACCTGGTCGGTGATTCGCCAATCATCTCTTGGGCTCGCTGAGTTTTATAGACTCTAATTTAAAAATGTCTTGAGTCCAACAACGGTCTAAGTCAGGATCGCCTACCTTTTCGGCGAGTCGCCGATTGGACTTCTAGCTTGCCAACCTGCACTTTTCAAACACCTTCCACACTTTGACCTGCACAATCAACACACCATTATTTCAAACTCTAAAAGAAAGAAAATAAAACTTGGGTTGCCTCCCAAACAACGACTTAGTTAACGTCGTGACACGACGCAAGTCCTTACTCAAACCTCATTCTTGGGGTTGGCCATAGTATCACTAGGAAACCCCCCTTGTTGTCTCGGGTTTAAATGAGATGAGATATGACCTATTTGGGTCTCTAACTGTTTGATCGATACTGAATGAGAGGTAACTGTCTGGCTGAGGGTCGACACATCTTCTTTCATTTCTTTCAAAATCTTGTCCGACCTCTCAACTTTGTTGAGGATATGAGAAAACATATCCTCAGATCGGCCACCTTCCGAATCCTTTGGATTTTGACGCTCGTTGGGAGGTACATACCTATCCTTCACCCCATCCTTCCAGTAGGGATTTCGATCCCTCCACTCTCTATCACGATCCTTCCAACCTTCATCTCTGTTCCAACCTTGGTTACCACCCTGCCTCGGGTAGTTTGAACGATAACCACCACCTTGGTTGGCTAGGAAATTCACCTCTTCATTATACAATGCTTTGAACTTGGCTTCTTCAAGATTCACACACCCAACACCCACTACATTGACACTCCGAGCACCAGCTCCCATGACATTTTTAGACAAAATGTCAAGTTGTGTCATGATCTTGGCCATGTTTTGGTCCCTCTCATGGTCTTTTTCCATCTGCTCCTTGGTCAATTTAAAAGTGAGTGGGGAGACCTGATCTTCACGGGTGTACCAAGCCCAATTGATTGTAGTCATGCCATCCAAGAGCTGAGCTGCTATCACATAAGGTTACTGCATTAAACTTCCCAGAGAAATTTGTTCAGCAACCCCCTTGTTTACTGCGTCAAGGCTCTGGTAAAAATATTGCAACAAAAGGTTGTCAGGCAAGCCATGAGTTGGGCATTGGAGCACCAACTTCTTGAATCGTAGTCAAGTTTCATGAATTGGCTCGCCCTACAGACGCTTGAAGCTCTGAATGCTGTCCCAAAGAGTCATCATCTTCGAAGGAGGGAAAAATCGCACTTGAAATGCGGTGACCAACTCCTCCCACAAAGTGATTGATTCACGTGGCAATTCAGCCAGCCACTTACATGCTTCTCCAACCAAAGAGAACGGGAACAACCTCAACCTGACTGACTCTTGGGATATGTTCTTGAAGGAGAACGGTCCGCAAACATCCACGAAGTTTCTAATATGCTCATGGGGATCCTCATGAGCCAAACCACCGAACAACCCCTTCAATTGCAAGAGCTGCAACATAGTACTTGTGATATGGAACACTGCATTCTCTTCGGCCGGAGGCAAGCGAATGGCACCAATTCCACCCATAAGATGGAGGTCATTAACATGAGGCTCATTGACATCATTTAGGTTTCCGATGTCATCTTGGTGGCCTACTTGGCTACCATTGCTTCCGTTCACACTGATACTTCATGTTTCAACACACAAACAAGCAAACCAAAACTAAAATTAAGTAAGTTCAACTATAACTAACAAGAACAAAATTTAACTTAACTAAAGATTCTCAACCAACACCACTCCCCGGTAGTGGCGCCATTTTGATTTCACATATCAGGACACTTCATCCAATTCTAAGTGTCAACGATCGTTAGTCAATAATATAACCCAACTAAATGAGTTGGGGTCGAATCCCACAGGGAGTGGTACGTGTTTGAGAATCAAGAGCAAAATACGAATATGTTTAAGTCAATCATAGTAATAGACATTATCGAATAAAAACATAATTCAAATTAGGGGTGACACGAATGTCAAATAAGGGGATTTTGGTTTTAACTATCAGCTACAATAACAACAAATAACATGAATTAACAAGTAATGACATAGGTTCTTGGGATGTGATTGGATTATAGGCTAATATAGAAAAATGTGTAATTGCAATTGTTAGTAAATAGCTGTAAATCAGTGAATAAGCTAGACTTTAGTGAGGATAAACTTTCTCTCGAACAATTTACCCCGAATCAAGTTGGTTTCTCTCGAACACCAAGAATCAACAATTAAGAACAACCTACTCTTTAGTCCATTCACTCTCTCAAGTTGAATGTGTGGAAAAGGATTTAGGATTCACTCTCTTGAGCTGAACCCATGATAACCCAATACCCACAGACCATCAATTCAGTAATCTTGGTTTTAAAATCTCTCTCTCAAGCAAGCCAAAAACACAAAGGTAGAATTGCATTTGCAACTACAACCCTTTAAATTAAACCAAAATTACTGATTGAAATCACTTCTAAACAACATTTATACTAGCAATTAGCAATACCCATAAATAAAATCAACCCATAATCACCTAATCACACCCCAAGAATTGGGGTTTTAGATAGACATCATAAAAAGATAGAAATCGTTACCAAATTGTGTTTCCATCAACTGGGTAAGATTAATTTCGTCTTTACAAAGGTCCAAATTGAAGAATCTCAAAGACCCACTTCCAATTTCTCAAAAATGGAAAACTTCAATTCTTTAAAGCTAAGGAAAACTTTGTCTCCAAACTCAGAGTTCTAACTTAAAAATTACTCTAATGAATGTTCAGAATAAAATTTCATACTAAACATAATGTTTGAAAATGTATTTATAGTCGCCAAAAATATGCTGCGAAAATAAGGCGGGATCACCGATCAACTCGGCGATCCACCCTTTGTTCAGTTCCATCTCCTTTTTGCTTTGGCCTTCAGCATCCTTAAGTTCTGTAACTTTGGGCTATCCAACACTACATCACGGAACCGTTCAGCAACTCGCCAACTACTCCTTTCTCTCGCCGACTTGATTTTCTCCTGGGCTTGGCACACTGGAACTTTAGGCGTGGTAATGGCCACTCGGCGGCTCGCCCAATGGATTAGGTGATCAACATGCCTTCTTTCCTTCGTTCTTTCAGCTGCCTTGTTCCTTTTTGCCTATTAGTGTCCATGCTTTTTTCCTCAATCCAAATACTTGAAAAACAAGGATTTTACATTAGTTATTGGCACACAATAAGCATTTGAGGACACTAAATCTATCCAAATAAAGCCCTAAATGAGTCCAAATCGTGGACTCATAATTATCCCACCAAGAGAAGTCAGCCTAAAACCCAACAATTTCGATAAAGTACGGAAATAAATTATAACTAAAATTTGAATAACAATTTATAATGCGGATAATTAGTCAACTTAGCTAAATCCCCAAAACTTGATTTTTCACGTGCACAAACCTCTAATGTATTACTATGGATTTGAAAGAAAACACAAGTTTAAATGATGTTGTCACTAAAGTAGAACAAAATCATAAATAGGAGTAAGAAGGTCCGATGAGATGAAAAACAACTACCTCACAAATCTCCACAGGAAGCCTCGAAAAAGAAGAGAATAGAAAGTATCACGAAGATCCTTGCTCGTAACCTAAAAAAATGTAGAAGCAAAGGGTGAGTACCTAACCACACGGTACTCAACAAGTAAATTTCTAAACACAAGATAAGAAAATAGAATACATGTACTCCTTACACCCCAACAAAACCTCACAACTACAACCTGCATAAAAACCTGTCCAACCTTATGGCTCACAATTTACATAGCACATAGTTCAACCACCTCACTCCCACAATTATAGATTAGCAACACATAAGATTAAGTTCACCAGTCACAAGTTCCAAAGAAAGGCACTCACAAGTTCACAAATGATAATGAAATGCAATAAAATGCAATGTCAAGTATAGTGATGTATGTCTGACCTAACGATACACACCCGCCGTCTCTCAGTCTGAGACTCATGGGGACATATCTGTCCATGCATCCGTTACGACGTGCGGCATGTCCCTCTATAATAGAATCCACCGTGATGTGCTACACGTCCCTTAAATTATAATATCTGTCACGGTGCATGACATGTCCCTCGAAATGGTACATCCCCTTCAAATCCGTATCCTTCCTCAATCTATATAACACTTGCAACAATCATGTCTCAGAACCAATGCAAATGACATGTTCACAAATAATCAGGAGATGATGACCATTTACATAACAATGCACAATTCACAACAAAAATATCATGATACAACATCAATAATAAATCAACTATGTCTTTAATTCTCAAAACATCACACACTAATAATTAATCAGATTGCCTTTTGTTACCCCTTTTCCATCATTATAATTATTCAACATGGACAAGTCAACCCATCACCAAGTCCCATTACTCCATAACACATACCACAAGGAAATACACAATTCTGTACTGTAACACCTCGATATTTGAAAGAGCTAAAATAGAAAGAACTAAATTAGAAATAGCAAAATCTGAAATTTTGCAAGTTAGGCATAAGTTATGAGTTTTGGGAAACTTCAAATGACCATAACTTTCAGTACATGATGAGTTAGGTGGCCCATAAGATATCAAATGAAAGGTCTTGGAATCCTCTTTCCAACTCCACCAAGTTTTTAAATTTTCAAGTTCGTATGAGAGAGATATGACTGTTTGAAGTCAGGCTGTCCAATTGAGGAAAGTTACCCGAAAATGTGAAGGATATTTTGGTCTTTTCCTTACCCCATTAGCTTAAAACGAATTATGGTAATATTTATGGGTCTAAACCAATTAGGTTCAGTTTTTACAATCCTAATTTACGCTAGGGTTTTAGAAAAGAGTTCAAGAAGTGAAAAGAGGAGAAAGGAGGGAATATTCGAGGCGTTCATCGAGTTTTCTTTTGAATCGAGGATTATTTTGCCAAAGGTTTGATCCCTAAGAGGTATGTGAGTTCTCATAGTGTTGGGTTCATTCACCCACACACCAATCATGTTGTTTTACGCAATTTCATTCTCAAAGTTGAAGGATTAGAGTTCTTGATTAGTGTTCTTAAAGTTTTGTTTTCGTTCTTGAATTAGGATGGGTTTGATGAGTTCTTGAGATAAACGTATCAAGTTTGAGAGTTGTATTTGAGTAGATTCTCGTGTACTTGTATTGAGTAATTGAATCTATGGAGAATTAAAGAAAAGAAATCGATTCTAGATGAATTAGGATCAGAAAATGAGAAGAAAAATTCATCGGAATATTCTGGGGCTTGGGGGAAGGGTGGTGCGGCGAGCCCCAGATGTGCCAGGAGGTTTGGCGTGGCGTGCCAACAGTGCGCCAAAAATGAGTCTCTGAACTTTAGGGGCTGGCACCATGCACCAGCAGTATGCCAGGGTCGCTTTCCCCCACTTCTTTTCCATCGTTTAGCCCATTCGAGTCCTTTTAAAGTATACCTTTACTCCCTATTGATTCTAACTACTCTAAACTACTTCTAAACATCTAGAAATTATTCATAACATGAATTATAATCTTGAATCCATAAAGTCAAATTCAAGGTAGATTTAAAAGTCAAGTCTTGAGAGTTCTTCGAGTCATTTTAAGAAGTCTTTTTACAATCTTTTAAACTTGTTTTAAGACTTGAGCATCGAGGAATAGTAAAGTTGAGTTCATCGTCTTTAAAATGATATATGAGAACTAAGTATTCTTAAGACAAATGTTTTTACATTTAAGAAAAGAGGAAACACCAATTTCCAAAATAGTTTATGAGCAGTTTTAAGTACTATCTCTTCTTAGAGAAAGCCTTTGAGTAATAATAACAAAGTTGAGGAAGTGTAAATGTTTTCTTAAAAACATATGAGCTAAGTATATTTTGGGAGTAATATTGAGCACTAATATGAGAGAGAGTTCTAATAACTCACAGGCCCCATAAACCATGTAGCCAACGTGGGTAGAAAGGGTCATACTTTTAGATGATTCCTTATTGATTTTTAGCATAGACTCGTAGATCCACTTAGTTAGTAGGTCCTATACCCCCGGCAAAGTATAGGATCATTTTGGCAGCGTGAGCTAGACGCTGTATCATCATATAGCTCATAGTGATGGTTGTCGGTTAGAGAATCTCCCACAGAGTTATTTGTATCTTTATATATACAAACTAAGTTATATTTTAGTTTTCAATACATTGAGTTTCTATCTACTATTTTAAAATCTTTTCTTTATATTGCATCTTTATCACTACTTTTTATTAAAATGAGTTGAGACGAGGTAAATTGTTTCTCAGTTCCAGTTCAAGCTTTTGTCATGTTTAGATTTCCCCTCACATGCTCTTACATTTCATGTACTGACACCATTTGTCCTGCATCTTTTATGATGCAGATACAGGTAACCAGGATCAACATCCAGCATTTCGTTGATCCAATGAGTTTCAGAGTTATTTGGTGAGCCTCCTTGCTTCTGGAGGATCCTTTTATTATGCTTTATCATTCCAGTTTTGTTAGAATGATCGAGGGTATTGTCCTGACATCCCTCATAGTATTAGAGGCTTCATAGATGGATAGACGTTAGTTTATGAGTCTTGTTCATTACAGTTATGTTCTAGACTTGAGTTGCCCTTGAGGCCAGTTTGAATGTTTATTTCTAAATATTTTGAGTTTGTTTTTGAGACATTGAGTAAAGTTTTTCTTTTGAGTTCGTACTAATTATGAATACGTCTTACGCTAAAAGTTAAGCCAGACCAAGGGTTCGCTTGGGGCAGCAATGGTTCTTTAGTGCCAGTCGCACCCAAGGTGTAGGTTCGGGGCGTGACAAACTTGGTATCAGAGCACAGAGTTCAAGAGTCCTAAGGTGTCCATGAATCCGTGTATGTAGAGTCCTAGTTATGGTGTGAAGCGCGCCACATCTATAATTTGGAGGCTGCGACATTAAGAACTATGTCACTTCTTTCATACTCTTTTCATGCGATAGATTCATCTCTATAACGTTTCTTTCTAACTCTGCTTGCGCATATCTTTCAGATAATGCCTCCACAAAGAGCTATTCGAGGTCGTCCTGCTAGGATGAATATGGATCCACAGGATCAAGGGGTCCCCAATGCACCAGAAGTGCAACCCCAAGGAGAGGTCACGAATGCTGAGTTCCGTGAGGCTATCCGGATGTTGAGCCAAGTTGTGACCAACCAAGTTGGGAAACAGAGATAGATTCAACATGATGTGGCTGATACATCAAGGATCCGTGAGTTCTTAAGGATGAATCCCCCAGACTTCACCGGTTTAAGTGTCACTGAGGATTCGAAAAACTTTATGGAAGAACTACAAAAGGTTTTTGAGATTATGCATATTGCTGATGCTGAGCGAGTGGAACTAGTTTCATACCAATTGAAGGGTGTCGCTAGAATCTGGTTTGACAATGGAAAAGAATAGAGCTGAAGGTGCACCAATTGTAAGCTGGGCGGTGTTTGATGAGGCCTTCTTGGGGTGTTTTTTCCCCGCGAACTGAGGGAGGCCAAGGTTAGGGAATGCCTCACTCTTAAGTAGGAATCCATGAGTGTGCATGAGTACAGTCTTAAGTTCACCCAACTTTCCTGTTATGCCCCGGAGATGGTTGTTGACATGAGGAGCAGGATGAATCTGTTAGTAGCTGGGTTGTCACGTCTGTCAAGTAAAGAGGGCAAGACGGCTATACTGATAGGAGATATGGACAGAGCAAGACTTATGATCCATGTGCAGCAGGTTGAGGAAGATAAGCTGAGGGATGCAGAAGAGTTCTGAAATAAGAAGGCAAATACATCAGGAAATGAGTCCGGGCAACAGAAGAGTAATGCAATTCGGTCTTCTTTCCAACAGAAGCATTAAGACCTGCTCCATCATCTTCTAGTGCACATGCACCAAGGAACAAAGGTGAGTTCAATAATCAGAATTCACAGAATTTCAAAGCTAGACCTGCACAGTCTCAGGGTAGTGTGCGACAATGTGGTAATGGGACTTCTACATGTGCTAAGTTTGGTAGGACTCATCAGAAGTGTGTCGCAATGGCTTCACTGGTTTCTTCAAGTGTGGTCAGAATGGTCACTTCATGAAAGAGTGCCCTAAGAACAGGCAGGGCGGTGGTATGGGGGCAATAGAGCCCAATCTTCTTCAGTGGCTCCACCAGACTGAGCTGCATCTAGAGGATCTACTTCAGGGACAGGTAGAAGAGCAAACCTTCTATATGCTATCACTATTCGCCAAGAGCAAGAGAATTCGACATACGTTGTCACTGGTATGATCAAAGTCTTTTGTTTTGACGTATATGCTTTGCTAGATCTGGGAGTGAGTCTATATTTTGTGACTCCTTATATTGCCATGAATTTTGATATTATTCCTGAGCAACTTCTTGAGCCCTTCAGTGTTTCTACACTTGTCGGTGAGTCTATTCTAGCTGAGAGAGTTTATCGTGATTGTACCATTTCCATCAAACAAAAGGAAACCATGGCTGACTTTGTCGAGTTAGACATGGTAGATTTTGATGTTATTCTAGGTATGGATTGGCTTCATTACTGTTATGCCTCAGTTGTTTGTATAACTTGAGTTGTTAAGTTCCAGTTTCCTAATGAGCCAGTTATGGAGTGGAGGAGTAGTTTAGCAGTGCCTAAGGATCATTTTATTTTGTACCTTAAGTCCATAAAGTTCATTTCCAAGGGGTGCATCTATCACTTAGTCCGAGTTAATAACTCTAGTGTTGAGACAGCACCTATTCAGTCAGTTCCAGTTGTGAGTGAGTTTTCAGAGGTATTTCTAAATGAACTTCCTGGAGTTCCTCCTGAGAGAGAAATAGACTTCGGTATAGATATTCTTCCCAATACTCGTCCTAGCTCTATTCTGCCATATATAATGGTTCCAATTGAGTTGAAAGAGTTAAAAGAGCAATTGAAAGATTTTTTTGAGAAAGGCTTTATTAGATCAAGTGTCTCACCTTGGGGTGCTCCGGTCTTATTTGTGAGAAAAAATGATGGTTCTCTTAGAATGTGCATAGATTACCGTCAGTTGAACGAGGATACTATCAAGAATAAGTATCTTATTTTGAGAATTGCTGATCTCTTCGATCAACTACAAGGTGCCACTTGTTTTTCTAAGATAAACCTCATATTAGGCTACCATAAGTTGAGAGTAAGAGAAAGTGACATCCCTAAGACAACTTTCAGGACCTGCTGTGGTCATTATGAGTTTCTGGTTATCTCTTTTGGCCTAACTAATGCACATACAACTTTCATGGCTCTTATGAACAGAGTATTCAAGCCTTTTCTAGATATGTTTGTTATCGTATTCATTGATGACATTCTAATCTATTCGAAGAATAAGGAAGATCATGCTAGTCATCTCAAAATAGTTCTTAAAACTCTCAAGGATAGAGAGTTGTATGTTAAATTCTCTAAGTGAGAGTTTTGGTTTGAGTTAGTGGTGTTCTTAGGCCACATTGTTTCTGGTGATGGGATTCGAGTTGACACTCAAAAGATTGAGACAATGCAGAACTGGCCTAGACCCACGTCTCCAACTAATATTAGAAATTTCGTAGGGTTGGATGGTTATTAGAGAAGGTTCGTCGAGGGGTTTTCATCTATTTCATCCCCATTGACTAAGTTGACTCAGAAAATAGTTAAGTTTTAATGGTTTGAAGCTTGTGATAAAAGCTTTTAGGAATTGAGAAAACGGCTGACTACTGCCCCAATGTTGACCTTACCAGAAGGTATGCAGGGTTTTGTGGTATATTGTGATCCGTCTAGAGTTGGATTGGGTTGTGTATTGATGTAGAATGGCAAGGTTATAGCTTATGCCTCCGGACAAGTTAAGATTCATGAGAGGAATTACCCAACCCATGATCTAGAGTTGGCTGCTATAGTATTCACTTTGAAAATATGGCGTCACTATTTTTATTGTGTTCATATGGATGTGTTCACCAATCACAAGAGCCTTCAGTATGTATTCAGTCAGAAAGAACTTAATCTCAGACAGAGGAGGTGGTTGGAGTTACTCAACGATTATGATATGAGTATTCTCTATCACCCAAATAAAGCTAATATCATTGCTGATGCTTTGAGCAGGTTGTCTATGGGTAGTACTTACCATGTTTAGGAGGACAAGAAAGAGTTAGCAAAATATGTGCATAGGCTTGCACGATTAGGAGTCTGATTAATGGATTCCAGTAAAGGAGAAGTGGTGGTGATGAATGGGGCTGAATCATCATTAGTGTCTGAAGTGAAAGAGAAACAAGACTAAGATCCTATTTTGTTTGAATTATAGGAAAATGTTCATAAGAAAAAAGTGATGGATTTTGAACAAGGAGGAGATGATGTATTGAGGTATCAAGGTAGATTGTGTGTGCCAAGGGTCCTCCAAGAGAGGATCATGGAGGAAGCTCGTAGCTCTAGATATTCTATCCATCTGGGTTCCACAAATATGTATCGTGACATTAGAGAAGTCTATTGGTGGAGTGGTATGAAAAAGAGTATTGCAAAGTTCGTTGCTAAGTTCCCGAATTGTCAACAAGTCAAGGTAGAGCACTAGAGGCCCGGTGGTATGGATTAGAACACAGATCTTCCAAAATGGAAGTAAGAGATGATTAATATGGATTTTATTACAGGTTTACCACAGTCTCGCAGGCAACATGATTCGATTTGGGTGATTGTAGATCGAATGACTAAATCAAGCCATTTCTTACCGGTAAAGACTACCCATTCAGCAGAAGATTATGCTAAGTTATATATTCAAGAGGTAGCAGACTTCATGGAGTTCTGGTGTCCATCATTTCAGATGGAGGTGCACAATTCACTGCACAATTTTGGAAGTCTTTCTAGAAGCATTTGGGTTTGAAAGTGAACCCTAGTACTGCTTTTCATCCATAGACAGATGGTCAAGAAGAGCACATAATTCAGACTTTAGAGGATATGTTGAGGGCGTGTGTGATCAATTTCAAGGGTAATTGGGATGATCACTTACCTCTCATAGAGTTTACTTACAATAATAGTTATCATTATACCATCCAGATGACTCCTTATGAGGCTCTTTATGGGAGAAGATATAAATCTCCTATCGGATGGTTTGAGGTTGGTGAAACTGGGTCGATAGGACCACATTTGGTCCATCAAGCTATGGAGAAAGTGAAGATTATTCAAGAGAGCTTGAAAACAACAGAGTCGTCAGAAATCCTATACTGATGTTAAGAGACTTAGAGTTTGAAGTAGATGGTTGGGTTTACTTGAAGGTTTCACCCATGAAGGGTGTTATGAGGTTTGGCAAGAAGGGGAAGCTTAGTCCCCGATATATTGGTCCTTATAGGTTATCTAAGAGGATTGGTAATGTAGCTTATGAGTTGGAGCTACCGTTAGAGTTAGCAATGGTCCATCCTGTATTCCACATTTCAATATTGAAGAAGTGTATGGGCGATCCTTCACTTATTATACGGACTGAAGACATTGTTATTAAGGATAGCTTATTTTATGAGGAGATTCCCGTTCAGATTCTAGATCGCCAGGTTCGCAAGTTGAGAACCAAGGAGGTAGCATCAATCAAGGTTCTGTGGAGGAATCAGTTTGTTGAGGAAGCTACTTGGGAGGCTGAGGAGGATATGAAGAAGAGATACCCACATCTCTTTGAGTCCAGAGAAATTCCAAATTAAGGTACTAATCTTTTTCTTGGCATTTATTTTAGTTAAAATGTTGTGTTACTTTGCATATTGAGTGTTTAGGATGGGTGTTTATTTTATCATTTTTAGTCTACTTAGAGTAATCTCATTTGAGGATGAATTTTCCCAAGGGGGAGATATTGTAACACCTCGGTATTTGAAAGAGCTAAAAATAGAAAGAACTAAATTGGAAATAGCAAAATTTGAAATTTTGCAAGTTAGGCATAAGTTATGAGTTTTGGGTCAACTTCAAATGACCATAACTTTCAGTACATGATGAGTTAGGTGGCCCATAAGATATCAAATGGAAGGTCTTGGAATCCTCTTTCCAACGCCACCAGGTTTACTAATTTTCGAGGAGATATGATTGTTTGAAGTTACAGTGTCCAATTAAGGAAAGTTACTAAAAAATGTGGGGTATTTTGGTCTTTTCCTTACCCAATCAGATTAAAACGAATTATGGTAATATTTAGGGGTCTAAACTTATTTTGTGCAGTTTTCACAATCCTAATTTATGCTAGGGCTTTAGAAAAGAGTTCAAGAACCGAAAAGAGGAGAAAGGAGGGAAGATTCGAGGGGTTCATTGAGTTTTCTTGCGAATCAAGGATTATTTTGCCAAGGGTTTGACCCTTAAGAAGTATGTGAGTTCTCATTGTGTTTGGGTTCGCTCACCCACACACCAATCATGTTGCTTTAGCGCAATTTTCGTTCTCAAAGATGAAGGATTAGAGTTCTTGATTAGTGTCCTTGAAGTTTTGTTTTCGTTCTTGAATTATGATGGGTTTGATGAGTTCTTGAGATAATCGTATCGAGTTTCATAGTTATTTTTGAGTATATTCTCATGTACTTGTATTGAGGAATTGAATCTAAGGAGAATTTGAGAAAAGAAATCAATTCTAGATGAATTAGGGTCAGAAAATGAGAAGAAAGATTCGTCGAAATGTTCTGGGGGAAGGGTGGCGTGCCCCCCCCAGATGTGCCAGGGTCTTGTGTGGCACACCAGAAGTGCGCCAAAAATAAGTCTCTAAACTTTAGGGGCACCAACAGTGCTCCCGGGTCGCCTTCCCCCACTCTTTTTCCGTCGTTTAGCCCATTCAAGTCCTTTTAAAGTATACCTTTACTCCCTATTGATTCTAACTACTCCAAACTACTTCTAAACATCTAGAAATCATTCATAACATGAATCATAACCTTGAATCCATAAATTCAAATTCAAGGTAGAGCTAAGAGTCAAGTTTTGAGAGTTCTTCGAGTCATTTTAAGAAGTCTTTTTACAATCTTTTGAACTTGTTTTATGACTTGAGCAATTGAGTTTGAGGAAGAGTAAAGTTGAGTTCATTTTCTTTAAAATGATATATGGGAACTAAGTATTCCCAAGAGAAATGGTTTTACATTTCAGAAAAGAGGAAACACCGAGTTCATGAGCAGTTTTAAGTACTATAATCTTCTTAGATAAAGCCTTTTGAATAATAATCTCAAGGTTGTGGAAGAGTTAATGTTTTCTTAAAATCATATGAGCTAAGTATATTTTGGGATTAGTATTGAGCACCGATATGAGGGAGAGTTCTAACAACTCACAGCCACCATAAACCATGTAGCCAATGTGGGTAGAAAGGGTCATACATTTTAGATTATTCCTTAGTTCTTTTTAGCATAGAGTAGTGGATCCACCTAGTTAGTAGGTCCTATACCCCGATAAAGTATAGTACAGTTCTGGCAGCGTGGGCTAGACGCTGTATCATCACATAACTCATAGTGATGATTGTCGGTTAGAGAATCTTCCACAAAGTTATTTTGTATATTTATATATACAAACTGAGTTATATTGTATTTTTCAGTACATTGAGTTTCTATCTACTATTATAAAAGCTTTTCTTTATATTAAATCTTTATCACTTCTTTATATTGAAATGAGTTGAGACGAGGTAAGTTGTTTCTTCAGTTCCAGTTCAAGCTAATGACATGTTTAGATTTCCCCTCACATGCTTGTACATTCCATGTAATGACGCCATTTGGCCTGTATTGTTTATGAAGCAGATACAGGTAAACATGATCAACATCTAGCGTTTCATTGATCCCATGAGTTCCAGAGTTATTTGGTGAGCCTCCTTGCTTCCAGAGGATCCATTTATTATGCTTTATCATTTTAGTTTTGTTAGGATGATCGGGGTTCTTGTCCCGACATCCCTCATCGTGTTAGAGGATTAATAGATGGATATACTTTAGTCCATGAGTCTTTGTCACGCCCCGAGGCTACCCCCTGGACGCAGACACGGGACCAAGGATCACGATTGACCCCAAGCTAACCCTATTGGCATGTCATAAGTATACTAAAGATAAACTGAAATAATAAATATTGAGCGGAAGCTAAATCATACGAATAATCTGAAATGATGGGGAATACTTATATACTATCTGAATAAATGAAAACTGTGAGTTTGAATACAAATGAAAAGTCAAAATCTAAGGCTAAAGCTAAAACTAACTATGTCTGAAATAAAGGCTCTACTGACTAGAAATGCTGGGACATTTCCCAACTAGATCTAGCAAAAACTAAAACTAAAGCTAAAATGGAAAGATAATCATGTCACTAGTCTTCGAAGAATGAGGACTCACCAGTGGTGCTGTTGAACTGAAGATCGGGAACTGATCTGTGCATGATCTAACTGATGAGGACCTTAATTTACATCACGATAAAATGTAGCGTAGAGTATGCGTCAGTACTTGAAAGGTACTGAGCATGTAGAATAGAATAAAGCTGAATAATCACATAATTGAACAAGCAATAAAGCAATGATATAATCTGAACATGATAAGGATACTCAAATTACTGAACATGGCTAAACTGAATATAATGACCAAGTTTATAATATGTTGAGACTGAATACTGATCTATAATGATAACATGGTCAATGCAATAGAATCTGACTGAACTGTAAGGGAGCTACTAATAACCGACATAAAACCACATGAGCAAAATGTGGAGTCCGATGTATACGCCCCATCGAGAGTACCTAATATACCATGGCAGAGGTATAGAGGCATGCTGGCGTGATCATTAAAATGTAATGCCCAACATAAGGGACTTATCCTACGAGGCACGTAGTTCTGGGACTTGATGGTGTCTGACCCTAGTCCACTCGGTATTAAGCTTCTTTCAATTGATTATGTAATTAACACTTTATGACTAAAGTGCTGTAATACTGGATAGCTCGAAATACTGACATGCAAATTGAGAATGCAACATTAATATACTGATAATAATGCATTCGAAAACTGAGGCATGTTTATATATATAACTGAATTAACTGACCTACATGTTTAATTCATGAACTAAAAGAACTACATGGCTAAGGTTCTGAGATTATGCATGAATCTGGGTAAAAACAATACTACAACCTGATAATATGATTTGGATCATTCTAACAGCTAAAACCCAACAATTCTAACATTCAAGAAACCCTAGGTCAAGATAATATTAAGGGGATCAAGATTCTAACTGAAATCTAGGGACCTAATGGGTGAAAGGAGCCCACTAGTGAAATCCCACATACTTGGTGAAGAATTCCACAGAGAAATCTTTCAATTTCGGGATTGAAACGAATGAAAATCTGCTGCGTTCTTGAACTAGGGTTCCTGACCTTTTTCTTCTCTTACACTCTAATTTTTCTAAGTTTTGATGAATGATTTGACTTAGGTAAGTTCTAGTTATGTTTCTAGGCTAAAACTGACCAAAACTATGTAGTTTAGGGTTTAAATGACGTAGTTTAGGGGTCCAACACATAAGAAATAGACCGAAAGACCCCTTACTTAACTTCTATCGGGAGCCACTGACAGACGGGACGGATGGACCGTGGGTGGACCGACGGTCCGTGCTCGTCAATCGTCGCTCGCATCTAGAGGCTGGGATTTGGGGGTTTGATCCACAGACGTGGACCACGGCTCGTGGTCTGACCTACAGTCCGTGGATCCGGACGTGAGTCGACCCTTAGAAAAAATCTTGGGGCTGAGTCTAGGGAGGGTTGCAGATGCGAAGCACGGACCACCAACATGGGCCGTGGGTCACCCTATGGTCCGTGGGTGGCAACCGTGGGTTGCACCTGCAACTTCTGGAAATCTGCATTAAGGTCTGTTTTTGGATATGGGGTGTTACAGTCTTGTTCATTTCAGTTGTTATGTTCTACACTTGAGTTACCCTTGAGGCCATTTTGAATGTTTATTTCTAAATATTCTGAGTTTATTTTTGAGACATTGAGTAAAGTTGTGTTTTTGAGTTCGTACTAGTTTTGAGTAAGTCTTCTGCTCAGAGTTAAGCCAGACCAATGGTTCGCTTGGGGCCAACAATGGTTCTTGAGTGCCAGTTGCGCCCAGGGTGTAGGCTCGAGGCGTGACATATACACTTAACAAGGGTTGAGAAATCCACTTGCATCAATTAACCAACAATTCACTCCGGGACATTATCCTTCCCTTTTCGTTGAGCTTCCAAATCAATGCAATATATTCAAGTACATAATCACAATAAGATTTCGAAATTAACCATTCCCATATTTCTATATGTTTAGCCTTGACCCAAAAACTCACCCAACGATATTGTCAAGTTCCTAAATTTCAAGCCTAGAGTTAAGTCTTAATTTCTCCTAAGAATACAATCTTACTAGTTTTCTTTTAATATAGTGTCATACACCTAATATTTAATTGCATATACTAATATTATCAAAACTTAAATCATAACATAATACTATGAGAAGTTTCCAAAATTTAAGCCAATTACGTGAATTGGCTCCTAAATGTAACACCCCGGAAACTAGGGCTAAGTGTGAGGGTTAAAGCCAAGGAAGAGGACTAGGGCAGTCCACTCTTACATGGACACTGCCTTACCTTCCACGACCACCACCATGACTCGTGGTGAGGACCACGACTCGTGGTGGGCTAGGCAGTGGCTAAAATAAGGTTGCCCAAAACAACCCCCTTCACACGAGCCACTTCACAACTTGTGGTGATGACCACAACTCGTGGGAAGGCTCGTGGTGGTGCCTTAGATTTTGGGGTTAATGGTAAGGTTTCCTAGCTACTGCATCAAGACCACGAGAGGCACCACGGCTCGTGGTAGGCACCACAGCTCATGGAGCCTCACGTGAAGGGCTTTTCATTAGACTTAGAGTGTAGAGTCAACTTCAAATGATCATATATCTTAGATAAAAAATAATTAGGAGGGACATGACCTATAGAATTAAAGGTTTCTGAGTCCTTTTTCCAATGCCACATAGTTTACCCAATTCCGATATTGAGGTAAAACGTTATGCCCGAAATAGTGAAGCACTGTCAGGCAGAAAATTCTTCACCACCCGTTTGACGGGGCGTGGTGATGATGACGATCCGTGAAGGCTTCAGTCATACCATTTCGGCAGTTTCCCGCAAGTAACTTCTTGGGTCTTTTCCCAATTGTTTTAACTCAAAGGTATGCCATTTTTCCCAAGCCTAGGACCCATATTGAAGTCATTTAACCACAAAACTCTCCCAATTAAGTCATTTATTCGAAAACCCAAATTAAATGGGTATATTTTATATTACTTTTAAATAAATATATAAGGTAATTTTAGTCATTAATCACCCAATCAAAATCAAAAGTTTATCTTCCTCACAATATTTCTCTCTCTAAAAACCCAAGAAGAAGAGTAAAATTGAAGCTTGGCTTGAAGAAAGCAAGGTTTTTTCATCAAATTCTTCAAGGATACATCATCAAGGTATGGTAGTTTTCATCAAATTCTTCAAAACTTGATTTCAAAACTTCCAATTTCCCCCAATTTCAAGGGTTTTGTTCGAAATTCATGGGTTCCTTTTAAAAGTGATTTCAATGGTTGGATTATGTTGGGTTATGATTGAATTGATGATTTATGGTTGAATTTTGGTGAAATTCCCTCAAGAACCCATGGATCCCCCTCTATTGTTAAAATTGTGGTCTTACTTGAATTAATTGATTTTAGAAAAATGTAAATGGGTCTTGTATGAAATAATTGAATTAATTGAATTGTGTTATTATCCATATCTAATGTAGAAATTCTAGATGTTGGGTTGAATGTGATTCATGATTCTTGATGGGTAAATTATGAGAATTTATACATGAACATGTGAATTATGCATGTGCTTCAAGAATTACTATGATAATGAAGATTCTATGACTATGGTGTAATTGTGGTATTGATTGGAAAGGTTATTCTCCCCTATAACCTTACACATAATAATGCATGAAGTAGTTATGTCTATATTGATTTAGTTTATATGATGCCATATGATTATAATTGATTAAGAATTAAGCATGTGGTTGGATTACCTTGAAAATTAGGTATACATGATGATCATGCGAGGTATTGCTTGAGAGTAAGGCTTGTAGCATGAAGATGACTTCTAGGGCTTTAAGGGGTAAAAACTAATTTGAATAAACTAAGGTTTTTAAGGTTTTAAGAAGGAAGCTATTAAGTATGTTGAATTGTATATGACATTATTGTGGAAGGACTTCACCCACATGACCTATAATATGAGTACATGAGTTTATGCATGAAATGAATGATTTACTTGAATCATGATATTCCCGTATCTAATGTAGTAATTCTAGATGTTTGGGTTGAGTTTGATCATAGCCCTTGAAGGGTAAATTATGAGGGTTTGTACATGTTGATAAGAATTGTGTATGAGCTTGTGACTTACTTAGCAAGTAAAGATACTATGATTATGATATTATGTAGATGTTTTGTGAACACTCTGAGAGTGAAGTGTCTATGATGATAATGTTGTTGTTGTGTCAATGAAAGGACAATCACACACATACCCTATGCATGAACATGACTATGATGTGACTAAGGTGTTGTTGAAAGACTAATTCTCATACGCCTCTTTACACATGACTATGCATGAAATGTATATGACTATGATAATGTTGTTGTGTTGAATGAAAGGCTATTCTCATGAACACACTA